>LT669793.1:7903466-8503466 GCA_900128785.1 Arabis alpina | reverse complement strand
AAGCAATCCACGAAGCATGGCGTGACGAGACTTTCAATTGTGTACTAAGATGTTTAAGAGCATCATGATCCGTATAAAGAATAAATTCTTTATGGAAAAGATAATGTCGCCAGTGTTTGATAGCTTGTACAACTGCATAAAAATCAACATCGTAAGTACTATAACGAGAACGTGAACCAGATAGTTTCTCGCAAAAGAAGGCAATCGGACGACTTTCTTGACTTAATACGGCCCCAATTCCTGTTTTAGAAGCATCACAATGCAATTCAAACACCAAAGAAAAATTTGGAAGAGACAAGATCGGGGTGGAACACAACTTGGCTTTGACAAGACGAAAGGCTTGCTCAGCTTCTTGTGTCCAAACGAAACGTCCATCACGTATACAATCTGTGATCGGTGCAACAAGACTACTAAACTGTGGAACAAAGCGCCGATAGAATGAGGCCAACCCATGAAAGCTTCGTGTTTCCGTGATCGTTGTGGGTGTAGGCCACGATTGAATTGCCTCCACTTTGCTCGGGTCAACAGCCAAACCGTTGGCGGAGATAATGTAACCAAGGAAGTGAATTTGTGGAGTGCCAAATTCACATTTTCCCATAGTAGCATAAAACTTGTCACGTCGTAAAACAGCTAATACCTCACGGAGATGGTGTAAATGATCAGCCAATGATGAGCTAAATATCAATATATCGTCGAAGTAAACGACTACAAATTTTCCAATGAACGGACGTAAGGCTTGATTCATTACTCTCATGAACGTACTTGGCACATTCGATAGACCGAAAGGCATGACAAGCCATTCAAAAAGCCCTTTACTGTTTTGAACGCCGTCTTCCATTCATCACCTGGAGTTATTCGTATTTGATGGTAACCGCTTTTCAAGTCAAGCTTCGAGAAGATTGATGCCGTCCCAATATGATCTAATAGGTCATCTAAACGCGGAATGGGAAATCAATAACGCACTGTGATCTTATTAATTGCTCTACTATCAACAGACATTCGCCAAGAAACATCTTTCTTTGGTATTAATAGTGCGGGAACCGCACATGGGCTTAAACTCTCACGAAGAAACCCTTTAGCAACAAGGTCTTCAACCTGTCTACGTAACTCCTCATGTTCAGTCGGACTCATGCGATAGTGAGATCGATTTGGTAGAGCTGCATCCGGGACTAAATCAATGCGATGTTGTATGTCACGCAAAGGAGGAAGTCCTGCAGGCAAATCACTCGGAAAGACGTCCTAAAATTCATGAATGAGGTTAGTAAAGGCAGGTGGAATACTTTTGTTACCAACGGATGAAACCGGTGTCGTAATCAAGATGACAACAAGTCCTGTTTCACGTAAAGCATACTCAAAAGGTGTCTTATGAAGGAGCAAAACTGGGTTTGGTGGCGGGTTAATTTTGGCAAAAGGTGAAGGTGTCAAGATGAGCTTCCGACTGTTGAATTGAAAACTATAGGTGTTAAGAAACCCATCATGATGAACACGTCTGTCAAATTCCCACGGTCTTCCCAACAACATGTGGCAAGCATCCATTGGAACAATGTCACAATATATTTTGTCTGTATACGATTTACCCACTGAAAAATAAACCAAAGAACGACGTGTGACAACAAGTTCACTACCTTACTGTAACCACGCTAGCTTATATGGTGAGGGGTGTGATTCGTCCGAGAGACCGAGTTTAGAAACCGCTTCGGCAGATATAACATTCTCATAGCTACCGGAATCAATGATGAAGTTACACACCTTACCATTAATAGTACACCGAGAGTGAAATAGATTGTTGCGTTGCGGGTATGTGAGCTATGTTTTTGGTGCAAGGCATGATCGACGTAACATCAAAAGCGGGCCTGTGTCAGCTGTTACTTCCTCAACTTCGGCATCCTCATCGTCAAACATAGGGTCTGGTTCTCCGTCCAATTCTTCAAGAAGAAGACCACGACGACTTCTTGTGGGACAAGCAGCTTGTATATGCCCTGTTTCATCGCAAGAGAAACAACGAAAAGCACCGACACGTTGAAGACGAGATTGATCTGAAGTCACAATTGCAGACTCAGGTTTACTAATTGGTGGCTCAGACGTCGAAGGCGGCGCAATAGGTGATGCAACACGTGTAGGATGAGATGAGCTCCAAGCCGAGAAGCCCGCGCATGTCTGAGCTTCCACTGTTAATGCTTGTTGATGAGCTTCTGACACTGATAAAGGACGAAAGAGATTCAATGTGTGCTGGATTTGTTATCTTAATCCACCAACAAAGCGTGCAACCAACTGCGGTTCCGAGTCACAGAGATCTACTCGATTAATCATTGAAAAAGAACCAGTCGCATATTCTTCCACAGAACGTGTGCCTTGACGGAGATTTTGTAGTTTTTGAAACATCAATTGCTCATAATTGTATGGAAGAAAAGTTTTACACATTGATCGTTTTAACTTTTCCCAAGTTGTGATCCTTGCCTTACCAAGGCGAGCACGAGACGTCTTTTGTAATGTCCACCAAGATGAAGCTCTATCACGAAAACGAATGGTGATCAAAGGAATACAACGGTCCAATGGAATGCGTTTAAATTCGAGTATCTCTTCGACAGTGGCGAACCAATCAAGCAGCTCCTCTGCTGATTGCGAACCACGATATTCAGGGATTTCGAATTTGAAACAGCTCTCCCAACGACGATCGTCGTGATCATCATGTGCCAACACATTGTTGTGTAGTTGTTGCCTTGCAAAAGGGTTATCGTCACCGTCAGATTCCTCTACTTCCTCCTCACCATCACGATCTTCTTCATTGTTGGCTTGTTGATTTCCTTGTTGCGTGGTCAACGCTGCCACCGCTGCGGTAAGATTCGCAATCTGAGCTTGTAGGTCAGTTAGAGTTTGTCGAGTGAGTTCAATTTCTGTAGGAGGAACAATTTTCTTTGGTCTCGCCATGACTCTGTTTTGGAGCGTAGCAAAGCACTGATACCAACCTGGCGCAGCGTATGAACTGATAATGTAGCTCAAGAGGTTCAAGCTCTTGAGACCCACCTCGCTCAATCAAAGAGGTTCGAATGAAGCTCTTTGAGACCGACTTCCTGTTGATGAAGCTAATCAAATCAAACAAGGGAATACGAGAAAACTCTTTTTATTAATATCAAAAAACTGCCGCACAATGAAACCTATGGCTTGGCTTATATAAAACGATAATCCATCAACACAAGTCAATGAGGATTAGGAAACACCAAGTATCGATAAGTTCAAACAAGTGTTTGAATTATCTAGACTTTTAAAATAAAAGAAATCTAACTTTTAAATAAACTTAAAAACCAACATAACACCAAAACCAAAGTCGTTGTCTTCTTTCTTCTTTCAAGATGCTGCTGCATCATTAGCTCATCTAAGAGGGATGTCCTTCACTTCCAAAGAGGCTAGTAAGCCAAGAAGGAGGTCTTGCGGCAATGTATGATTGTAGGTCATTCTCCAGAGTCACACTCTCCGCGATCTTGCTAGCACCTAAATTAGCATGCTTGAGTTCAAGAAGCATTCTCCAAGAAGGGAAGTTTCGAAGGAGAGACAAAAGTTTAGCCGAGTGAAACTTGAAAGAAGGCCAAGCTTGGGGTCTTAAGACTGCTCTAATGATATCATTATCCTCAGCTGCAAACAAGACTTGGGGATAGCCAAGATACGTAGTGATCATATCCCCTAATTTTAGAATAATCGTTTTATATATACAAAATCTTGAATGACAATAAAATGGACTTAAACAACTAATTAGCTAAAATAATAATTAAACAAAGCTTGACTTGTGATAACAGAAAATATATAATTACACACACATAGACATATGGAAAGGGGAGATGGCGAAACCTAAATTAGGGGTTGGCTGGTTGCGACCTTTTTCCTTGGCCACTGATTAATGCTCCTATATCAATATTATCCATTAATCTTCTCCCTAAATTTTTTTATTATAAATGAAAGTTATATATAGCAGCAGTTCACATACACACATATATATATATATATATATATATATATATATGATTTTTGGGTTAGTAACCCTAATACTCTGGGTTATGCAATGTGTGACTACAGTAACCTACTCTTTCCTATTGAATGGTTCAATTACAGGGGAAGTTATTCCTACAAGAGGTATTAGGCAGGGAGACACCCTCTCACCTTACCTTTTCATCCTCTGTAGTGAAGTTCTCTCAGGTTTATGTAAAAAGGCACAGCTGAATGGGAACTTACCTGGTATTAAGGTGGCAAAAGGATGCCCCATGATCAACCATCTCCTGTTTGCTGATGACTCTATGTTTTTTTGTAAGACAAACTACCAGAGTTGCCAAGCTCTACTCAGGATCCTTAAGCAGTATGAGGCAGCATCTGGACAAAAAATCAACACACAGAAATCAGCAATCACCTTCTCCAATAAAACACCTATGGAGGTACGAACCAGAGTAAAGAAAGACTTAGCTATTACAAAAAAGGGAGGCAGTGGAAAGTATCTTGGCCTCCCAGAGCACTTTGGGAGAAGAAAGAGAGACTTATTCACATCCATTGTTGACAGGATTAGACAGAAGTCCATCTCATGGTCTACAAAATTCCTATCTACAGCCGGAAAGATGGTTCTTCTCAAAGCAGTACTAGCAGCCATGCCTACTTACACCATGACCTGCTTTAAACTCCCCTACAACCTGTGCAATCACATCCAATCAGCTCTCACCAGGTTCTGGTGGGATAAATCTGAAGACAAAAAAGGTATGTGCTGGGTTTCTTGGAACACCCTAACACAAAGCAAGAAATCTGGAGGATTGGGATTCAGGGACTTACAATGCTTTAATGATGCTCTCCTTGGGAAGCTCAGTTGGCGCATCCTCACAAATCCAGAGTGCCTCCTGGCTAGAATCCTTCTAGACAAATATTGCCATAAGTCCCCTTTCCTAGAGTGTTCTCCTCCTGCCAATGCCTCCCATGGACGGCGTAGCATTTTAGTGGGTAGAGACCTACTAGAACTCAAATTGGGAAAGGTATTAGGGAATGGGAAAAGTACCTCTGTCTGGAAAGAACCTTGGCTCTCCCTGGAAAATCCACTCCAACCTTATGGTCCAGCTACCGAGACTGGAGCCAAACTACTTGTAGCAGACCTCCTATCACCTGATACGGGGAATTGGAATGTGGAGAGGATTGAGGAAACCCTCCCTGCATACAAATAGAACATCCTAAGCTTAAAACCAAGTATAAGAGGAGCAGAGGACCAGTACGCATGGTTGGATCATCCATCAGGTACCTACTCAGCCAAATCCGGATACCACACTGCAAAAAACCAGTCAGGAGGTGAACCTCAACATCAACAAATAACCATCAACTGGAATCTACTTATATGGAATATAAATACATCCCAGAAATTGAAACTCTTTCTCTGGAAAGCCATGAAAGGAGCCTTACCTTTTGGGGAACAATTGGCTTCAAGGGGTATACTAGACCAATCAAGCTGCATCCGATGTGGTGCCCCTGAATCTGCAGTACACACCTTCTTCCACTGCCCTTTTGCTCAAAAGGTTTGGTCGCTGGCCCCTTTAAAGGATAAGGTACATTCATCAACAATTTCCGACTTCCACGCCGGTCTGATTCTCTCCAAACAGGCTATATGCCTTCCTCCAACAGGCATAAGCAATGGCCCTCTATTCCCATGGATATGCTGGTTCCTCTGGATAGCACGGAATAACAAAATCTTTAGTAATCAGAATATCTCTGAAGAGGAAACAATGTCGAAAGCAACTCATGGTGCAAGAGAATGGTTACTAGCACAGGATCAACAGTCATTACCGTCAATTGCTCATGAGGAAACAGACTCGACCCATAAGGGTACATGATTGCGCGGCTACTCGGACGCAGCCTGGAGACCCGACTCGAAGACAGCAGGTTTAGGATGGATAATTTGCAATCCTGACGACTCAATTGTACTACAAGGATCACTTTCGGTTCAACAAATTGCAGGACCTTTAATGGCAGAGGCCATGGCGGTCCGAGACTTGTTGATTCACGCAGCCGATCGAGGAATCCACATCACCAGCGTGGCTTCGGATTCAAGCCAGCTAATCACCCTCATCAAAACTCGAACCTACCACAAGGAGATCTATGGAATCCTCCAAGACATAGCTTCAATTTCCCTATCTCTACTTGATCTCTCTTTCGTTTACATTCCACAAAACAAAAACACTAGAACTGATTCTATTGCAAAATCAGCATTGTTTTTGGCCCCGGTCTACACCGGTTTAGGCCATACCAGCATTTCGGTTTAATGAAAAATTTGAGTGGTTCGCACACAAAAAAAAAACCCTAATACTAATACAAAAAAAATGAGGATATGGTTTTCAATACCACTAATTGTTACTATTACAATTGTATATCCCTTGCCGATGCGGTAAAAAGTTACCAATTAAATTCTCTATAACCTAAGAAAAGCTTGCGGTTAGTTTACTTTTTCAGTTAATCATTAAATTTACCGTTAAATGTAAAATAAATACAAAAAAAAAATACCAAACCCTAGACAACATGAGACAAAATCATATATCAATGGGAGGGAGATCATGATACCTATTGAACCATGAGCCGATTCGGTACGACAAAGAAAGGTGTAAAGTAGCAAAAGCACGATGAGCAGATGAAACAATTGTGAAGAATAAGTAAATTTTCCCATCTCTTCCTCTTTCTTTTTCTTGATTCAAGACTTTTATTTATATATACGAATGGAGATGGAAACACCGCAAGAAAGTATATAAAATATAAAATACTATAAAAATCTTAAATAATAAACAATATGAAAAAGAAATCTGATCATTTTCTCCAATAGCCATTTTTTTATTGATTAGCCATTTTTTTATTGATTAGTTTTGCCCTCTTGTGGAAAACTTATTATAATTGACCCTCTTGTTTCTCATTGACTTGACGGATTTAAGTATTATGAACTTAGATCAGATATAGGACCCAGTTTGAACTTCCCAAAAAATTTATCTGAAATTTTCAGATCCAAATTTGGATTATATATTACCAGATCATATATATATATACGTTTACATATTGTGCAGCATATTATTTATCATTTTGCGTACGTTATAAGTTGTTTATACTAATTAGGCCACAGAAGCGATCAAAATTGGCACTAGTCTTTATTATAAAAAGGAAAATTATTAAGTAAATTGTCATCGAATGATAAATACAGTGTAAAGAGTTTCGAATAATTGTGACCTTGTCCTTGCACTTGCAGACTTGCTTTAGTTATTCTTCTAGACACAACTCGGAGTGAGTGGAAAGGGGGATAAAGAAATTATTGTAAATGCGATTGTTACATCTTTTCCATGCGTTTTAGAGAATATTGTAAGAAGCTGCCCTATTCGGGTAAGAGCGTGCGTTTTAGAGAGTCCTTGTGATGAAGAGATCGACCACATTCCAAACGTGGTTTTATTTTTGTTCTGCTGAATCCAAATGTGTATTTTTTTCTCTCGGTTCAATCTCATTGGCTCAAAATATCTATACGTTAATCAATACTATAATAATAGAAAGGATCTCTCCAGCCTTGACACATCAGCCCATTCTTTCAACTCAAAGCTGACACATCAGTTTTTTTTATCAGCCATACAAATCATTTCATTAATACACCTAAGCCTTAAATTTACAATGTCACGCATTGGACTTCAATCGTTAGTTTTACAAATCCTGTAATTTGGGCTTCACTATAATTTGGGCTTCACTATGTCAAAATTGATCACCATCTACTTCGATATCTACTTCGATCTCAGCTTACTCCGACGCCGTATACAAAGAGAAACCTTCTCCGATTACCCCATCTTACTCCGACGCCGCATAGGAAGACAAAGCTTCTTCGGATATCGCATCTTACTCCGACATTGATTTCTCTTCTTCTCTCTAACGAATCAATTTGATCAGGTAAAATGAATTGATTTTGTGATTTTAGATTTTTTTATTGTAATACGAATACTTGTCCTTACTTGAATTCACTCAGGGAAACTCTTTTTTTTAGTTATCAAACATTGTTACATTAAGCTTATATATTGCATGTTTAAACGTACATTTTTCGGATTACAAAAACTCAGAAAAAAATTAAAGAAAAATTAAAGGAGACAAGTGCTTACGAAGCTCGGAGAAGAACAATATCATCATAACAAACTCTGAATAAAATCAATTTTTGACTAAAAAATGACTAATCGAAGAGGCAATAAAAAGAAATTCGTTTCATGAAAGAGATGTAAACTCATAATTTTAGTATGGTGAAACTTGAAGATGTACGTTTGGAGCCATTGATGCTCATGGGATTATCACGTTTTAAGGGAGAAGAAGATAAAAATGGATACAATTGATAAATGGGCTTTAGTAAGGCATGTAATTTGGGTTTCGTTATTTTATCCTTGCAAGAAGATAAAACACATTTTTAATATTCTGTTCTCAGACAGAGATCTTCCCAAAGTCGGTGATTTCCTTTCCGACGAAGAGAGACCTTGTCCGATCTTCTTTAGTCGTGCAATCATAAGGTATCAGCTATGATTCCATCTATAAATATTGATATCTTCTTTTTTTGTGACTCTCTTATGTTCTCTTATTTGGTTCTCATTTTGGTGTTTTGTTGGTGGCTTGATGTTTCTTTGCGATTTGGGATTGGTTGTCTATATGTAGATGCTCTATTTCTGATTTTAATCTGTATTCGGCAGAGTCATTACTTGAATTGAGTCATTGTTTGGTTCTGAATTTTGGTTTTTAAGAAAGATTACTTTATGAAAAACGTTCGAAAAATTGAAAACAACTTGTTGATTATTATTGATTAAAAACGGAACTACATGATAAAATCACTTATTAGAAAGGAGGAGTGCATAAACTAGAAAACTTAAACATAATTCATATAATCAATAAAAGGAAATATTTCTTGGTAGATGATGCAGTTTTCGCATACTTCCTCAAACGCGGTGATGACGCAATCTTCGCTAAGTTCAATTTGAGCGAGTTACATATCATAGTCACGGTATTGCTTCACTTTCAGCTCTAGAACAACTGGACAACGGTTTAAGTTGCATTCCCGGACTGCCTCAATCCCTTTTTCTCTCCAGAGTTTCTTTATGAGCTTAGACCCTTCCTCCAACTGATTATCATTGAACAAAATCATACCATAAAGATACATAGCTTCTGGATGATTTGCTTCAGCTGCTAACGAGAGATTGGTAGTTCCTGAAATTGTTTCATTGCGAAAATAGAAATCAATTAGACCACATAAGAATATTGCTTGCAAATTTCCATATTTTGCACTCATATATTAGCTCAGAATTTTCAGGTTCTCTATCCCATGGCGGTGAAAACGTTTGATTCAGATCAAGCATCCTCAGAACATCTGGATACAATCTCTGGAATGTTTTGCACAAAACGGTGCATGTTTTCAGATCACGGAGAGATGCTTCTCCTACTTTCCCAAGTATGACAGCTAACATGTCATCAGGTAAGTCAATAAGATTTGGTGTAAACTGTCTCTTTTTCATGATCCATTTTCTTGTTTTTTATTAAAGAATGATTCAAATTAAATAAGCATAACCATCTTATATAGGCTCGATCAATACGTTTCAGCAAAATGTATGTTTGCATGGATTTCTACTCCCATTTATGTCAGATTCAATAATTAGAAAAGTTCATCCCACCCACTCTAGATTCGTACTATACATGATTTTTTGCATAGGGAAGCACAATACTACAAAATTTTGATCATCCCTTATCAATTGAATAAGTCCATTTAATAATTGATATTTGGTCATGAAAAAATTAAATTACTCTCGAGACTTGATTTTTTACTTTTTTCAAAGTATTCATAGATGTCAAATGTATCTTACGTAAATGAAGAGGCATGATTCATCTAAATAATTTACTATATATTTACACTTAAACGATAACTTATCAATCACAAATATTTCCAACTCTTTAGGTTTCTCATACTTCTTTTCTCTTATTACTTATTTCTTCTTTTCAGACTTTAGTTTCTCATATATTATTTTGGCTTTGCATAGTTCGTTATCCATACATGCATTTTATTAATTTTGGAGTTTGAAGTTGTTCAACAGATATGTTGCTGATTGGAAAATGAAATAACAAAAGGGCATGTTGATGTTCCAGTGATTAGATTTTCGTTGTTGCAGAGTAGTGTATTAATGTTTGAACTTTAAAGTCTGAAATTTTGTATCCCAAATAACAAACTTGTCTTTTCTTACCTTTCTTTCAATTATTTATTGATCGTTTATACAACTTCTAAATTTTGTTTTCTTTTGTAAACACATTTTTATTGAATTTCGATTTCAGCTTCTATCAATGGCTGCAAATCAACAAGAATTCGCTGCACTTATGCTTGCAAAGGTCCGTCTCAATGCTATCAATGATGAAGAGGATTTTAAGCTCAATCAGGAGAAGAATATTTCTTCAAAAGCTATCAAATATCTTTTCAAGTACATCACCAAAGGGGATGACAGAACTACCATTGTTTTAGAACACACATCAAGCGGTGATATACACCATCAAAAACCACACGTACAGAAGCTGGCATTACATCTCGAAGGCGAAACAAGCGTGGTAATTGGCGAAGATGTTGTCACCAGAATGTCGTTGCAAGAAACAATGTTCAATAAGTGGATGGAAACTAATCAACATGATCAAATTAGAAGCAGTCTGACATATACTCAGTTTCCAAAGAAGTTTGTGTGGGAGAAAACAAAGATGAATTGGTCAAGAAGAGATGGAGGAACCAGCATCGGGAGGATACTTCATACAAGTCCGTCAGCAGGTGAAGAGTACTACCTACGAATGATGATAAATCAAGTTAAAAGATTTAGAAGCTTCGGAGAAATACGAACAGTTGCAGGTGTGACATATGAAACTTGCAAAGAAAGTTGTTATGCCATGGGTCTCTTAGCCGGAGACAAAGAATGGCACGAAGCAATGGCTGAAGTATCAGAATGGGCTTCTCCAATTCAGTTACGAGAGTTGTTTGTCATGATTTTAATATACTATGAAGTCACTAACCCCCTCAAATTATGGAGCAATTGTTGGAGAAGCCTAGGTGAGGATATCTTACCCATGCAGCGTACAAGATTGAGCTTCCAAGACGAAGAAGTGAAACAATACGTCCTCACAGAGCTCCAAAAGCTTCTCAACCAGAGTGATAAATCATTAACATATCTAAACATGTCGGTTTACAAAGAGATCTTTAACAAAGAAACAGATATTTTTTAATTTCTTTTCTTTTGAGAAAAATAAATCAAATCTAATAAGCATCTACAAATGTGATTGTTTATGTGTCATCTCTAGAAGAAGAAATCCAACAAAGACATCCAATCCAGAAATAACCTTAGAGCTGGAGAGAGGATATAAACGAAACAATGGAAAAATCAGAAACATGTTATGCTTATTTCTCATATGATGTTCATTATCGTTACCTTCCCTACTTTCATTACTTCCTGCGTTTCCCAACTTTTATTACTTTCTTCGTTTGTTATTTTGCAATTACTTTCTACTTTTAAATTTAATAAGATTTATGTCTCCAAACTTCGGCACCAAACGCACCATCTACAAATTTTGAATTATGTACACATACATTCATTTTTTAGATTCATAAGAAAACAATCTGAAACATAATTACAAAAACCAAGAAAAAAAGAAAAAAACCCCGCAGCGTAGCGCGGGTATTTACCTAGTAAGTACTAATGATAGACACAACAATGGCCGTTTGATATAATAAATAAACAAATAATGATAGACACAACATAAAAACAATTATTCGTTATTTATAAAGAAAAATAGAAAAAGGAACAAATTATTGTATCACATTGAAATGGAAAAGTAGAACTTATACATCGTGCGTTATAAGAAACGTAATCCATATAGCTTAACTTGATGATAGCAGAGAATATAGAATTACGCGTGGTTACCACCACCACGTCCACTGGTTGATCCTCCTACTTCCATTTGACTCATAAATCTTCTTCCTACAAATTGTATTAAAAATTGAAGTTATATGCAATAAATTAACATAGAAAAGTGTATTATTAAAACACCAACCGGTGATTGAGAGTGGTTCATGGTGAGAAGGAAGAGCAGATTCCGTAAGACAAAGAAGGGTGCAAAGAATCAAAACTACAATGAGCAAATGAACAAATTCTGATGAAAAACTCTTTTTCCCCATCTCGATTTCTTACTTTATTTTTCTTGATTCAAGACTTTGATTTATATATTCAGATGGAGGGGGCGTTCCAAGAAAGTATATAGAAGGTAACAAAACCACTCAAAAGTATATATTTGTTTTGTCCACTACTCATTTTTATTGATTAATTTGACTATCTTCTAGAAAAATAATATTGACCCCTCTTGTTTCTCAAAATTTATTTTCCTAGAAAGTAGTGGTGGATGAAATATTAATTATGATGATAATCATTCCCACAAATCACTACAATTTAAATATACTGTACATATCAACTGAAGGAAGTAGGTACTTTGACTATTGACGTATTCACATGACCTAATCATTTGTTGGTTTATGTAATTGTGGTATTGTACACAATCAGGTTGTCTATATATCTTAATTGTCTATTTGTCACCAAATAAATGGTACGTGCTAATTGTAAAATTTTAATCGTGTGACATGACATGCATTCGTTTATCGTAGTATTGACCGATTTTTTTTATTGAATGAATGTAAAATTTTATTCAATTAATTCGTTTTTACAATAAAATGCATCGTTTGTTCGAAACTAAAATTTGAAACTTGAAACAGGAAATTTTAAAGTTGAGTCATAATCCATCTCTCCATGATCTCTATGAAGGATGGATCACCGCAACCTCGTATTAAATTGATGTGGTTCTTAACGGTCTTGTCAATAGTTTTGATAAGAGTTGCAGCTGGACTTGCAACTTCACCATGTTGCCGTCAGTTCCTCTCTCGCCATAGATGACAGATATTAGTCAACGGTCTTGTGGTGCTTACCGATTGCAACTACTGCACTTGGAAGTAACGCCCAAAATATCACAAAACATATTAAAAAATCAACATATATACTAATATGTTTTAGTTCCCCAATTAGCTAAATAAAAAAAGTAATTTAATTTGTATTCATGAACCAAAATGAAGTGGATGTGCCAATAAAATAAAAAACAGTATTGCGTTCTTGTTTTCTTTGCGAGTAGGTCAACTTTCACCTTCTTGTCACGAAATTGATATACCACTTTAAAATCTACAAAACTTTTGTAGCTCAGACATGTCATTCAACTCTAATTGAAAATATGGCCAGACTGAATGTGCAATCATCATAGTAAGTTCTTTTGAATCAGTGACGAAACTCTGATTAATATACTAATATGTTAAATACATGTTTTGGTTAATTATACAAGAACACTGGAAATATTTGATCAACACATAAATTATACGTAAATCAGGATTTTTTTTTATAAATTGAATGTAAAGTTAATTTAAATTCAAAAAAACGTTTGTACATTAAGTGCATTTTAAATCTAAAGCATATACTCCCTCCGTTCTTTAAAGATTGATTTTCTAGAGTTTTCACACATATTAAGAAAACAAATTAATGTTTGACTAAAAATGTATTGGTTTTTGTACTAAATAATTTTCCATAAGTTTGACCCAATAACAATATAATAAAATCAATTAATATGTCTTGAAATCTACAATTTATAATTATTATTGCATAGAAAATATAAAAAATCAATCTTTTTAAAACAAATTTTTTTTCTAAAACATCAATCTTTAAAGAACGGAGGGAGTATATTTTATTCTTTCTTTATATTAAAAAATAGAAAAAGTTAGGGAGATCCGAACCAAGCAAGGAATCGCTTGTCATCAATTCTCGAGATGGGTGATTGGAGATATGAAGGAGCAAGAGAAGCTATGATAATAGAAATAAAATAAAATTACACACACATGTGGAACGTGGAGATGGCGAAACCTAAACTAGTGGTTGCAACCTTTACCTTCTCTACTAATTGATGCTCCTATATCAATATGATCCATCAATTTTCTCCCTATTATATTGTAAATGAAAGTTAATCATAGTTTTTTTTGTGTGAAACGCATTTTATTGATTAAAGATGATCGAAGTCATAGTTTTGAAAATAGGTTACAACAAAAGTTAAAGTCACGACAAAGTAGACTAGATAATAAATCGGGTCTTACGTTTTGATTTTAGTAGAATATATGACCGGGAAAACGAGTTAGCCACGATATGTACCGCAACCACGACCGCGATTTCCACTTGGAGCCGATTCGAAATGTAATTTCATCTCTCTTGCCTTTGTTGAAAGCTTAACTGGTCTTTCTTTAAGAATTCGTTTGCTCGATGAAATCAAAAAATCCAACGAATCAATGACATAATATAATAACATATTTTGGGCTAGTGACATAATAAAACAATAAGAGATTTTAGTGGGAAAAAGACGGTAGTCGACACCTGAATAATGATACAAACAAAGAAATAGCAGTACACATTTTTTGGATATATCGTTTTTTAAATTACTAATTGTTATCATTCTTGTGGTTGGTAACTGTTATCCATGTGAAGAGTTACCAATCAAAATTTCCATGACATAAAAAGAAAATTTACTTTTAGTATATTTTTTCAGTTAATCTTTGAATTTACCGTTAGATCTTATTATATAAAGGAGAGTTTGTCAAAATTGTAACTCACGAGATTGCGACATGTGTCTATTATCGATCGAGATGATGACATGTGTAAGAAAAATTAAATATGGAAAACTAACAATAAAACTTTTAAGTATCAAAGGAAATAATGAAAAAGAAAAATTCAAATAATAGAAACTAAATAGAAAAAGAAATTATGGAAAATTAACAAAAACAATTGTTAAGTAACTAACTAAATAGTGAAAATAAAAAAATTTAATAGTTCAAACTAATTAGAACAAAAATTATAATAGTTTAGAAAATAAAATAAAATTAATAGTCCAAATTATATATATAAACTAAGAAAGAAAAAGAGAGGATACATAAGTGGCAAAAATGAAAATATAGAAAGAATAGATTTGAACCAAAATCTAATGTTCTTATTCACGATTAACAAAATACAGTTTTTACATCAATAAACGGGGTTTTAATTAATAATATAACTATACGGGTCATTACTATACAAATAATCAATTCCATATCTAATATTCGTATATTATGCGGGTCCTAATATCTTATTATATAAAAGAGAGTTTTTCAAAATTGTAACTCGCGGGATCGCGACACGTGTTAATTCTAACTTAGATCGTGACATGTGTTAAAACTTAAAATTAAAAAAAAAAAGTTAAAATGGAAAACTAACGAAATCATTATCAAGTAATTCGACAAATAATAAAAAGGAAACTTTTTTCATGTCTAAAACTAAATAGGAAAAATGGAAAAATTTCAAATAATCTAAATTTAGTAAAAATTGGAAATTTTCGGTTTAAAAGAATATTGGTAATTTCAATGTTTAAAAATAAATGGAATGAAAATTATACAAGATAAGAAGATAATAACAATATAGTTACTATTAAAATAATTTATAGGTTTTATGAAATTATTAAAATGAACTTTATTCTTTTATAATTTAACTCTATATTATATGATGTTTTTAATGATTTTATCACATAATAAATATACATGTATTATGGGTGATAATATAGTATTTTGTTTTCTTTGTTATTAAGAATATGAATGAAATTACATTTATACCGTATATATTTTAAGATCCACATGATATGAACTATAAAATGAAAACTAAGATAAAAGTTTACGTCTAATGATTTAGGATCCATATTTCATAGTATTTAAAAATATTTTAAGAACTCAACGGGGTATTAACGCGGGCCTTAATCTATTAGTATATAATAAAACAACTCATAATTGTTCCGACCAAAACAAATACCAAGTAAACCCTAGATAACATGAAACAAATCATAACCAATGGGAGGGAGGTCATGATACCTTTTGAACCATGAGCCGATTCGGTACGGCAAAGAAGCAAAAGCACAACGAGCAAATGAAACAATTGTGAAGAAAGAGTAAATTTTCCCATCTCTTCCTCTTTCTTTTTCTTGATTCAAATATTCTATTATATATCTGAGTGGAGATGGAAACACCGCAAGAAAGTATATAAAATATAACAAAAATCTAAAAATTTAACAAAATAAAAAAAGAAACATAATAATTTCTCCGCTAGTCATTTTTTGTTGGTTAGTTTTAAGGGAAATTAGCACCTATAATAGGTTTTATGACCATAATTAAGAATCTAACAATACATAAAAAAGAATGAGAAATTTTGAAAAATGCCATTTTTAGGATGCCACTTTTCAATTATGCCACAACCAATTACACATTCACAAAAATGCCACAGTCTTTTTTTTATATTCTCATATTACCCTTAATGATAAAATAAGTTTTTTCTCTCACGTTCATTTTTTTTTTCATTCTGTTTTTTTTCTCTCTCTTGTTCATCCTCTCTTTCTACAAATCTTCTCTTTCTCTCTTAGATCTGTTCATCTCTCTCCCAAAATCTCTACATTGATGTTTGATTCCTCCATCTAAGACATCCGATCTTTGATTTCTTCATCTCAGATCTCCGATCTTTGATTTCTTCATCTCAGATCTCCGATTTCTCCATATTCGTTCTCGATCTCAGATTGAGATCTTAATCTCGTTGTTCTATAAGATTCCATAAGAAAGATCTGTCAAATTAAAGTAATTCATGTGAAGAACGAGGTGGAGGAAAAAGAGAGAGGTGGCTGCAGCAAATTAGGTTTCAGAGGGATAGGTAGTGGAGGAAGAAGAAACACAATATTACAGTTATGCCATTATTTGAAGAAAAATAAAAAAATTATCATTAAAACATGCCTTGTAGTTGGAACCTTATAATCCTTACAAAAACCTTATAAACCTTACAGCATGTCTTGTAGTTGGAACCTTTTAAATACCTTATAATATACAATTTTATAGATCAATTTTTAAATACCTTATAAACCTTACAAGAACCTTATAATATACAATTTTAAAGATCGATTTTTAAAACCATTTGAAGTCCTGTTTGGCGAAACAATGAGAATCAACTAATACAACCTTTTAAATACCTTATAAACTTTACAAAAACCTTATAATATAGAATTCATTTAAAGTCGTGTTTGGCAAAACAATGAAAATCAACTAATAAACCTTTTAAATACCTTATAATCCTTACAAAAACCTTATAATATACAATTTTATAGATCAATTTTTAAATACCTTATAAACCTTACAAGAACCTTATAATATACAATTTTATAGATCAATTTTTTAAACCATTTGAAGTCCTGTTTGGCGAAACAGTGAGAATCAACTAATACAACCTTTTTAAATACCTTATAAACTTTGCAAAAACCTTATAATATAGAATTCATTTAAAGTCGTGTTTGGCAAAACAATGAAAATCAACTAATAAAACCTTTTAAATACCTTATAATCTTTACAAAAACCTTATATTATACAATTTCATAAATCAATTTTTAAATACCTTATAATCCTTACAAAAACCTTATAATATACAATTTTATAAATCAATTTTTAAATACCTTATAAACCTTACAAAAACCTTATAATATACAATCGAATCAGATCTTGAACCCTAATCGAATCAGATACCAGTAAAAACGTCTAAACTCAGTAAAAAATCAGATCTTGAACCCTAATTGAATAAAATTTAAGATTTCTACCAATCGAATCAAAAACTCAGATTTTCAAAATAAACCAAATAAAACCAAATTTACAACAAAAAATGACAAAATCTGGATCTAGATCTGAATTTGTTGTCTTCTTCAACCTCATAGAGAAAGAGGCATAAATCAAATAAACCCAAATTTTCAACAAAATTTGACAAAATCGAATCTAGATCTAGATTTTTTTGCCTTTTTCAACCTCATAGAGAAGAAAACACAAATCAAATAAACCTAGATTTACAACAAAAGAGATATTTGTTTTGGCTTCTTCAATTTTACGAAAAAGAGAGAGGGATCTTCATTGATGCAGAGAAAGATGAGATAGAGAAGGAAAGGAAAGAGAGAAGAAAAGAGAAAAGAGATGGAAAGAGATCTTGAGATCTCCATTGTTGTTGTAGAGAAATAGAAGAAGAGAGAAAGGGAAGAAAGAGAAAGAGAAGAGAGAAGAAGGGAGAAACAAAAAAATCAGAAAATGATTTTTTTTTAATTCTCCTTGTTTCTGCCAGGGGTAATTTCGTCCAAAATGACGAAATTCGTGGCATATTTGTGAACAATGTTTTGGGCGTGTCATTTTTGCACAGTGGTAATTCAGACGTGGCAGTTTTGCAATTCCCCCAAAAAGAATTAAGTTAATAACATTCAAATCAAACAAAATGTCTATATTACCCTGACTTAATTTACACATTTTATTAAAAAAATTAAAAAGAAATTATAACAAATATTAAACCCTAATCTAATTTTTTATTCTTCTTCTTCCTCTTCCACCGTCGCCTCCTTCTTTTTTTCTATAACTATTCTTTCTTTTTTTCCTCCTTTTTTTCTCTTCTTTTTCTTTGTTTTTACACAAAAATCATATATATTTTTCTTGTGATATACAAAATCAATTCCCAGTCACTTTGTTTTATATAAAATTCATGGATTAAGTTGATGTTTCTTTCCTCAGTTAAACTCTACACTATCATTCTCTCTTTTCGTTAAATTGAATCTTTGTTGGTGATCATCAATATAGTTAACTATGTTTGTTTAAATAAGTAACTATTACAACAACATATTCATGTAGTCAATATAGTTAATTATGTTTGTTAAATCTTTGTTGAAAATATAACTATGTTTGTTTAAATAAGTAACTATTACAACAACATATTCATGTAGTCAATATAGTTAACTATGTTTGTTGAATCTTTGTTGGTGATCACCAATATAATAGGTAACTACGTTATGAAAATAGTTAACTATGTTTGTTTAAATAAGTAACTATTACAACAACGTATTCATGTAGTCAACTATATAATGAAATTGGTATAGTAGACAGCTATGATATGAAAATAGTTAACTATACTTTTAAATTGATAACTATATTCTAAAAAATAATTAGCTAAATAGTGTGAGATAATTAGCTATCTTTTGAGATCAATAAAATATGTTGTTTCGACAATAGCTAACTATATATTAACATAGTTAACTGTTATAGTTAACTATATATTAAAATAGTTAGCTGTTATAAATATGTTCTTTCGACGACTGTTTTTCTGATCCAATTTTATTTTGTTTGCAGGCTAGTTTATAGATCTACTATTTCAGAGATAAAAAGAAGCAAAATAATTGTTTTTAGGGATTTTAATTGTTTTTAAGTGTCAATAATTATCACATTTAATATGGGCAAAATTGTCTACTATTTTATTCTCATAGCTAATCACCTAATTTTCTTTCATGTGGTGTTAGATACCTAATTTTGCACAAAAAACCTATTATTAAGCTAATTAACCTTAGTTTTAACCTCTTATGGGAAATCAATATAATTGACCCTCTTGTTTTTCTTTGATTTTACTTTATAGTATTATGAACTTGAGATCTGATATAGGATCCAATTTGAACTTTCCCAAAAATTATCTAAAATAATTATAGACACAACATCAAAACAATTTTTTTGTTATTTATAATGAAAATTTGAAAAAGATACTTCTATTATCGCATGGAAATGGAAAATAGAACTTTAAACATCATGTGTGTTATCAGAGACATAATATAGAACCTCTTAACTTGATGATGGCAGAAAATATAGAAATTACACGCGAGCAGACACACATATAACCATATATAAGACTAGGAGGCAAGGCCGAATCTAGTTGTTGTGACCACCTCCATGTCCACTGGTTGATCCTCCTACACCTATATTACTCATAAATCTTCTTCCTAGAAATTGTATTAAATATTGAAGTTATATGAAATTCAGTTTTAATAAATAAAGAAAATAGAAAAGATATTAACATATTTTATGTTTGAAGAGAAGGTCATTTCTAGTTTTTGATTTTCTGACTAATCTTTTATATTAACGGCTAAATTTAAGAAAAGAAAAACCTCATATTGTTCTATCGAGACAAAAACACCAAACCTTACACAACATGAGACAAATCATCTACCAGTGGGAGATCATGATTGCAATTTGCAGTTATACCAAATATGTATATCCATAAGAAGAAAGAAACCAACATATATAAACTCAATCAAACTATTATATTTACATGTATTTGTCCGGAGCTATATATATTTATGTTCTATCAATTAACACAATCAAACTTGTATATATATGTGCATGTTATTTATAAGTATATAAAAACAATATAAGTCACACTATCAATTAAACTATCTACTTGTCGTATACTTACGATATAATTATTTTCATGAGATCTATATATGCATGTGATTAGACTAATTCTTAAACTTCTCCATCAATTAACATAGACAAGCTTATGTGTATGTGTATGTATTATATTTGTATTGTTAAAACACTTACCGGTGACTGAGAGTGGTTCATGGTGAGAAGGTAGAGCAGATTCGGCACGACAAAAAAGGGTACAGATAATCAAAATCACAATGAGCATATGAATAAATTCTGAAGAAAAACTTTTTTCCCCCATCTCGTATTCTTTCTTTATTTCTCTTGATTCAAGCCTTTGATTTATATATTCAAGTGGAGAAGGAAGGTTCCAAGGAAATATATAGAAGCTAACAAACCCCTCAAATATATATATTAGTTTTTTCCAGTACTCATTTTTAATACTGATTAATTTGACCCTTTTGTTTGTAGGAAAAAATAATAGCCCTCTTATAGGAAAAATACTGACCCTCTTATTTCTCAACTCTTCTTTTCCTAAAAGTGGTGGCGGATTTAGTATGGGCAAAAACTCAAAATCAAACCGAATGCGATCCAAAATTATCCTAAGCAAATCCAAACCGATTCTCTAAAATACATGAATGGTTACCGAAGTACCGAATCCAAATTCGAACCGAACCGATAATCGAATGCGTATCCAAAGTATCCGAAACATAAATTAGCCTAAAAATATTTAGATTTAAGGTCAGGTATATTATTTAAGCATTTGTTTTTTAACATATATAAGAATCTTTTCAAATCCATTAAAATTCAATTTAAATGAAATCCATAAATAAATATGATTTTAATTAGTATTTATAAAATATAGAACCAATAACACTGGATTTTGATATGAATTTTATAGAATCACTATATATTACACAACACATACGTTCATAACACAAAAACAAAACCAACACATAAATATTCGAGAAATTTAAAGCTTATGAGTGCAGAAATTACACATCATATATATAAGCTTTAGGGGGCAGCTGGGGTGCCACCACCACCATGTCCACTGCCTGATGGTCTTGCAAATATGGCTCCATTTGGCCTATATATACTCATCAATTTCCTTCCTACAAAGATAAATGTAATTTCATTTCAAATAAAAATAGAAGGTAACAAATTATTATAGAAAAACAATGTAAAGAAATTAGATTAGAACAATTCAATATATTCGAAAAGAGACGTCGACAAGTCATTAACCGAATTCAAATCCACATGTATTATATGTTGCTGAAAAAAAACTATTCATGTTACGTCAATTAATTATATGTCAACATAAGTACTATGTACGCAACTTATATGTGTTATGCATGCATGTATATTGATTTTGGTTTTTCAAAGCATGTATATTGAAACACTAACTGGTGATTGAATGTGGTTCACCAAAAGAAGGTAGACCAAACTCGGCGGTAAGGCAAGGGAGAATGATATGCTCAAATTTACCCTGAGCTACTCTCTCAAATTAAGAGATCAATTGTAGTAAGGGGTCGAATCACTGGGAGTTAAATCAAACGAAAGGATTGTTGATTTCGAATCGAGTTAAGCGAAATAAAGTAAAATAAAGACAAAAGCAATTTAAAACAGAGAAAGATTGTTGTTTTCTTAAGATTCAATTAAACGAAAGCTAGGTTTTCAGGTAGTTCTCAGGATGAATCAGAATTGCAGATTAAACAAAATCAATATTTAATTACGAACCGTTCTAGAACTTGGAACACTAAGATATAATTAACCGACTTTCTTTGCGAAAACTAACTATGCCTAAACCCTAAAAAACTAAATTTCTTTGCGAATTCAATCAATTTAAACAAGCTTTAAATTCAAGTCCAATTTGTTCACAAAATTCTTAAACCAAATTTCTTTGCGAATAAGTAATTTTGCTCACCTAAGATCTAGTTCAGGCTAATCAATTACACTTTCGTGTCAATCTACCAACCTACGATATCCAAATTTAGGGTCGCGAATCCTAAATCAGAGTTAAAGCAATCTAGGTGAAGAACCAAATAGATAATCCTAACAAGTGAGTTTAACCTAATAATTCATCTTCAATCCATTTGAATCACCCTAAACCTAACAAGCAAACTACTCAGACATGGAAGCAAAAGAAATCATAACTGAATAATACTGCATAAAGAAAGAGAATAAGAAGAAGTACAGAGGGTTCGAAGAATCTCAAGAACAAAGTAGACATGTCTCCATAAAATCTCTCAAAAGCTCTCTCTAAACTTGTTCAATTAAAACTACGGTAATGATCTAAAAACTTAAAAGTAAACTATTTATAGTGCTATAAATCGTGGTGGGCATTCCTGATGATTTCTGGTAACTTCTGCCCCGAAACGGACAATTTTCCTTTCTTTAAACGTAATATGTCGGCTTCAAAAAAGTGGATGTCGTTCGACAGTCACATGGTGTGTCGAACGACAGGTGATCAACTTCGGTGTCGATCGACACTCGTTGTGTGTGTCGATCGACAAGTGCTTTCATTTCTGCTTCTCCACTTGTAAATCCGACTCTAATCTTGTTTACGTTCCAAAATGCACCATAATCATCAAATAAGCTTCCCATGTACAATAACCTGTTAAGATACTAAAAAAACTCGAAAAGAAATAAAAAGACTCGATAAAAAGACTTATATCATGGTCGAAAATCGGTAAAAACCATGATATATCAGAGAACACAAAGAAGCAGAAGCAGAAGCACAATAACTACTTGACTTATCTGTGAAGAACCCATCTCTGATCTCTCTCTCTCTTTTCTTTGGCTGATTGGATTTATTTATATATCTGGATGGAGACGCAAAATTCTATCAAACACAAAAAAAAAACAAAAATAAAGATCTAAAAATGAAAAACAAATATACAATAATGAATTTTTATACGCATCCTCCACTCATTTTAGTTATTGTCCCTCTTGTGTGTCCGTGATCTCGCTTTTTTTTTGTCGCCAATTGTCATCAATGAATGATATAGAGAGTACTAATAGATATGAACGAATCACATCACATGTATATAAATATATTTTTCTTTCGGTCTGAAACATTATTTTAATCTGCTTTTAATTATTGAGGTAAGTGGAGGCATCTCATGTTGTACGCTACACCAAACTATCCATGGAATATCTTAATTTTAAATCATTCGTTGATGCTTGTGAGTAAATCTTTTAAAGAAAATTAGCAAATATGTTCGAAAGATTTCCTATAACTTCTTACAAAGTGAAACATACTGAACAGTGAACATAGAATAACTCTCTTGTGAATGACTTACAACAAAATGATTTTTATACTCTTAGGACTAGGAGTAACATTTAGAAATATTACATAAACATATTACACATATTAGATACTTTGAAAATTCTTGCTCGGAACTAAAAGTTACATACACATCGGTATACTTTATTTTTGTTTTCAAAGCCTAATGGCTTCAAATTATTGGAAAAGGATAATACTGAGCCAAAAACTAGGGAAATGAAGCTTGATCAATGTGGCTACCACCATGTCCACTATTTGATGGTCCTGTAAATATATCTCCATTTGGCTTATAATAAGTCATCAATCTCCTCCCTACAAACAATAGTTTATATACACCAAAGTTAGCGATGTATGCATACATAATAGACGATATCAAAGAGATTGATAATTTTAATTATGGATATGAATATTATTATCAAACTATGAGTACCTTTCTGACCAGGTTTAATATGTGATGGTGGTGTTCCTATGCCCCCAGGCCCAGTGTTGGGATGATACACCATCATCATTCTCCTCCCTTAATTACTTGTTTTTTAGAAACAAATTATATTGCACAATAAACTGACGAGAAAAAGATCTAGAGGAAATATTTTTCTAAAGCAAATTATATATCGAGTTGTAAACGATGTATATTGCTTTACTTTGTTTCCTTGTTAGGCTATAGAAATGGAATAATTTATAGTTTGAACTTGGCAACTACTTGACCAATCAGTCAACAAACTAAAGTAAAACAAGTCCTCACACAAAAACTAGTCAAATTTTAGTCTGGAAACATATTTGGTCTAACTTATTATAAGAAATCTATGATAACCCAAAGTGAAACCATAAAAACTGATAGAATAGTTGTGATTTTTTAACTCAAATTTGAATGATTTTCGTGACATTTCTATATCGTTTAGACCTGCTAAACTTTAGTATTTAACAATTAAAGAGTCAAATTGTACAGAAAATCTAAGACCAATATAATTAAGACCACTTAAACTTAAATTATTTGTGCAGGGAATCTACAAACATTAAATAAAAATTCCTGAAACGGTGGTAACTATATACACTGAACAAAACTACATATCTCCATCGGATTTGATTTGCTTAGTTAAGCATTGGCTTGGCCTCAAAAGATGATTTTTCATGCATAGAGTAATTAGTAAAATATGTAAAACAATTGATACACAGCGAATTTAATTTTATATGTACAGTAACACTAACCGGTGATTGAAGGTGGTTCAGGATGAGAAGAAGTAGCAGATTCGGTACGGTAAATGTGGGTGCAAAGGAGAAGAACCACAACAAGTGCTTGACCCAATTTGGAAGAAGTTTTCTTTCCCATCTCTATCTCTCTCTCTTTGTTAACTAGTTTTGCTTTCTTTATCTTTCTCTCGACTCAAGGCTCCGACTTATATAGGCTCCAAATTTTTACAATGAAACAAACTTAAAGAGTTACAGTAAAACCTCTATAAATTAATAATGTTTGGATCGGGATAATTTATTAATTTAGAGAGAATATTATTTTATCGATAAATTAATAATTATTAATTTATAGAGAGAAATCCGTTTTAGGTAAGATTTTTCTTAATTTTATTTTTCGAATAATGTTATATTATGGAATTTAATGAATCTATTTGCAAATTGATGAAATTTTGATTAAAATTTTTGATTATCGCAATAGAGTGGATGATATTATCATAATAGACGATCAAACTAAAATCGTATACTATGTATAAATTTTTTCAAAAATCATAGTTATTATCCCTATTGTCGATGAATACATTTAGAAAGCGTTATTATAAAGAATCAATTATTTTGCCTATAATTTTTACAAGTTTATGGTAAAGACCGAAAAAACAATTATAAAAGTTTTTGATGTAACACTTCAATTAAAAGATAAGGTTTAATGACATTTTCATTTTTATGTTAAAACAAAAATCACTAAACCCATGTCTAGTACATTATCATATATATATATATATACATAATTATATATGATTATTAATTTATACTATTATTGGGACCATATTTTACATAGGAGTTTTAAAAAAATTATTATCTTATCATTTTATCAAATTGAGTTGATTTTTACATTGGCCCGATTCGGGACCGGGATAATTTATTAATTTATAGTGTTTATTAATTTATCGAGTATTAACTTATCGAGTTTCTACCGTAATTACGTAACATGAAATGAAGATGTAATTACGAAATTAGCAATGATGTGACATATTTCCATCAAATAGTCGGTTATTTATTTATTTTTTCCTGTTTTTCGTCTTTAACTATTATTATGAAAAACATGATTTTTTTGGGTAAAATATTATTTTCTTTCGTAACATGTTATACTTTTAGATGGAATTTTTTTTTTATCATACCATCATTTAAAAGTTTAGAAAGGTATGATTGGTAATCTAAAGCGATACAAACTTTTCAGCTTCAAGCTGAAACGGTAAACCGTTACAGTATAATACTATAAGAAATAACTGTTTAAAAAGTTATACCAATAAATGTAATGTTTTTTATAAAGCTTTTTGCATCGCTTTTACAATTTGTACCATTTAAAATGTTACAAATTGTAAAATGGTAGTAAATTGTATAAATTGTGTTACCAATCAAATACAATTTTTAAACTAAAATTCTCAAATAGGGAAATTAACCCCTCTTTTGATTAATGATACAAACTTTATAGATTTGACTGTCTATTACTTTTACACCCAAAAGAAGAAGAAGAGCCAAAACTGCTTACTTTTAACAAGAAAATAGAAGAAAAACAAAACTCATCAATCCGTTTGGATTTTGATAAACAACATGAAACAATTAAAATTTAAGAATACAACTGTAACGTCAAGCCCACATATCAAGGGTGACCAAGTGCGATGGTTTTCTTCTTTTTTATCACTGGCCTTAAGTCAACTAGTGATGTCAAAAAAAAAGGCATTAAGTCAACTAGTAAAGTCTGTATATTTTGTTCGTGTATGTGGCCGACTGGCAAATATCAAAGATATTTTAAATATATATTGAAACCATTTGTCTAGAAGACCATTTATTTCCGTAATATGTTTTCTAGTAATATGAGTATATGTAATCATGAAAAAGAATAAAACTAGGATCACTCAGTAGATTACAAAAGAATATTTTGAATTAATGTTAGAATTAAAAAATACTTCATATCTAGTACTAGTGCTCGAAGTGTTCTTTTGGTTCCGTTTCTGGAATCGTTCTATTACGCTCTTATCATAAGAGCTCATTGTCTCTACTTATCAGCTCCGTTAGAATGCTGGCTTTTTAAAGGGTTTCGATTGGTGTTTTACATGGTTGTGTTCAATGCAACTGCGCCGTTTCCGGAATGGTTTTGGGGAAGATTACTTTTAGTTCCCACACTTTGCCGGGTTTAAAAGCTGTTGATCTTTATTACGAGAGATAGTTCTTATTCACTATGGAAGAATTGACACCGAGTTTTGGTCACTGAAGGTCTTCTCGGTTCGTCGTTTAAAAGGTCTTCGTAGATAAGATTGATCGCTTTCTTGGACTTTGTTTTATGACTCAGAATTTGTCTTTGTGTTTTGTACTCAATATTGGTCCTGCCTTAGAGTGGTTTTAGGCTTAGTTATATCTCTATTTAGCTTTATTATTCCTGTCTCTCCTTCTCGGAGCATCTCTCCGGGAAAATTTTCTCTTCGCCCGGCAATGTATTTGTGTCAAGCATGTTAATCTTAATATGAAAAGTTTAGACGGAAAAAAAAAATCTAGTACTAGTATCATCCCGTGAACTAGGTCCTTGCTTTTGATTATTGGAATATTCACATGCGTAAATTATTATTAGTTTGTAATCGTATTCGTAGATATAGAGATCCCTTTATCTCTATTTAAAACCATACCTAATGTTGTCAATTTATAATTGTGTAGTAGGTGAGAACCCGCGCATACGCGTGAGTCTTTTTCATAAGTATCTTTCATCCGGTTTGCTCTATAAATGTAAAATGACCATTTGTATCTTTTTGTAAACGTGCTTGTGAATATGTTAGAGAACATGTAGCGATCATTCTATAGTTTTTTGATGAGTTCTTGTTTGGAGATGGTGTTTGTTGCAAAAGTTATTGTTAGATGACATCTTGAATCAAATAGAACGAAGTACTTTTTATTGCATTATAATTTTTGTCTTAAATATACTTCATATATTTTCTAACCCCACCAATTGATATTAGTATATGTCTAATTCTAATTTTTCGGATTGTTAGTTTTACTATATTCCACTTTAGTATAAGTGTAAATTTCTCTTAGTAAAGTTGTTTCTATTTGGTTTGATTATGGTTAAGTTTGATAAAAATTGTTCATAAGATCCATAAAACAAAAAGTTGACTGAATCCTGACTAATATTTTTACTATGATAATGTAGTTTTAGTCTCTTTTTTTGTAGTTTTAGTCTTAAAGTTAGTGATACATTTCTAGTTTTGTTTCCATCTTTTGGTTTTGTTTTCAACCGATCTTGTGTCTTCTTGTTTGGTTAACTTTGTGTGGTACACCTCAAACCGAAAAGCAATCAAAGTAACTAATACAAAAACTAAGAACTAAGATCTCAGTATCTAAAAGGTTACCATTAAGGTCATTTATTAGAAGATAGATGCATGATAGAATAAATATAATACATTACACACTGGAAGCAACCAAGATGGCACCATCACAAAACTCAGGCTTCTTTCTGTGTAACATCAAAAGCACTGTCCCTCCCTTTGATTCTCCTAACAAATATCTCGACTTCTGTTTATTCTATTTTTTCTCTAAATTATTCAAACCACACAAAAATATCAAAATCATATTATTATTTTCTGATAAAGAGAGAAATTATAGAATTGGTTATCAAACTTGCTTAACTTTATTGATCAATGATATGAACGTATATATACACAAAGCCTTGAGCTAAAGATAACCACAACTTCCTAAACTTTAGGTACTTAACTTGATGTACAAGTAGTTGGCATCCTTATCTTAATAAGTTATACTTATCCCTAATACTCCCCTTCACGTTGGAGCGTGTAAATCCTGAACGCCCAACTTGAACAATAACGTATTAAACTGAGCACGACCCAAAGCCTTTGTCAAAATGTCAGCGACTTGGTCATGCATACTTATGTGACGAGTAGCAATAATACCAGCAATGAGAGCGTCTCGAACGAAATGACAATCACGCTCTATATGCTTCGATCGCTCGTGGAAAACCGGATTAGCAGCTATGTGAATGGCAACTTTACTATCACAAAAGAATGGAGTTGGCGCAGCTTGTTTGATTCCCAATTCTTGTAACAATCTTCGTAACCATTTAAGCTCACGCAAAGCAGCCGTCATCGCTTGAAATTCAGCTTCAGCCGTGGATTCAGACACTGTCTTCTGCTTCTTGGTCTTCAATGCAATCAGAGACCCACTAAGCAATACTACAAATTCACTCAACGATCGGCGAGTCAAAGGAAAAAAATTGAAATCAGCGTCACAATAAACAGTAAGTGTCAAATCTTCACGAGAACTAAGCATAATCCCTTGACCCGGCGTGCCTTTTGAGAACCGAACCACTCGAAGTGCGGCATCCCAATGAGCTTCCCGTGGTTTTTGCATGAATTGGGACAGAATATGGACCTAGTAGCTCAGCTTAGGACCGAGTAGCTCAGCTTAGGACGAGTGTGTATGAGATATATAAGACGCCCAATTAAGCGACGATACTTCGTTGGATCAGTGAGAAATGGACCATCATTTGATGCAAGATGATGATTTTGTTATAGTGGGCTAGCCGCAGGCTTGGCACCCAGATTACCTGCGTCGACAATGATGTCGAGGGCATACTTGCACTGAGACAAAAAGATACATTCTGGACCACGACTTACTTCAATACCGAGAAAGTATTTCAATTTCCCCAAATCCTTCATAGAGAAACACTTTCCCAAGTACAATTTAAACTTCGAAATCATGTAAGCATGATTCCCACAAATAAGAAGATCATCAACATAAATTAACACTTTAATCTCTATTCCATTCTGTGTATAGGAAAAGAGAGAATAATCATCATAAGCTTGCACAAATCCAAACCCTTAACAGAGCATCCGACAACTTCTTAAACCAACAACGAGGTGCTTGTTTTAAACCATACAAGGACTTCTTGAGACGACAAACCTATGTGTGTCGAAAACCAGGTGGTAACTTCATATATTCTTCCTCCTCAAGATCCCCATGAAGGAAAGCATTGTGCACATCCATTTGATACACTTCCCACTTTTTGGCAGCAACTAAACGAAGTAGAGTACGGACCATAGTTAACTTAACAACCGGTGCGAATGTCTCGTTGTAATCCTCACCTTCAATTTGGTGATTTCCTTGCCCAACAAGACGTGATTTATACCTTACTATAGACCCATCAGCGTTATACTTCGTACGATAAACCCATTGACTGCCAAGAGCCTTTTTGTTTGGAGGAAGATCGGTAATGTCCCATGTATCCGCAACTTCAAGTGCCACCACTTTCGTTGTCATCGAGTCATTCCAAACTTTCATCTTAACTGCCTATTTAAAAGGTTTTGGTTCAACAGCCTTTGTAATGGCAGTGAGATACGCACGATGACTAGGAGAAAAAGCTACATCAGAAACGAAACTAGATAGAGGATAAAGTGAATTACCTTGAACTGATGATAGGAGTCTGATGAGGAACCGTTGAGAGGAGCGCAATGGGGTGTTGTGTTATAGACATAGTTATATGTTACATAATCATGAAGCCAAACATATGTTGTTTTGTCACGTTGACCTCGACCAAGTTCCTTTTCTTGAGGAAGCACAAGCTCAGAAGATTCCGTAACCAAAAGGGGCTATTTGAGACTCTGTTTGTGACAGAGTAATGCCAACCGGTTCACTTGGACCAGGAGTTGCAGGTTGAACCGGGACCGAGTCAATCAGACCTGAGTTAACCGGATCAACACCATCTTTTGGAGCCGTAGATTCGACAGTGACATTAACCTTGTCTCGCGGAGTGGGTAGAACTCCCCTGTCTCGCGGAGTGGGTTCTATAAGCCAATCGTCATCACACATAGGAGTGGAAGAAGGTTTAGACGAATTGACAGCGAGCGATGGAGAAGCAAAAGGAAACACATTCTCCTCGAAGATTACATCTCGAGAAACCAGGAATTTGTTGCTCTCAATATCAAACACCTTCCATCCTTTCTTACCAAAGGGATAACCTACAAATATACAAGAATGACTCCTTTGTCCAATTTTGTCTTTATCACGCCCCACATTACGAACATGACAAGCTGATCAAAATACCCTGAGTTGCTCGAAATCTGGTTTGCCTCCATGTAAAACCTCATACGGTGAACGTCCTTTGTGTATGCTAGAAGGAGTTCGATTGATTAAGTAAGCCACGGTTAAGATAACTTCTTCCCAAAACTTAATTGGGAAGCTTGCTTGAAATAACAAAGCACGAGCAACATTTAGAATGTGTCTGTGTTTTCGCTCGACACGTCCGTTTTGTTGTGGAGTATAAACACAAGATGTTTGGTGAATCATTCCATGTTTTCGAAAGTAAGGAGCAAGACACGTAAACTCCGTTCCATTATCACTACGCACTATTTTAATTATGGTGCCAAACTGCCGTTCTACATAAGCGAAGAAATTCTTTAAAACACCTTTAACTTCAGATTTTGCAAGTAATAAATAAGTTCATACTGATCGGAAAAAATCATCAACTATAGTTAAGAAATAAACTGCTCCACAAGAAGAGGGAACCCGATAAGGACCCCATACATCACAGTGAATGAACGAAAAACACTCTGTAGCTTTACTAAAACTATCAGGAAAAACTTCTCTAGTCTGTTTAGCTCTAAAACACACGTCACATGAACGAGAGCCAGCAAATTTTGAGGAACCATAAACCAAAGGAAAACTTGAAAGAACTGAAAATGACGGATGACTCAACCGTTGATGCCACAAAGTTTGATCCGAACTCGCATCTACTCTGTGTATCTTTGCTGAAACAACATCCGTCAAATGATAAACCTCATTACGCTCTTCACCGGCTCTAATTAGAGTCCTCGAAGAACGATCCTGCAAAACACATATCGTATCAGTAAACATTGCTAAGCAATTTGTTTGTTTCAAAATATTTGAAACTGAGACCAAAGTACAATCCAACACCGGAACATATAAAACATCAAATAACCGAACTTGGTTAGTTAGAGGTAAAACACCCATACTCATCGCAAAAGTGGTACTACCATATGCAAATCCAACACAAAGTGGAGAGATATTCTTGACATTAATTAAAAGAGAGAGATCCCCAGTCATATGGTGGGATGCTCCTGTATCAAGAATAACATCACCCAAAGATTTTTTACTAGACAACTTATCCGTACTACCGATGCTTGATTTTTCTTGTATCATCTGATTAAGAACTTTCCATTGTTCTTGAGAGAGCTCCGGAAAAGACGAGGCATCAGAACTCGTAGCATTGCAGCTATAATTTTGACCTTTTTCTCGACCCAAGTTTCCAAAACCACGACCGCCACGACCTCGCCCTCCATTCCGACCACCATGATCGTTTCGTTCAGTATACCACTCGGGAAACCCAACTATCTGCCAGCAGTCACGCTTTTTGTGTCCACTGCGACCACAATGAAAACAAAGCACATACTTATCCCGAGTTTTTAAGATCGAGTTATCACTTCGATTCCCAACTTGAGAATCAGATCGAAAAGCAGCGACTTCACCGCTGTGCTCACGACAAGTGGAAGAGACTGATTCATTACCATCACGGCGAGCCATAAAACCAACAATGTCATGTTGTTGTTCTCTGTCATGGGCTGAAGCCAACTGTTGCTCCTCACGAACCACCTTTGAATAAAGCTCAGCGAGGGATGGTAATGGATCCATACCAATGAGTTGAGTACACAACCCTCCATACCTCTGCTCGTCTAAGCCCATAAGAAACTGATGTACCTTTTCTTCTTCTCGTTCTTGAGAAATTTCGAGAGAAGCTGCACAAGTAGGAGTTGGCTGATACATCTAAAGCTCTTCCCAAAGCTTGCAAAAATGACCGTAGTAATTGAGTACGGTTTGTCCATCTTGTCGGCACGCAGCAAGATTAGACTTGAGTTGATGAATACGCACCTTGTTTCCCACCGAGAAACGATGCTTGAGTTTGGTCCACAACATGTGTGAATCCGAGATGAAAGTGATAGTAGAACGTATGGCAGGTTCGATAGAAGCACGAAGCCAGCCGACGATCATGGAGTTTACTGTCATCCAATTTTCGAAATCAGGATTATCACTTGTTGCTTTTGGCAACTTGCCGGTGATAAACCCTGTTTTCCGTTTAGCCTGTAGAGCGTTCATCATTTCTATGGACCATTCGTTATAATTCTCTCTGTTTAACAAAACAGAGGTAATCATGGAACCCGGATTGTCAGATCCATATAAAGAGTACGGTAACACCACAACTGACCCAGCTGCGGATTATTGTTCGATCGGTCTTGGAGGCACATCATCACCGGCCATCTCGAAGTAAAACAAAGTTTATTTTGAGCGGAAGATTAAAAAAACGCATAAAAAGAGTAAAGAAATATGTATAAGAACGATTTTTAGGTCTTTTAATCTCGTGATACTATATAGAATTGGTTATCAAACTTGCTTAACTTTATTGATCAATGATATGAATGTATATATATACAAAGTCTTGAGCTAAAGATAACCACAACTTCCTAAACTTTAGGTACTTAACTTGATGCACAAGTAATTGCCATCCTTATCTTAATAAGTTATACTTATCCCTAATAGAAATTAATATTTAATATTCAATATTGCAAATTGACAAACAAAGTTATTAGTCTTGTAAAAAGTATGACTGGCCAAAATTTGTGAATTGTTATAAACCCATTTAGTGGATGCCCATTAGAGGCCCATATTCGAGAATATCCCTAAACCCTACTTCCTCTCCAAGTATTGTATCCCTATATATACTCTGTACTTCTCATGGAATAATATACAACACAATTCTCTCTATTCTCTTCTCTTATTCACAACACGTTATCAGCAGTATAACCTAACCACTGAGTAAAACCCTAGCCACTTGAGTAAAACCCTAACGTTCTCAACATCTCGCACTTTGTTTCGGTTCCACTTTATTTTTCATTAAGGTAAGTGAATCTCTCTCACTTTAGCATACGACACATCTAATATTATTTGGTAAAGCATAAGGTTAACGTCATACTTCCTATATAGTATCACGTTAGTTTTATAATTGCTTTGATACAATAATTGAATTACTTTTATCTTATTATGCTACTTATTTAATCTATTTTATACATAAATATTGACTTTGTTATTCATAGCATACACATGTATGTCTATCGATGGAGAATTTCTCACAAGTCATATTTATGAGTTGATTTCGTAATTCAATAGCATATTCATGTTGGGTCATGAATCATATATGTTTATTGATCGAATATCACAATTTTATGTTTTTATTTAATCTATTTTTTAAGTTTGATTTTGTGATTTGATAACATACACATGTTGATTCATGAATATCTATGTCTATCAATGAGTAATTCTCACAAATCATACTTATATATACATATTAATACGTTTTTGCCTCTTTTAATTTGTTTGTTAATCACATAAAACTCGTATAAAGCAACTCTAATTAACACACGGACTTTAATACATTTTAACCTATTTTAATGATTAACGCTTCTCTATTGCTAACCAAACATATTTTATTATTCAAACGAAAATTATTCGTACATGATTAGAACATGTTTTAATACTTTTTAAGACATAATATTTTAATATTTAGGTTTACTCTTTTATTTTAAATTTATAAGTTAGTTCTTTTACATCATAAAATTTATAACTTTAAATAAAGTTCTTTTAATTATTTGATACGTATTGGTCTGATTGGTTTGATATTGTGACATCATATGGTGTTTTACACAAAACGATGCCATGTTTTATTGAAATCAATATGATAGAAACATGGCAAAACTATTATACAAGTTTTGAATTACAATCAGTATATGACCGGATTATCTATGAGGCATGGTCTATTGACCAATAAATTTGCTTACACTTTTGAGCAAGCCAAACCTTTCGAGATGTTTTATGGTTTCGCTCGGTTATTTCTCTTAAACCAAAAGCAGTGTAACTGGTTATTATACCAAACCATAGACCGGCTTGGTTTAATTTTAAATTTATGAAGTGGACCTCTTCTTGGAATAATGAATTAATCTACCATACTATGATGAGGTGATTATATGATATGTTGGTAGACATTGTTGATATGTAGGTTCTTACAATAAAATTCATGAACCACATCCGGTTGGTCTTAGTTCGTTCCCCGAAGTGAATGTGACATATTATATAAGAAAAGAAAAGAGCACAGTAAGCCAAAGAAGTGGCTATAGCAATTATCTTGAATGGTCAAGAACGAGGGCAATGCATTTCTTTCAAAAACTTGTATTCTCACCTGAAGTGAGAAAAGAAAGATGATAAGAAATAGAGAGTGAATTTCTCTCATTTGACGATGAAATAATCTAGTATGAAGTAATATAAAAGTTTATACTCTAGAAGAGCAATATATGAATGCTCCAGAAGAGCACATAGATATTATACTTGATGGATTATATTCTCTTAAGCCTCAAAAGTTAGAAGGATCGGATCTCAGATAAAATACATGACCAAAACTGGGTATATCATTGATTATAATGAGATTCAATTTAGATAAATGAACTTGAAGTTTCATATCATCTCGAGGGGGAGAATTAGAGAATCTCACATAGACAATAAGTGACATATCCAGAAGATTATGTTCACTACTTGATTATTAAAGTTCACTACAAGTGATATATCTAGAAGATTATGTTCACTAAGTTCTTCGAACAATTCTCAAAGGAAAAGTGTGATCACCGGAATGTGATATTACCTTAAACTAGCTATGTGATTGGTTAATTTTAGCTATATCTAAGATTACATGACTTAAAGTCTGTAAGTGAATTAATTCAGCTATGTTCAAAATTACTTGCAAATTGATATTATGAGAGAATATCTCTAATGCGGAAGTTGGTAAAGCATACATAATGAAAATTTCATGTAGACACAAAGTCGTGAACAAGAATTTAAGAAGTATTATGGATTTTTTCTTGAGGCTAAGAAAATATATATGAGTTATTGATAAGAAATCATACTCATATTTGACTAGTTTTGATATATTTCCTGAAGTAAATATAATATCTTACATATATAAAAAAAAGGGATTAGACAAATAAAGTTCCCGAGAATGTAGTTACGAAACTGATCGCATCAGTCACCATTTTCTGACGATACCCACCAATGGCTTTGGATTCTCCAGGTACTCGATTTCTACGCTTTACCTCATATTATACCTTTATGATTTTATATACTAGATTATGTCATGATTATGTTAATTGCTTTATTGGCACATGGTTCACCATCAAATCCATGTTTGATAGATTAAAGAAAGCAATTATCGTATCTCTTGAAGGGGGTAATTGATTAGCAAAGAAACGTAAACCATAAGTTTACTAGCTAAGAATGAAAAGTAAGCCAGAAGTTTACTAGTTAAGAATGAAAAGTAAACCAGATGTTTACTAAGAATTTATATGTTTGGCTTAACCGGATTGGTCATCTTGGTTTAATGATGATGCGAATTATGTGGACATTAAGTGAAAAACCAGAAGATTCTTCCTAATTATTTATCATAAACTGTTTACTCATAAAACAATATGATAATATGGTTTTCACTAGTCAAAGATTATTTGGACTCTATCAATATTTCTGAAATATATACAAGGAGACGATTATGGGCTGATCACCCACTTTGTGACATTTCTATGCATCGATTCAATGGACGCATTGACTCGATTGTTGCATCCTAGAAGGTCACGTTTATCCTTATTATAAACCAGCAACCGGGAGTTTGCGAGGTTACTTTCTTATAAGTTCCAAAATTTATGTTTGAAGCCTAATTATTATATATGTCCATTGGGATATGTGTTGAACATCCGGAAGCTCATGTTAATATACAAAATTTTAGTAGCATTGATTCGCATCAAGCCAATAAATAACTAATTGTTCTCCCCATCATTATTGGTTTAGGGTTAGAAACCAAATAGTTTCCATCTGAACGATCTTTGAATGAAAGATCTATGAATGTGAAAAGTGCTCCACCACAGCGCTCTATGATGGAACCTCAAAAGAGGATAAGAATATATGTTGGATATGAAAGATATAGAGTCATCCTTGAAGGATTTATATAAGACTCAATTTGTAGACTCTCATTTTAATGAGTCAGTTTTTCCAACATTAGGGGGAAAAATTAAACAGCTGGAGAAAGATATAAGTATCTATGAATTATCATTGATCCTCGGACTAAAGAATTTATATGAGAAGTCCAAAAATATAATTCATAAGAAGAACTTAGCGTATTAATTGCCATACGCATTTACTAACCCAAATAGAGTGATAAAGTCACCTATACCAGTTGTATATGCTCCAAATTATAAATGATGTCCCAGAAGGGCGATATCAAACTGCTAGAGAGTCTAACAATCGCCTGAAGCGTGATAGACCTATTTGGTTCCAAATATAATTATCCTCGAAAAAGAAAAAAAACAAGAATTGAGAATGACCAAATCGAGGAAAGAAAGATTGTGAAAAATCTCCAAAACATGAAAAATGAAAAATTCAAGTACTGAAAATGAAGAGTTATAGCTAGCTATGTCATGTATGGAATAAGATGGAACCATATAGCAAATCGACGTCGTAATAATTTTGCATGCTATGCGCAGTTGATATTATGGATAAAAAAAGAGGATCATGAAAGAAAGTCTATTAAAAAGTGTACACAAAATAATGATTGGAAGAAATAGACGTATATCATCTCTTGTAGAGAAATATATGGACCAATAGTCCTTGCACTTAAAGTGTAAAACCAGTGTCATATCTCTTAAAGTCTTTTGTATGAAAGAATAGTGAATATAGTGAAATTCACAAAGATAAAAAATGTTCTAGGAAGAGATATATTCTCTTGTGGTGGCAATTATTTTTGATATCTTACAAGTTTGGTAACAAGAGATGAAACAATGGATAAAGACATTTATATGCAATCCTTGAAGGATATATATGTGAAGGATACAATCCCTAAAGGATTAATGATATTAGAATTATATTCTTAGGAATTCTACTCGATAATCGATCGAATGAAAAGAAAGTATGTAGCATGAGGATAATCATGTAAATAACCATGTAGACTTATCAAAATATATTGATAAACTGATTCTTCATTTGAACATCATCGAAACTCCGGCAGAGTTATTACAAGTTATGCGATAAGTAACCACTGTATAATGATATTTCTATACTCCAAGAAGGATGTACACTGCAAGAATCTTCTTAGTGAGTATTTGCTAAGAGAAAGGCAATGAAAAAGATGATATTAGCCTATGCATATTTATAAGAAGATTTAGAAAATGATTTGTTATGATTGCAGTATATATTTGATTATTTGAACATCATATAAGTCCTGAAGAGATTTATATACAGTGGAATATCAAAAGAAAAAGTTTGAGATAAAAGATCTTGAAAAGACAAAACTATCTCAAGATGTCTCAGATTAAAAATTTAGCGAACATATGTTATGAACCAGAAGTTCAATAGTATAAAATATCATATGGCAACCATACGAGTTTGTTCATTAATTTTATGCTTATAATAGTTCCAAAAGAGATATTATATATGATCATAATTCATCTCCTGAAGAAGATGTTTATGAGAGGGAAAAATATAATGATATGCGTGGATGTACTCTTTTTCCCTTATCATAGTTTTTATCCTATAAGGTTTTTCTATGAAAAGGTTTTTAACGAGACATCAAAGAACACGCAAATGATAGACGCTTATAGAAGAATGTTATCATTATAATGATATATGAAAGTTTATCAATCTCCCATAAGCATGTCATCCATGAATGATATCTAGAAAAACAAAGAGAATGATCCAGATGAATCATCTAGAAGACCGATGAGTTGCAGAAGAATGGCGGTGTACAAGTTCTGAAGGTTGTTCAAGCGAAACTTTGGCAGATTTATTTTCAAGACACTTCCAACTACTACTTTCAAGAAACAAGTTTGCAGCATCAAGAAGATCTCAAGTTATGCACTCATTAGGGGGAGTAAAAGCGCGTTGTACTCTTTTTCCCTAACCATGGTTTTGTCCCAATTGGGTTTTCTTGGTAAGGTTTTAATGAGCCAACATCTTATGCGTATTAGGATTATTTTTACTCTAATGGCATCCAAGGGAAAGTGTTATAAACTCATTTAGTGGATGCCCATTAGAGGCCCATATTCTAAAATATTCCTAAACCCTACTTCCTCTCCAAGTATTGTATCCCTATATATACTCTGTACTTCTCATGGAATAATATACAACACAATTCTCTCTATTATCTTCTCTTATTCACAACATGAATGATGATTGAAAAACAGTTTTAACGATCTAAGTCTTCTATAACCATTAAAAACATGAAAAGTGTGTATAAAAGTCGATATATAATTACACTTTTTACCCAAAACAAAAGTCAATATTACCGCAAGTGGTTGCGTAATAAGTACATACATCATCAACGAGATGGTCAAAGGTTGGAACATAAGCACATGTCCTTCATAATCAATTTCTATACACAAAATCATGCCTTCACAAGCCTCGTCTCCGTACGTAATCCGTACCTATGTATGTAAAACAATGTGGGCAAGACTTGAGATTTTAATTGTGGATCGCTGAGCAAACCCTCAAGCTCCCGTTCATTTAGTATAGGACCAGACAAAACAACCTATTCATAAAATCACGTCTTAATAATGAATATGAAATCTGCAAAAGTCAAATGTTTCTATGCACTAAATCCAAAATTTATGCATTCTGATCCGTGATACATTCTGAAGCCCAACCTCCAATATATTTCCAAGCTTTCCAATGTTAACTTCAAGTGACATGACCAATCCTTCTCGAAGAGGGTCAATAGCTGGATTCGTAACCTAGAAATAAACACCATGTGAAGTATCACAAAGGGAACCATTACAAGAACAGTTCAATGATCTAGTAAGACAAAGCACATATTCAGTTGAACTTAGATCGGAAGAAACAAACAGTTGAAATTGTGCCCTTTCAATGAGAAGAACAAACCTGAGGAAACCGCTGCTTGAAATGATCATAAAGAATTTACGGCTTCTGAGACAATACTGCCACTGGAGTATCATCACCCATGCAAAACGTCGGTTCTTTTGCTTGTGCAGCCAATGACTCAATCACCATTTGAATATCTTCGCTCGAGTAGCCAAACGCCCTAGTCCCTCAAAGTAAGAAATACCATGAATAGCCTAAATTAGTGTCATGATCAGGAAAAAAGTAACTATTATCTACAAAATGCAAAACCATTGAAAATTGCTGGTGAAAACTATTGACAAACTTTGTACTTTGAACAACAATCAACTTTTTAACCCTCACAACAGATATATATATATATATACAAGTATACAAGAAGATAATAACAGTAATGAAAAATTAAGTACTTTGACTTCAGCTAAATCACAATATGATGTGCATATAACACATGATGGAAGCAAATAACAGAAGAAATAGAAAGGCTTACTGTTGGCGTTTTAAGGTCTCTTCAGTCTCCATGATTGCTGACGAAAGATACTTAGAAGGCTTCAGGTTTTGCAGGTTTTCACTCACTCACTTTCCATATGGTTGATATGATGCAACCAACTTTTTCACTTCTGTGTTCTCATATACCTGAAATTCACAAATTAATAATGGGATGCAGTATAAACAAAATATTATATACCAGTTAAAAAGATGACTGATCTGGTGCACCAACCTGTCCATTTTCTAAGTCAACAGATATCATCATGCCAGGTCCTAGACGAACCTTCATGGTGACTTTCGATTCATCCATTGAAAGAACTCCGACCTGTATAAAGAGGCATGCCTTAGCAACTTTCTGCAGCAAAAATATAAACACAATTTGATAACAGAGCCCTTGTATATCCTAACCAAATCTCTATCTTGATTTGCAAAGTATAAACTCGAATTCTAAAGAAAACACTTGTGTTTCCCTCAAAGGGATTCAAAACACTCCAAGACTTCTCACTAAATGATCATCAAGAAACTATTTTATACTGCTCATCGTTTATCAAACCAGTTGGCATAGCTATGTCAAGAAATAAAAAAGAAGAAATTTTCAAAGTAATTTAATGAATTGGTTTTATGACCTTCCAAGTCAGGCCCGTCTCTAGCCCATGGTAAGTAGGGCAAATGCCATGGGCTCATGTGAAATATAGTGCATTTTGCTTATATAAAATGACTCATTTTAAATTTTTTGCTTAAATAATAGGTCCGTTTTCAGAATTTGATATAATAATTAGCATTAAAATAGCCCATTTTCGTTTTTTGCCTAAATAAAAAAACTTTTTTTCTAGATTTTTTTAGATTTTATTATTAAAAGAGCAAAAAAAAAAAATTATTTTGGCATGGGCCAAATAAAATTTTGAGACGGCGTAATGTTTTGGAAGAGTCTTGCCTATTGCAAGGCTCTTTCTTGACAAAAACAACACATTATATTGCAATAGTCTGCAACTAATCGAGATATTTAAAATCTCAAAATTTTCATTAGGAATGTGATTGTTCGAACACCTTTATGATAAACCCATGAAGGCATACGTTTATAAGAAGAAGAAGATGGGATAAGGCGGGAAGGGTGGTTTAAATAGAAGTAATTTGGAGTAAACCGGAGGAAGCTGAATTGAAGATTAGAGAGACTAAACCGGAGGTTTAATAGTTGTTAGATCCGTTAAACATTTGGATAAGGTTGTTACTGAGTCTCCACGGTTATAAAGAGAACTCAGAAGTGAGATAGGATTCATTCATTGATTCTTTGTAGTTTTCTTGACTCATCTCTGTAATTCTTTCATGAAATAAAGGGATTTGTTCTTGTTACGAGAAAAATATCTTAACAGTTGGTGCGGTGAGTCGTCTTGAGATGAGTAAGAGAGCGAAAGGAAGAGATCAGAATCAGTCTACGGCGATGGAACTCTCGGAGCAATCCGAAATCAAAATCACCAATAGCCGTATCGATGACCTCGCGGAGAAGTTGGATTCGTCGATATCAGGAACAAAGGAGCGTTTCGATTCGATCGAAGAAACATTGAAGCATCTCCTCGAGCTGGTAAAAGGTGGAAATTGTACATCAGAAGCAATGTCGTCGCAAGGAGTCGCAGGTACAAGCACAACGAGCTTGGGTAATCAGGTACATAACTCGAATTTGGAACAAAATCGCCTAGATCCTAAGGAAAATAATCAGGTGGTTAGTAATGTTGCAAAATCTCGTGAAAATTAGTTGAAGAAACTAGAACTTCCGATCTGTGATGGTGACGATGTATATGGATGGGTGTCAAAGGCAGAAAGATTTTTCAGAATTGGTCAGTATGAGGAATCAGAGAAAATGAATGCTGTATTGGTTAGTTTGTCAACAAGAGTATCGAATTGGTATTACTGGGAAATGAGCAAGATTCCGTTTCAAGATTGGACAGAATTTAAGATGAAATTGGTGAGACGATATGGGGCTAAGAGAAGTACAACATTGGAAGAAAGATTGTATGCGTTGAGACAAGAGGGATCAGTAGAAGAGTTTGTGGAAAATTTTGAAGATCTATCAGCTCAGGTCTTTAATGTGGATGATAAGAGTTTGGAAGCAATCTTCAAGAATGGTCTGAAACCTGAGATTAGGGCTTTGGTGAAGATGTTGAGACCTAGAGGATTAAGAGAAGTGATTGAGACAGCATTAGAAATGGAAGATAATATAATGTCCAAAGTGGTATATGGAGCATTATATTCAGAAAAGGCTGGATTCAAGAATAGACAAGGTTACCAGAACGAAAACAGTTGGCAGAATAAACAGGGGAACAGAGGTAATCAAACAATTATGAAGCAAGGCCAGAAGCAGAACAATGGGGGAAAAGATAATCGCCCTAGATTACGTTTATCCCCAGCAAAATATGAAGAAAAGAAAAGAAATGGCTTGTGTTTTAAGTGTGATGAGAAATATTTTGTGGGACACAACTGTGTCAACAAGGAACTACGTGTGATGTTAGTGGTTAATGGATGTGAAATTGAACTAAATGAAGATGGTGAAGAATCAGTAGCAGGAGATGAAATGGAAGATGAACAAAAGGAGTTTATGGAGCTTTCTCTCCATTCCTTCCTGGGTATTAGTTCACCTACAACAACTAAAGTCAGAGGTGTAATTGGCAGGACAGAGATCATCATCATGTTGGACAGTGGGGCAACTCACAACTTCATTTCACCTGATGTGGTTAAAAGAACAAGATTGAAACCAAAAAAGAATAACAGCTATGAAATTTCACTGGGAACAGGTATTACAGTTCAGAGTTTGGGAGTATGTAAAGAAGTCACATTCATGATACAAGAATGGGAATTTCAGGCGGATTTCATAAACTTGGAGTTGGGGAATGCAGATATAATCTTAGGGATGCAATGGCTACGCACTCTAGGCAAGTGTCAAGTGGATTGGGAGACACATGAAATCTCATTTATGCACAAGGGTGCGATGATCACCATATACGGAGATCAGTCTCTACATGTGCCTCAAGGGACAAGGAAATCTGGGATGAATAAGATGGAAGAGCAGTGTGGGATAGGAGAAGATGAGATTGAAGTAGAGTTAACAAGACAAGAAGCAAAGCAGAATATACACCTTGAAATTGATGAACTATTAGAAGAATTTATGCAGGTTTTTGCAGAACCAACAGGTCTACCACCTCTGAGAGGAAGGGAGCATGCGATTCAGTTGGTGAATGGTACGAACCCCATCAGTGTTAGACCATACCGTTATCCACATGTACACAAAGAAGAGATGGAAAAACAAGTGAAGTAAATGCTGGATACTGGAATTATCAGACCTAGCCATAGTCCTTTTTCAAGTCCTGTGTTACTAGTCAAGAAAAAAGACAATAGTTGGCGCTTCTGTGTGGATTATAGAGCCTTGAACAGGGTGACAGTGATGGATAAATTCCCAATCCCAGTGATAGATCAGCTCTTGGATGAATTATATGGAGCTACAATTTTTTCGAAGTTGGATCTTAGAGCTGGATATCATCAAATCAGGATGCAAGAAAAAGATGTGGAAAAGACTGCGTTCAGAACTCATGACGGCTTATACGAGTTCCTTGTTATGCCTTTCGGCCTAACTAATGCACCGACCACATTCCAGTCTTTGATGAATGAACTCTTTAGACCATTCTTGAGGAAGTTCATACTGGTTTTCTTTGATGATGTGTTGGTTTACTGCAAATCAGTAAAGGAACACCAAGAGCATCTGCGTGTGGTGTTACAGATTTTTAAAGATAATCAACTATATGCAAATAGAAAGAAGTGTTTGTTTGCACACCCACAAGTGGAGTATTTGGGACATATTATTACTGATGAAGGAGTCAAAACGGATCCAGCTAAGACATAGGCAATGGTTAGTTGGCCTGCACCAAAGAATGTCAAAGGAGTGAGAGGCTTTCTTGGCCTCAATGGATACTACAGAAGATTCATTAAAGGCTATGGAGCATTGGCTAGACCATTAACTGAATTACTTAAGAAAGACAGCTTTGAGTGGAATTCACAAACTCAACTGGCTTTTGAGAAACTGAGGAGAGCTATGTGTACTGCACCAGTATTGGCACTACCACAGTTTGAAGAGACTTTTATTGTCGAATCTGATGCGTCTGGATTCGGTCTGGGAGCAGTACTTATGCAGAAACACAGTCCTATTGCATACTTTAGCTACGGGTTGACAGATAGAGAACAACTTAAACTAATCTGTGAACGAAAATTGATGGCCATTGTGATGGCAATCCAGAAATGGCGTCACTACTTATTGGGGAAGAAGTTTGTAGTTAAAACAGATCAAAGAAGTCTCAAGTTCTTGTTAGAACAGAGAGAAGTGTCTATGGAGTATCAAAGATGGTTGATTAAGCTATTAGGCTATGACTTTGATATAGTCTATAAACCAGGAGTGGAGAATGTTGCAGCGGATGGATTATCTAGAAGGGAACAGGCTAAACAAGAAGAAGAGATGTTGTTGGCTGGTTACACAGTACCCACAGCCATACAGAAACAGGATATGCTTAAAGAGCTTAATGAATCAGAAGAGATTCAACAATTAAAGGAGAAAGTGGTGCGAGGACTCATGTTGAAACAAGGTTATACTGTACATCAGGAGAATGTATTTTACAAGGGAAGATTGGTGTTACCAAGGAACTCCACAGCGATTCCATGGTTGTTAGAGGAATATCATGATGGGCTCCAAGGTGGACATTCTGGTGTGTTGAAAACACAGAAGAGGATCCAAGCCCAGTTTTATTGGCCAAAGATGAGGAAAGACATAGAGAAGTATGTGTCTGAGTGTAGTGTGTGCCAGACACACAAGTACTCAACTCTAGCTCCTGCAGGGCTACTACAGCCATTACCAATTCCAGAAAAGATTTGGGAAGATGTCTCTATGGACTTCATTGAGGGGCTTCCAATGTCTCATGGGATGAACGTGATAATGGTGGTAGTTGATCGTCTAAGCAAATATGCACATTTCGTAGGACTTAAACATCTCTTTAATTCTACGGATGTGGCTATAAAGTTTTCCAAGGACATTGTTAGGCTTCATGGTTATCCAGCTTCAATTGTGTCTGACAGAGACCGAATATTTCATAGCAAATTTTGGAAGGATTGCTTCAAACTAGTAGGCACGAGGCTCATATATAGTACCTCCTACCATCCCCAGACCGATGGACAAACTGAGGTAGTGAATCGCTGCCTAGAAACATACTTAAGATGCTACTCTTCAGGGCAACCAAAGCAATGGGCTCAGTATCTAAGATGGGCTGAGTTGTGGTATAATACTTCATTCCATACATCAGCACAAACCACTCCTTTCAAACTTGTGTATGGACGCGACCCTCCAATGTTGTTGAAGTTTGAGACCGGGTCTACTACGAATATGGAGTTAGAAGCGATGTTGAAAGAACAAGATTTAATGGTAAATCAGCTCAAGCAGAATTTGATAAGAGCTCAACAATTGATGAAAAACAATGCAGATAAGAAGAGGAGGGATTTGCAATTGTCAGTAGGGTCTAGTGTCTTCCTGAAACTAAGACCTTATAGACAACAGACAGTTGCAAGAAGAATTTTTCAGAAGCTTGCAGCAAAGCTCTATGGTCCATTTGAGATACTAGAGAGAATTGGACCATCTGCATACAAATTGAAGCTGCCAGAGGGATCTAAGATCCATTCAGTATTCCATGTCTCCCAGCTCAAACCAGTACTGGGTAATAATCAGAGCTACCAAAACAATGGCTAGATCAGGGAGAATTGGTAGTGGAACCACTGGAGGTGTTGGATACACGTTATAACATGGAAGGCGATCTTGAAGTGTTGTTGAAATGGGCAAACCTCCCAGCGAATGAACACACATGGATGCTAGCTAAAGAAGTAAAATCACAATTTCCTGAGTTCCACCTTGAGGACAAGTTGGTTTGTTTGGAGGGGGGTATTGATAAACCCATGAAGGCATACGTTTATAAGAAGAAGAAGATGGGATAAGGCGGGAAGGGTGGTTTAAATAGAAATAATTTGGAGTAAACCGGAGGAAGCTGAATTGAAGATTAGAGAGACTAAACCGGAGGTTTAATAGTTGTTAGATCCGTTAAACATTTGGATAAAGTTGTTACTGAGTCTCCACGGTTATAAGGAGAACTCAGAAGTGAGATAGGATTCATTCATTGATTCTTTGTAGTTTTCTTGACTCATCTCTGTAATTCTTTCATGAAATAAAGGGATTTGTTCTTGTTACGAGAAAAATATCTTAACACTTTATATGTTACTTACTCGCCTTTCTAGCATCTCATTGACATCCATCATACATACCACATTTAAAATCGAGTTTTAGGGTTCCTCGATGCTTGAGATTAACTTATATATAGTTTCCCCCCTTTAATTTTGTTAAAACTAGATTAGAAAATCATTTATTTCTCATGGTGATTTATTTAAGGATATGCATATGTGAGAGATACACAAAGGAGTGATTCTTGTTGAGAGGGAAGAGCACACTCGCTATGAGTTGGGACCAAAAGAACCATTACAATAAGCAACACAATTAGTCCCACTTCCGAAGCACTCTTCTTTTCCATTTTTTTGTTCGTTCTATGATATTTTGCTTAATCTCTATATATGACTCACCTATTTATATCTCTAAGAATACTCTATTTTCCACGAAATAACAAACACACAAAATCAAGATGATCAATTTGAAAAAAACTTATATGTTGAAATGTACTCATTTCTCTGCCAGTCGAATCTGTCTTCTCATTTACATAACTACTGTGACGCCCGTAAACCATTTTTTTTGAGGAAATGGAGGGGCTGTCGATCGACACACTTAGTGTCTGTCGATCGACAGGGCTCTTAAGGGCTGTCGATCGACATACCTAGTGGTTGTCGATCGACAGGTGCTCGAATTGGCTGGTTTTCTGGTTCGATTTAAGTTGTTCGATTGGACCGGGCCGGTTTGGGTAAACCCTAGGGCTTCGTATTTAAGGGTTTTTGGCCGCATTTGAGCGAACCAAAGTCCCAAAAATCAGAAACAGAGAGTTTGAGAGGAGTTTCTCTTGTTCCTGATAGTTTGTGGATTAGGGTTTTGTTCTTGATCGATTTGAAGAGGAATTTCGTGGTGATTGTAGCTGAATCTGTTTCCAGCCTCATAATCCAGTAGATTCTATCCGAAAATCTAAGGTGAGTGCGTGACCATGGCTTCTGGGCCGGTGGATTCGTTAGGGTTGTATGGTGGTAGGTTAAAACTGATTGATTGTGATGATTGATGTTGTTTCTGTGTGTTCTGTGGTGTATGGATTGTTGGATTGTGTTTGTTGTGCAGGTTTCGTGTTATCGCAGAGGAGGAATCGATCCGAGAGGATAATTGATCGATCTCCTATGAATCTGCGACGACCTGTCGATCGACAGCCCTATGGTGTGTCGATCGACAGGGTCACACGAGTCTGTCGATCTACACCTAGAGGTTGTGTCGATCGACAGGTGATCGAGGAGCTGTCGATCGACACCTAGAGGTTGTGTCGATCGACAGGGTCCTGTGGAGCTGTCGATCGACAGGCACCGTGGGTGTGTCGATCGACAGGCGTGAACAGGGCTGTCGATCGACACCTAGTGGTAGTGTCGATCGACAGGCTGCCTGTTGGGCTGTGGTTGAGCCGTGTTGTTGTGTTTGTTTTGTGTATTGTTTGATGCGTGTTTGCCTGAGCGGATCCATCGCGTCTGTGTGCGCAGTCGTAGATGGGAGGACCGTCTCACTGGGTATTTGTGATAATACTCACGCATCTCTTTTAACCATGTGGTGCAGGTAAAGGCAAATTGTGATCGTGGAATCATGGCAACGAAGAGGGAGATGATCTAGGGTCTCGTGTTGGGTGTTGCTGTGTGATTTGTTATTGTTTCCTTTCTGTTTTAGAACTCCGCTAGGTTGTTGGTTTTAGTGATTTGGTAATGTGTTGAACTGGTTTAGTATCTTTAATGAAATGGAATACTTGGTTTATTATTGTGTTATCCGCTGTTGATTGTTTCTTGAGTTGCTTGGTCGTTGAGGATAGCATTTATGGGAATGCTAATCCGAGACCAAGGGTTAATGTTTAAAAAAAAAAAAAACGGGTCGGGTCGTTTCAGTTTGGTATCAGAGCGATACGGATTTAGGACGGGCTAGAATTGCTAGGATTGAATTTGGTAAATTGCAATTCTGTGAGTTTGGGGGTTCTAGATCATCTTCCTTCGAGCCTTTAAAGAGATTCCACGGTAAGTGTTGATTGTTGTGTTTTGAGTCCTTCTAGTGCTTAGTTAGGCTGCTTGTGAATGCAGTGAGATGGCTAGAGCTACTAGGGGACGTGGTCGTGGGGGCCGAGGCCGGGGTCGCGGACTCGTGGAGGAGCCAGTGGTTAGTGAGGTTCAGAGTTCCGCGCATGGGCCTGCGGCAGGTCAGCAGTCGGTGCATGATGGGCAGACTGCCAGTGTGACTGCCAGTGTGGGGGCCAGTGTGGGTCCTGTAGGGGCTGGTTTGGGTCCTGTTGAGGCTGGTGGTGCTGGTGGTGCTGGTCCAGCTGTGGGTGCGGTTGCGGCCGCGGGTGTAGCCCAAGCTAGAGATGATCGTCTGGCTGACCTGCTGACACAGTTGTTGGAGCGGTTACCGGGTGCGGTGCCAGTGCAGGCTCCAGTGGTGCCACGTGTGGCAGAGGTGCAGCCGAGGGCTGCGGTTGCTGAGGAGGTTCCGTCATATATCCGAATGATGGAGCAGATGCAGAGGATCGGTACGGGTTCTTTTGCGGGTAGTGTGAAGCCTGAGGAGGCTGACGAGTGGCGGATGAGAGTGGAGCGGAACTTTCGTTCGATTAGGTGTCCCGAGGGATACAAGGTTGATTTGGCGGTCCATTATTTGGACGGTGATGCACATCTCTGGTGGAGGAGTGTAGCGGCTAGGTGGGCCGGGACTGCCATGGCGTGGTCAGATTTTGTGACGGAGTTCAACTCCAAGTTCTTTCCTCAGGAGGCGTTGGATCGTTTAGAGGCGAGGTTCTTGGACTTGACTCAGGACACGAGATCGGTGCGGGAGTATGACGTGGAGTTTAACAGACTCCTGGGTTATGCTGGTAGGAGCTTCGAGGATGAGCAGGCTCAGGTTCGGAGGTTCTTGCGAGGACTTCGACCGGATTTACGGACTCGGTGCAGAGGCATCAGGTTCGCGAGCAGAGTAGAGTTGGTAGAGGTGGCTGCACAGATCGAGGAGGATCTGAGGGAGCAGGCTGCGATCGTGGTTCCAGCTGTTCAGCCTCGGAGGCCTCAGCAGCAGCAGGTGCAGCAGGCAGGTCCTGGCAAAGGCGGCAAGCCTGCGCAAGGACAGAAGAGGAGGTGGGAAGGTACTTCGGGATCGGGCCAAGGTGGCCGAGGCTGTTACATTTGTGGGAGTCTAGACCACCAGAGGGCGAGTTGCCCGAAGCGGGGTGAGGTTCGAGGAGTTCGGACGTGCTATCAGTGTGGGGAGTCGGGGCACATCAGACCGAACTGTCCGAAGTTGCAGCCGTTGGCAGTGGCAGTAGTCCAGCCAGTAGCTCAGTATGGGCCGGTGCAGCCTTTGGATCAGATCGCGGCGATGGAGCGTCCGCCGGCTATTGCAGCGCCGGGAGAACCGAGCTCTAGACCGATCACAGGTAACTTTCTAATTCAGACTTTGTAAATTCGGTAGTGTAGAATGCTTAGTGCTTGTGTTAGATTGTTTGCCTGTGATAGAAAGTTAGGTTGCTTAGCACTTGGGAATTGTGTAGGGACCTTGTTTGTAGGTGGGTGTGAATCCCACGTGTTGTTTGATTCGGGAGCATCGGATTGCTTCATTACTCCGGACCATGCCGAGAGAAGTGGTATCCGGAGTGACGCGGGTGAGCGGACTGGACCGGTTATGGTTGCTGGAGGCGAATTTCTAGCTACGCATGGCCGGGCGAAGGAGGTGGATATTCTGGTAGCGGGAGAGTTAATGCCAGCTGACTTAGTGATTAGTCCGGTGGAACTGTACGATGTTATCCTTGGTATGGATTGGTTGAATCGGTACAGAGTCCATCTGGATTGTCATCGGGGTCGGGTGGTATTCGAACGTGAAGGTGGCAGGTTGGTTTATCAAGGAGTGAGACCGACTTCAGGTAGTCTTGTGATCTCCCTTGTTCAGGCTGAGGCGATGATTGAGAGGGGTTGCGAGGCTTACTTGGCCACGATTGTAATGCCGGAAGCTGTTGGTGGGGTTGCTGTGAGAGATATTCGGGTCGCTCGGGATTTCGAAGATGTCTTTCAGTCGTTGCAAGGGTTACCGCCATCTCGGTCGGATCCTTTCACGATTGAGTTAGAACCCGGAACGACGCCGTTGTCTAAGGCGCCTTACCGAATGGCTCCAGCAGAGGTAGCGGAATTGAAGAAGCAGTTGGAGGACTTATTGGAGAAGGGGTTTATTCGACCAAGTACTTCACCGTGGGGAGCACCGGTGTTGTTTGTGAAGAAGAAAGATGGTAGTTTCCGGTTGTGCATCGATTATCGAGGTCTTAACCGAGTCACTGTGAAAAACAAGTATCCTCTTCCGAGAATTGATGAGTTGTTAGATCAGTTGAGAGGGGCTACTTGGTTTTCTAAGATTGACTTGGCATCCGGTTACCACCAGATTCCGATCGACGAAGCAGATGTTCGGAAGACGGCTTTCAGGACTCGGTATGGGCATTTCGAGTTTGTAGTGATGCCATTCGGGTTAACGAATGCACCTGCGGCGTTTATGAGGTTGATGAACGGAGTTTTCCGGGAGTATCTAGATGAGTTTGTAATCATTTTCATCGACGATATTCTGGTCTATTCGAAGAGTCTGGAGGAACACGAGGTTCATTTGAGGAGAGTTCTGGAGAAGTTGCGGGAACAGAAGCTGTTTGCGAAGTTGAGTAAGTGCAGTTTCTGGCAGAGAGAGATGGGATTTTTAGGTCACATCGTTTCTGCAGAAGGGGTTTCTGTGGATCCGGCGAAGATTGAGTCTATCCGAGATTGGCCTAGACCGAGGAATGCAACTGAGATCAGAAGTTTTCTTGGGTTGGCAGGTTATTATCGGAGATTCGTCAAAGGTTTTGCGAGTATGGCTCAGTCTATGACGAAGCTGACGGGAAAGGATGTTCCTTTTGTGTGGTCGGCTGAGTGTGAGTTGAGCTTCGCGAAGCTGAAGACGATGTTGACTAGTACACCAGTACTGGCGTTACCTGAACCGGGTGAGCCTTATGTGGTGTACACAGATGCTTCGGGAGTTGGCTTGGGTTGTGTGCTGATGCAGCAGGGTAAGGTGATTGCTTATGCTTCAAGGCAGTTGAGGAAGCACGAAGGCAATTATCCTGTTCATGACTTAGAGCTGGCTGCAGTAATCTTCGCGTTGAAAATCTGGAGGTCTTACTTGTATGGTGGCAGAGTTCAGGTGTTCACTGATCATCATAATCTGAAGTACATTTTTACTCAGCAGAATTTAAATGTACGACAGAGGCGATGGTCAGAGTTGTTGGCTGATTACGACTTGGACATTGTTTACCATCCGGGTAAGGCTAACACTGTAGCAGATGCTCTTAGTCGGAGAAGGTATGATTCATCTCAGGAGCGGGATGTGGAGAATCTGGTGAGTGTGCTTAGTACTTTGAGGTTATGTGTTACTTCAGAGGAACCGTTAGGGTTAGCGGCGGCAGATCAGGCGGATCTATTGAGCAGGATCCGAGTAGCTCAGGAGCAGGATTCGGTGCTGTTAGATCTCTCCAAGGCTACTGGTTCCGAATATCAGGTTTCTGCTAACGGGACTATCTTAGTGCATGGACGAGTCTGTGTTCCTAAGGATGAGGACTTGAGGCAGGAAATTCTGAGAGAAGCTCATGCGAGTAAGTTTTCGATTCATCCGGGAGCGACTAAGATGTATAGGGATCTGAAGAGGTACTATCATTGGGTCGGGATGAAGAGAGATGTGGCAGATTGGGTTGCAGCTTGCAATGTGTGTCAGTTGGTGAAGGCTGAGCACCAAGTTCCTAGTGGCTTATTGCAGAGTCTACCCATTCCAGAGTGGAAGTGGGACATGATCACTATGGATTTCGTGGTAGGGTTGCCGGTTTCTCGGACCTATGACGCGATTTGGGTGATTGTGGATCGTCTGACTAAGTCAGCACATTTTCTGGCCATTAAGAAGACAGACGGAGCGGAGGTCTTGGCTAAGAAGTATGTGAAGGAAATTGTGAGGTTGCATGGAGTGCCAGCGAGTATTGTGTCGGATCGAGATCCGAGGTTTGCTTCAGTGTTCTGGAGAGCTTTTCAGGCTGAGATGGGCACTAAGGTGCACATGAGTACAGCTAATCATCCGCAGACGGATGGGCAGTCCGAAAGGACGATTCAGACACTGGAAGATCTGTTGAGGATGTGCGTGCTAGATTGGGGTGGTCATTGGGCGGATCACTTGAGTTTGGTGGAGTTCGCATATAACAACAGTTTTCAGGCGAGTATCGGAATGGCTCCTTTTGAGGCGTTGTATGGGAGGCCATGTCGTACTCCGCTATGTTTTACCCAAGTGGGGGAGAGGAGCATCTTTGGGGCTGATTTTGTTCAGGAGACGACGGAGAAGATCCGTGTTGTGAAGCTGAACATGAAAGAGGCTCAGGATCGGCAGAAGAGTTATGCCGATAGGAGAAGGAAAGAGTTGGAGTTTGCAGTCGGAGATCGAGTGTATCTCAAGATGGCGATGATGCGGGGTCTGAACAGGTCCATATCCGAGGATAAGCTGAGTACGAGGTACATGGGTCCGTTCCGGGTTGTGGAACGGGTGGGACCAGTTGCTTATCGGTTGGAGCTGCCTCCGATTATGGAGAAATTCCATGATGTGTTTCACGTTTCGAAACTCAGGAGATGTTTGCATGCTTCTGAGGAGGTAGCAGTGACGATTCCTGCGGATCTTCAGCTAAATCTGACTGTTGGGATGAGGCCGGTTAGGATTCTTGAGAGAAGTATCAAGGTTCTGCGCCGGAAGAGAGTGCCGTTGTTGAGAGTCTTGTGGGACTGTGACGGTATTCAGGAGGAGACTTGGGAACCAGAGGCAAAGATGAAAACGAAGTTCAAGAAGTGGTTCGAGAAGCAAGCAGAAGAGTGAATTCGTTTTTCTTTGTGGTTTCCAGTTTCAGTTTTGTGTTGTGTTCACCGTGTGTGGTGAGGTTTTTGGTTGTGGATTTTTGTATTTTCATTAAAGTGTAATGATTATGACATTTTTCCAGTGAATAAGAAAGTGTTTTTCTTATGTGTTTGACTTGCGAGTCATGTGTTTGTGGTTAGAGAACCCCGAAATGGAAGTTTTATTGCGGATAGAACTTGCCAGTTTCGGTGGGGACTCTAGCGGGTTGTGTGTGTGTGTGCGTGAGAGTCTCGGAATAGAAGTTTTACGGTTGTTAGAACTGTCTAGTTCCGGGAGAGACTCTGCAGGGACATCCGGGGTGAGGGATGGTCCAGGTGATCTGTGATGATCACGATTGTGATGGAATTCCGGGAGGGGAATATCATGTGAGACCTTAGGAGGTAGTTCCGGTCAGAGGTGCATTATAGACGTTAGGAATTGGTTGCGTAGCTCAGAGTTAGACCTCGGTCTTTCTTGGCAGATCTTGAGAGATGCGTCTCTCCGGGGGACAGTGGGTTCCCTGCATACCGATCGATCGTCAGGACTGCGCGGACTGAGATCGTGAGGGTATGGGGATGGTTTTGGAGGTTGCGACCTCTGGCAGATCTCTGCATACCGAGAGCTTGATAGACTGTGTGTCTTGATGGATTGAGGTGTGTGGAGATGGTTGAGTATCGAACACCGTCAGGACTGCGCGGACTGAGGTGGGTTGATACTAGACACCTAGAGCTGAGGGGTGACGATCCCGAAGCTAGATGGTGGTTATGAGCTATGGGCAATCAATGTCTGAGACGGGTCTATGTGCATAGGACGGATGTGAACCTCGGGAAGGTCTGGGAGATGTAGTCTCCGGTGTTGCTGGCGGGTTAGGCCAGGGTAGATTAGTGGGTAGTGTTAGAGGATTCGAGGACGAATCCAGTTTTAGTGGGGGAGAATTGTGACGCCCGTAAACCATTTTTTTTGAGGAAATGGAGGGGCTGTCGATCGACACACTTAGTGTCTGTCGATCGACAGGGCTCTTAAGGGCTGTCGATCGACATACCTAGTGGTTGTCGATCGACAGGTGCTCGAATTGGCTGGTTTTCTGGTTCGATTTAAGTTGTTCGATTGGACCGGGCCGGTTTGGGTAAACCCTAGGGCTTCGTATTTAAGGGTTTTTGGCCGCATTTGAGCGAACCAAAGTCCCAAAAATCAGAAACAGAGAGTTTGAGAGGAGTTTCTCTTGTTCCTGATAGTTTGTGGATTAGGGTTTTGTTCTTGATCGATTTGAAGAGGAATTTCGTGGTGATTGTAGCTGAATCTGTTTCCAGCCTCATAATCCAGTAGATTCTATCCGAAAATCTAAGGTGAGTGCGTGACCATGGCTTCTGGGCCGGTGGATTCGTTAGGGTTGTATGGTGGTAGGTTAAAACTGATTGATTGTGATGATTGATGTTGTTTCTGTGTGTTCTGTGGTGTATGGATTGTTGGATTGTGTTTGTTGTGCAGGTTTCGTGTTATCGCAGAGGAGGAATCGATCCGAGAGGATAATTGATCGATCTCCTATGAATCTGCGACGACCTGTCGATCGACAGCCCTATGGTGTGTCGATCGACAGGGTCACACGAGTCTGTCGATCGACACCTAGAGGTTGTGTCGATCGACAGGTGATCGAGGAGCTGTCGATCGACACCTAGAGGTTGTGTCGATCGACACCTAGAGGTTGTGTCGATCGACAGGGTCCTGTGGAGCTGTCGATCGACAGGCACCGTGGGTGTGTCGATCGACAGGCGTGAACAGGGCTGTCGATCGACACCTAGTGGTAGTGTCGATCGACAGGCTGCCTGTTGGGCTGTGGTTGAGCCGTGTTGTTGTGTTTGTTTTGTGTATTGTTTGATGCGTGTTTGCCTGAGCGGATCCATCGCGTCTGTGTGCGCAGTCGTAGATGGGAGGACCGTCTCACTGGGTATTTGTGATAATACTCACGCATCTCTTTTAACCATGTGGTGCAGGTAAAGGCAAATTGTTGGGTGTTGCTGTGTGATTTGTTATTGTTTCCTTTCTGTTTTAGAACTCCGCTAGGTTGTTGGTTTTAGTGATTTGGTAATGTGTTGAACTGGTTTAGTATCTTTAATGAAATGGAATACTTGGTTTATTATTGTGTTATCCGCTGTTGATTGTTTCTTGAGTTGCTTGGTCGTTGAGGATAGCATTTATGGGAATGCTAATCCGAGACCAAGGGTTAATGTTTAAAAAAAAAAAAACGGGTCGGGTCGTTTCAACTACATTGCAGCAAGAAATTGTAGTCTTGTTTACATCATCCATCTTATTCTTTGAAGATTCGAACTTATGTTTATTGGACTTTTGGTGCAGAATTCTTCGGAATTTTATTACACAAAAATGAATGTCTTAGAATGGTTTATTAACTTGACTTTGAAGTTTGTTTTAGACCACTCAAATACCTAAATGGTACGGTTTCACATAGATATCAGAATATGAAATTATATGTGGAGGAAATAAAAATTATATTCACATATTATATCAGCATGCAGATAGACATAATTTGTGACCCATTCAACTACGACGTATGGATATAAACATAGAAGATGAGTGATATTTTAGTCATTGCCCCAAATGATATAGTACGAATTAGCGACATAAAAATAATAAACAAATACATGAAAATATTAGGAACATATATTGATTCGTAGTAGTCATTGACGATAATATATGTATAATTGATTATTTTTCAAGCAACTGAAATATCCCAATCACTTTGCATGTATTCGACTCGCCTGCATAAATTCGATATATAAATTACAAAAATAATATATTAAAAATCTTGAATCGCTTATGATTGTATATAGTTTAAAATTTTAAATCCGTTTATTTATATCCTAAGATATGAGTCGACGTCAAATACACAATCATTTGTAACAAGAATTCCTCATGGAAATTTTTCAATCTTACATGGTATTACAAAGTATCAGAAGCCCCTAGCTCCGGATTTTATTCAAAGCCTATCGGCACGTACCGAGCCGATCCATTTTACCACATGAATCAAATACACTGATATCTTACTTTTTGGATTTTTTTTAAAATTGACTTACACTGATATCTTTATATATGTTTTTTTTCTATTGAAAACCTATCGGCTTCGTATTTATTGGAAAATGGTAATAATCGGCCACAAACTAAGGATGAGCTTTACCACCACCACCAGGTCTACTAGTTGATGGTCTTGCGTCTATGGCGGTATTAGCTTTATAGTACGTCATCATTTTTACCCCTGAAAATAATATTTAATACATTAGAGTAAACCATGTATATATATTGAGAAAAGCAGAGATTTCGAATGAAAGGTTTATATAAAATGCGATTGATATCTAACAGATATATGGACAAAACACGACCTTATATATGTTTCAAAAAAAAAAAAAAGCCCTTATATAGTTGCAACTTTAAAAAAAGAAGACAACTACTGTTGATATTAAGTCTCAATATTTTGCATCAAATTTCAAGTTTATCTGGATTATCAAACTTATAAGATTTGAATTAGATGATGGAAAAGGAAAAAAAAACCAAAAAGATAACTTCAATAGTTTTTCTTATTCTTTTAATTCTAGATTAGAAAATCATCAATTTCTTATTGATAGGTTTATTTAAATGCATGCGTGAGAGACACGCTTACCTTTTATGAGTGGTTCTTGTTGAGAGGGAAGAGCACACTCGGTTTGGGTTGGTACCAAAAGAACCACAACAAGAAACAACACAACTCCCAATTGTGAAGCCCTCTTCTTTTCCATTTTTCTCTCTTTGATAATTTACTTAATCTCTTTACACAAACCACCTATTTATAACCCTAATAATTCTATAGGTTCCAGGAAATAATCAAAACACGTAAGATGACCAAAATTTCGGTGTAATAAATTCATGGTTTCGGTAGAGTCTGGCTATTATTCATATAATGACTAGCTTATGACAAAGAGTTTTACGGAAAGTCACTAAAATATAAATGTAAATCATGTGCTTTCATGGCCCTGAGTAATTCGGTATTTTAGGTTTATATATGGGAACATATGTCTATTTGAACACATGATGGATTATTTATTATACATCTAATGGAAAATAATCTTTATTCCAAAATTAGTCGGCAGTACGACAATATAAACATCTAATGCTAGTATAAAAAAACCATGAAAGTTTAAAATAATCATTTTTCTGCCACTCAATTGGCATCTATATGAGACTCACAATCTTATTGTTACATAATTATTTTGCAATAATAAATTGTAAAATTGTATACATCATCGATCTTATTCATTGAAGTTTCAAACTTATGTTTGTTGGACTTCTTAGACAAAAAAAAAATTAGACTAAGGTACAGAGAAATGAATGGCTTAGACTGTTCTATTATATTGACTTCGGAGTTTGTTTTGACCGTTGAACATCGTAGTTTTGTATTGAAGAATATCTTTAACTAGCAATATATGTAACAACATGTAGCAAAAATATATATTAAGATATGTTTTACTGTTTTAAAATTTGATTATTTCTCTAGTTCTTATTAAAGAAATTTCTTGTTTTTAGTGAATTCTTAATGGTATATTACCCACAAGAAAGTAATAGAGTGATCGATAAAACATCAAATACAATTATGTCCTTTGTGATCTATGTTTCTGCATTGTATCATGCCATCTTGGATACAAATATTGTGTAGACTGTAGAGGCTAATAAACTATATTTGTATAAACATTTAAATGAATGAAAAATAGTTGTTTATTAGAATTATGATAAACGGCTATTTATCTCGAATAGTGAATTTTCCATCAACAGTTTTTAAATTATGACCACATAAAAATTTGTATTTTACTATTGAATTCTGGTATTAAATATTATGGTTTCTTTTATCTTGCATATTTGATCACTACATAGGTATTAATCCCATGCAAATGACGTTTTAGTTTTTACACAAGATGACTATTGTATTGTGTTCAATAAAAACACATTTAATTCACTGTAATGATTTAATGTATTTCATCAAACACATTTAATTTCTGTTTTTACGTTTTTCCATCTTTGTTTGGAGAATTCTCCTTACAAACTATTTTGTTTTTTTTACAACACTATTTTTACTTTCTTTGAAAGTAATTCTTGAAGACTTGAAGCATAAAAAAAATAAACAATTTGTAAAAAGCCTAAGCACAACACAAAAGTATAAAAACAATTCATAATCTTTATTGAAATTAATTTCAAATATCATTTGTCAAAATTATAGTTATCTTAGATTTTATGGTAAAGAAAACCAAAGTCAATTGGAACTTTTCAACAATAGTGAACACTAATTTGATTGTAAAAAAAAAAATTACTAAATTATAATTTGTTGAAATGAATTAATATTAATTAGCTATTAAATTATGAGAATTAATTGTCAAAATAACATTTTTTAATAAATTAATTAAATTTTTCAAATGTCAAAAGAGTAGATGACACATGGCAACCTCTCATGACTTGAAGTTTTGGGAACCTTAAAATATTATATAAGATAATATATTTCCATATTATATTAAGTCAATATTGTTAATATTGAAGAAACCCTCACTTACATTGCGGAGGAGCATGGGCTGCTCAAGATCATACAAGTTTGGTCCTTTTTCATGCATGTGATGCATTCACGATATCCCATAATCACATTATAGCGGAATTCTGTTGTATGATATGGGCATTGATAGCGCTTAAAGATATGCATTTCAAGGAAGTGGTGATTGCTTCAGATTGCATAGCTGTACATGAAGCTTTGCGAAACCACATGAATGGCCACGATACAGGAATTTCATTGAACACATTCAACAAGCAAGTGTTGCTTTTGATATTGTATCTTTTGAAGTGGGAACGCAGACGGCGAATCGAGTGGCAAGAGAGATTGTAAAAAGTGTTACCAGGGATGGAAGATTCAACTCTTATATGGCTCTAGGTGGTCCGACGTGCTTGCATGATTTAATTAATCGTGATGCAAGATGAAGTATCTTAGGTCACTCCATTTGGGCATTGATACTATTTTCTTGTTTTCATGTGTTGGTTTTTTGATCATTCAGTTTTGTTAACAGATTCTATGATTTAATCATTTAATGAAAGTTTCAGACGTTTTAAAAAAAACTAGGTTAAATCTTTGTAGTCCTATATATATCTCTTTGGCTTGTGAATAAAATCATCTTCCGTTAAACTCTTTGATATGGCATCAAGAGCTAGGTTTTCTTCAACCTAATTTTTATTTCTTTCACGCGGCGGCTCAAATCTTTTCTTTGCTTTTGTGTTTGGCTAGATTTCGTTCTTCTAGTCGTTTGTGTATTTTTTGGTGTTCTATCATTCACAAATCACGCACAATGGGTGATGATATAAGTGGTGTTCACGGTTCGACATGCTAATCATCAACCGTTTCTAGTGGTGTTCACGGATCGACAGAAAAATTCTCGACCGTTTGTAGTGGTGTAAAAGATAATAGTCGTGTTTACGGTTCGACAGGCAAATCCTCGGCCGTTTCTGGTGGTATCAATGTGTTCACAATGGTAGTTCAAAAGGAACGACATCAATGTGTAGCTGCTAATCATGGATCTCGTTCTGAAGCAGTTGGGTTTTCTATTCGGGCACAATCTCCAGGTCCTGAAGTAGTTGGATTTTCTGTTCAAGCATAGCCTGTACCTCAGAGTATAACTCAAACTTGTACGGTGGTGATTTGCACTTATTGTGGTCGTACTGGTCATCTAGCTCGTGATTGTTATCATTTACATGGTTTCTCGGAAACAAAGAATGAAGGTGGTGGTGCCTGAAGTACTTCATCTGGTCGTGGTACTTCGAATGGTAATAATGGTGGTGGTGGTGGTGCATGGAGTACGTCAAATGGATGTGGTACAAGAGGTAGAGGAAGTGCTAATACAGCTTCCTTTCATGGTAATTATGTTGGTGGTGCCCACATCTTCTCCAACGAAGATGAGCAAAAGATACGTTGAGTAAGGACCAATGGACAAGTCTGGTTCAGCTCCTGTCTGTGCCAAAACCACCTGGTTCATATCGTTTTTGTGGTTTGGTTATTAATACAGGGGCTTCACATCATCTTGCTGGGAGATTGAAGTTATTCTTTGATGTTTTTCACATTCCACAATATCCAATTGCGCTTTCTAATGGTGATGTGATCATGGCTACATAGTGTGGCAAACTTAATCTTGGTGGCTCCGTCACAATTTCGTTTGTTTACTTTGTCCCTCACCTGACAAATACTTTACTATGTGTGTCTAAACTGATTCGAGGGAAACCGTGTATTGCAGTGTTTACTGATAAGTTTTGTTATCTACTGGACCGTAAAACGAGGATCCTGATTGGAGCGGGTGAAGAGTGTGATGGGATCTACTATTTCCGTAAAGTTTTTCGTGTGCAAGAAAATCTTGCAAGTTCTGTTCGTGGTCGAGAGTTATGGCATATGCGTATTCTTCATCCCTCAAAGTCGGTGCTTTCTAGTCTATTAGGTGTTATTGAGTTAGGAGATGTTAGTCAAGAAGCAAGTGGTCCTTGTGATATTTGTGTTCGGGCAAAAACCCATGTTGTGCTTTTATTAATAGTGATAATAAAGCTGAAGCAGTTTTTGATCTGATTCATTGCGATGTTTGGGGTCCATACAAGACACCAACTTGTGGATCTAGGTATTTCTTTACGATAGTGGATGATTGCTCTCATGCAGTTTGGGTATTTCTCATGCGTTTTAAGAGTGAAGTCGCAACACGCTTGAAGAATTTTTGTGCTATGGTGGAGCGACAATTCGACACTAAGGTACGTGTCGTTCGAAGTGATAATGGACCAGAGTTCATGTGTTTGAAGTCGTATTTTGCCTCTCAAGGTATTCAACATCAAACTTCGTGTGTTAATACACCATAACAAAATGGTCGTGTGGAAAGGAAACACAGACATATCTTGAATGTGGTGCGTTCTTTATGGTTTCAAGCGTCGTTACCCATTGAATTTTGGGGTGATTGTGTTCTTACGGCTAGCTATTTGATTAATCAAACTCCATCATCTATTCTAGTTGGTAAGACTCCATATGAGGTTTTGTTTGGGAAACCAGCTTTATACAAGCATATTCGTATCTTTGGATACACGATCTCGTGGTAAGTTTGATGAGCGAGCTATCCGGTGTGTTTTTACAGGATATCCGCAAAATCAAAAGGGTTGGACAATGTATGATTGGAAGAACAAAGAGTATTTTGTCTCTCGCGATGTTGTGTTTAACGAGGATGCATTTCCTTTTGCGGATGAATCTCTTATGTCAGACAATTCAACATCCAAGAATAAACCTTTCTTTGATGATAATGATGAGGTTCATGTTGTGGTTTCGGCTGGTTCGAACAATGATATTTGTGCAAGGGGGAGTTTGAATTCTGAGTTACCAGACCATGTGGAATGGGGGAGTGATTCACCCATGGAATTTGTACCAGTTGCGGAGCCAGCTTCTGCGACTGAGCCAGTTTCCACGACTGAGCCAGATTCTGCAACTGCTTCAGGTTTTGCGACTGCTACATGTTCTGAGACGGTTTCTGTACCAGTTCAAGATACAGTTTTGGGTCGTGGTCATCGTGACAAAAAGCAGTCAGTTCTTCTTGCGCCATATGTTACATATTCGGCATCATGCACACCTGATCCATCACACTCACACTCCCACTCTTTGCTCCAATCTCCTCATGGTCCTTCAGGTACTCCTTATTCTCTAGCTAACTATGTTTCTTGCAAACGTTTCTCTGACAGCCATAAGGGTTTTCTCGCAAAGATCACAGCGATATGTGAACCGCAATCATTCCAAGAAGCTATGCAATATGAAGAATGGCATCAAGCAACGGCTGTTGAAATTCAAGCACTTGGGGATAATAGAACTTGGGATCGTGTCGAGTTACCTTCTACTAAGAGAGCGATTGGGAGTAAATGGGTGTTTACAATCAAGTATAAGGATGATGGATTTATTGAGCGTTACAAAGCTCATCTAGTGGCTCTTGGAAATCGACAAACCGAAGGTATTGATTACGATGAAACATTTGCTCCAGTTTCTAAGATGACAACAGTTCGATGCTTCTTAAAAGTTGTTGTAGTCCGAAAATGGGAACTACATTAGATGGATGTTCACAATGCGTTTTTACATGGTAGTTTAAATTGGAGAAGTGTATATGCGTCCTCCATCGGGCTTCACTAGGTCTTCTCCCAAAGTATGTCGCCTTCGTAAGTCGTTATATGGTCTGAAGCAGGCTCCTCGTTGCTGGTTTTCTACACTTTATGGTGCTCTGCTTCAGTATGGGTTTACTCAATCTGTTTCAGATCCAGCCTTATTCTCTTTGGTTCATAATGGCATTGAACTATATGTTTTGGTGTACGTTGATGATGTTGTGATTGGTGGTAATCATTCATCAACATTTAGTGAGTTCAAGGATTATCTCAAGAGTTGCTTTCATACGAAAGATTTGGGTTCAGTTCGATACTTCTTGGGAATCGAGATTGCTAGGAATACTGAGGGTATTTTTCTATGTCAACGGAAGTATTGTTTGGATATTATTTTAGAGTGTGGACTTCTTGGTGCTCTTCCTGTTCATACTCCTATGGTGCAAAATCATGATCTTGCATCTGCTTCAGATGAGTATTACTCTAATCCGGAGCAGTATCGACGCATAGTGGGGAAACTTATTTATAGTTCTCTCACAAGGCCTGAACTTGCCTATAGTGTTCATATTCTATCCCAAATTATGAAACGACCACGTACTTCACAGTAGGAAGCAGCTTTGCGGGTTGTTCGTTATTTGAAAAGTGCTCCAGGTCGAAGTCTTATGTTCTCTGTTTTAGGTGACTTACAACTCACTGGTTTTTGTGATTCAGATTGGGGTGCGTGTCCGCTTACTCGTCGTTCTCTCTCTCCGTATGTTTTTCTTCTTGGTGACTCTGCTTTTTGCTGGAAAACACATAAACAACAAACTCTTTCACGCTCATCCACCAACGCATAGTATCGATCGATGGCTTATGCAACAAGTGAACTTAAATGGTTATGTGGGCTAATGCAGTTCTTTGGTGTACCTCAGCCCAAGGCTGTTCCAATCTATTGTGATAGTCAATTAGCATTACAACTCGTGGCTAATCCGGTTATTCGTCAGCGTACAAAGCATATTGAGATCGATTGTCATTTCATACGTGATGCTACACATGATGGGTTGATTGCTCCAAAGAAGATTTCTACATATGAGTAGCCAGCTGATGTACTTACCAAGGCACTTGGATGTGAACAATTTGAAGCTCTTATTGTCAAGTTGGGCATTCGTGATCTTCATGCTCAAACTTGAGGGGGAGTATTGAAGAATATCTTTGATATAATATATTTCCATATTTTTATTAAGTCAATATTGTTAATATCTTTTCCTAACTAGGTTAAATCTTTGTAGTTTTATATATATGCCTCTTTGGCTTGTGAATAAAATCATCTTCCGCTAAACTATTTGATATTTTGTGATGTTAATATGCCTTGAATTTACTTGGACCTAAGCTTGTGCGCCCAGTTAGTTTTAAATTGAATTATGTTTTTTTTCTAAATGAATGCTTTGGATCTTTTCTTTTCTGTATCGATCTGTTGGAAGTTCTGTAGATTAAAATGGTAAGTTTAGTTGGAAGATAAAAAATACCATCTACTTCCTTGATGAAGGCTTAGAATTATCACTAGCTAAGCCATCTTATATGTTGTGAGTCTTGTGACCGAAAATCCCAAATCACGGCCGTGAGGGATAGTCTGTTATGCGACGACCACCTTGTAGCTGCATGGTGACAATACTAGCATCAGCTTCCTTCTACGTTTCATTAAAAAATTTAGCTTCTGATTTTTGGTTTCTAACAGGAGAATACATAATTTATTTGACTGAAGTTATTAGAACTTAGTAGTTTTTTTTTATAAGTGAGAACTTAAAAGTAGTTCTTAATTTTAAAGCTATATGGAGAGTGGCATGTGTGACTTTTAATTTGTAGTGAATATCAGTTAATTACTCCCTTCGTCCCATTTTAGATGATTTTTAAGGTTTTTTACATACAAATTAAGAAATCATTTAAGTGTTTATCTTCTCAATACAAAATACTAATTCCAAAATGATTCAACCAATGAAAAAATAATATGCAAAAATATTAGGGTGTGTCTCATAAAAACCACGATTACTTTATTGTATTAGTTGATTTTTATAGCTCGTAATAATTACTCCCTCCGTTTCATATTAGTTGCCGTTCTAGGTGATTTCACATCAATTAAGAAAACATTTAAAAAAATTATTTTACCCCTAATTAATGTGGGTTTTCATTTAATATATGTGATTAATGAGCTAAAAGAGTATGGATAAAAATGGAAAATTGATTATAAATGTGCATTGAAAATGTAAAATGACAACTAATTTGAAATAAAACAAAAAACGTAGAATGACAACTAATATGAAACAGATAGAGTATATAGACATAGTTAAGATCAATATACGATCCACCTCCGGTTCAAATTAGTATTTTACCAACTAAAGATTTGGTTAGTAGTGAGAATTAAGACATTTCAAAAGAGAGAGAAATCTAGTACTTTAGTTTGATTTTTGTATTAGAGAGATGTGTATTATTAAAGGAGACATACGCAATTCAACCCAACCTTTTTGGATTGATTAACCACAAATAGTAAAACAATCATTATTTTTCTTACGTAGCAACATTACCGGTGGTGGTGGCATATGAAATATTTGTCGAAGTGGTGGTGGTGCATGCAAAATATGCGGCGGTGCACGTGTTATCTGCGATGGTGGTGGTACACGTGGTACTTGTGGTGGCGGCCCACGTTGTATCCACGGCGGCGGTGGTGCAGGCCTCTTCCGCGGTGGTGGCGGTGCACGCCTCTTTGGCGGCAGTGGCGGTGGTGGTGCAGGCATCTTCCGCGGCGGTGGCGGTGGTGGCGCTTTTTGCGGCGGTGGCGGACGCAACATTTCAAACGGTGGAGGCGGAGTATGCGACATATCCAGTGGTGGTGGTGGTGTATGTGACATATCCAGTGGTGGTGGCGGAGTATGCGACCTATCCAGTGGTGGTGGTGGTGTATGTGACGTCCACCATGGTGTTGGTGGCGGCGACTTGTATTGAAGACTTCGTGAACTGTTTGATCGTCGAACTGGTAACATTTTTCGTCTCATCAAACCTATTTAATTCATAATTAAAAAAAAATTAGTAAAAACTTTTTTATGTTAATATTTACATAGATAAATATATATATATATATGTATAAAAAAATAAAAAACAACAATAGTATAGGTTATATCCGTGTTATATACTACACCAATAACTCGAGTTTGTCAAATGTTCTTGTTTCATTTGATTACTTTTGGTTTGGCTATGGTTGCTCTTGTTAAATTTGTTTTGGTTTATTTTCTTTTCCAAAATTCTAGTTTAGACCAATATATTAGTTTTGATAACCGATTTTTTTATACCAAATATCGAAAATGTCTATGCCAAATATGTAAACCAATTAAAGCAACATGACAGCAACCATATGCATTTATTTTCATGAGATCTTGTTATGTTTTAAATCAATTAGCACATAGCCAAACTTATGTATATTGTCAAAACACTAACCAGTGATTGAGAATGATTCATGGTGAGAAGGATGAGCAGATTCGGCACCGTAAAGAAGGGTGAAAAGAAGCAGAAGCACAATGGGCAAATGAATTATTTCTGAAGAAAAAGTAAAACTTCCCATCTCTTTCTCTTTTCTTTTTCTTGATTCAAGACTTTTCTTTTATATATGCGAATGGAGAGGGAACCTTCCAAGAAAGTGCGTAAAGTTAGTAAATATTTACAATAATTTAATATTCTCCTCCACTACCCAAATTATTAATTTGACCCTCTTGTAAAAACACAACTAATTGACCCTCTTGTTTCTCATTGTCTTCTTTTTACTAGGAAGTAGGGATATGGATGAAGTATTAGGAACTTGACATCGATATTTTCCCAAAACTCATCTGAAAAATTGAGATCTAGATTTGAATTATAATACGCTCAACAATTCATAGATATAACTTAAATATATATACAAGTTGTGAAACAAAAAAAACTTAAATATATATATATACTAGATTAGGACCCGCATAATATGCGGGTATTAAAAATTAAAATTGCGTTTATGTAGTTGTACCCGTATAGTTATATTCTAAATTAAAACCCGTTAATATAATCATAAATTGCGTTTTGTTAACTGTGGGTAAGAATATCAATAATGAGTTTAAATCTTCAAAAAATTATAAAAATAATTCATCTAAATGAATGATAAGGTTTTAATTCATATTTGAAGTCTTATATACTTTGAAACTGAATCTATTATATAAATAAACATCAATTATCTTTTTTAAGTAATGTTTTTAATGAATTTCTGTACATATTTGATAATTTTTAAATAAAGATCCAGTTACGAAAATTTAAACATGAATCTTTACATTACAACATGAATTTTAGAAAATACAATTACATACACTAACAAAATATTCAGAAATTAAGTAACATAAATAAAATTAGTACACTAACTAATGAGAGGTGTGTGTTATTATATAGTTTTTGGATTTGCCTTTTCTGAAGTAATAACATTTTTGAAAAGTTGAACGTATGTTTACTTTTTCTTTTAAAATAATGTATGGTTTAACATTTATTTTATTTTTATATATAAAGTTTCATTTTTGTGATGTAACATTTATTTTGTTTAACATAATAGTATTTATATTGTGCTTTTCTTTTTAACGACTTACATAAGATTTGGTTTGGCTTTTAGAAATATGTTAATGAAACAATAAGAAAAATGTTAATGTGTCCTTATTGTATTGGTTTAACATAATGATATCTTTATTTTTCTAATTTTTTTATTTTAAATAAAATATTTTTACACATGTCATCATCTCGATTGATAATAGACACATGTCGCGATCTCGTGAGTTACAATTTTGACAAACTCTTCTTTATATAATAAGATATATATATATATATATATATATATATATATATAAGTATGTGGTATACTAAAATATCCATAAGTTGTTGTACCTATATTTTATTTAGAGTTTTAATAGTTTTGTCTACATTACATATTCTAGTTTGTGTTACATTTCTAATTAAAACTTAAAAACGTATAACCTAACCCAAACCGAGCTGTCCTTCACTAGAAGCCATATACAACTATACAATCATGGGGCTTGTGGTTTAGCCTTGTTTTTAAGCCGCATGTGGCTGACTTTTTTTCATTTTGATTGGTGAAAAACTAGAGTAGGTCACCATTAGTATTTGAAAAAGTGATATGCCACTCATTGCTTATATATAAACATTTAGGTACATATTTGAGCTTATCTATTGTACCCTATAAATAAATGAACCGAATCAGATCATCTGAGTTTAATAGAGAAATTTAGCCAAATAACTATGAAAAAAATTAGATTCTAAAATCTAACCAAATCAATCCCATGTGGCCAAATCCTATCCATTGAATTTAGGTTTTTTTGTTACTTTTTAGGATATAATTTTTTTTATAGCTATTTGGCAAATTAACCCAGTTTAATAACCAAGTTACAATTGTTTTTTTTTTGCTAAACTTCCAAGTTACAATTGTTTAATTGAGAAGTTCTAGCTTTTACATTTTTTATTAAATTTAATAATTTTTGTTTACAATTATTATATACAATATACAATGATCTATACATATACATTTTAAGTTTTGTAATGACTTTTTGCAGATTCACAAACGCGTTGAACGGAAATGTAGTTGGCCAGTGGCACAGTACTACATTTGGCATTTATCGACGCTTCATTTTCTTCTTTATAAACCCTTATTATATATAGTCTTGTAGAGTTTTGAGCGAGTCGACCACTTAGTTTAAATGGCTGCAAAGACATCAGATTTCGTTTCTCTTCTTCAGTCTTTGTTTATTCTGCTCTTGTTTGTCTCCTCTCAAGTTGGAGTTTCCGAGGCCAGACGCTTCCAACGTAAGTATTTATACGAATAATTTACACTCGGGTTCTTGCTATTTTTTCACACTTAATATTCACATGCTTCTGTATTTAGTTTTTGCTTAAAGAAAAAAAAACATATACAATGGAAAGTTTTGTTGGACGATGAAAATATCACCTAAAACCGTAATATTAAACAATAGATTTAATTTAATTTTAAATTTTATGTTTCCATTATATTCCGAGCCTTGCATTTTATTGTTGATATGATCAAATAAAACATATATAAAAAGATGTGGTTATAAATCGATTAATTTCATACGAAATAGATTGGTTTTTGAGTAACAGCATTGGCATAATTCTAACACCATATAAAATCTAGAATCTCTTGCATACGTATATATTGTTATATATTAGTAGTCATATTTATACTAAACATACAATCTGTGTGCATATATATTTGTTAGAAGGGAACAAACTGAGTTTGGATTGCGTTACTTTTCCCCCTCCTCCCCCTCCCATCGCCCGACCTCCTATATTTTTGCCACCTTCTAAATCGCCTAAAGGAAAAGGTCCATAAGCCAAATTTTTCTCCAGGAGTATGGAAGGATAAGAGGTCAAAGAAAGTGCACGAGAAGAATGGTCAAGATTATTATCAAACAAAAAAGGAAAAATTAAAGGTATAGATAATGTTGGATAATGTTGTGTTGTCAAAAAAATATTATAGTAGTTGGACATTTGCAGATAATGTTGGCCAACATTAGTAGTAGTTATCGTGGTGAATTTATCGAGCATGGAGCTCTGTTTTTGTCTTTGAGATCATAATTAAACTCTGCTTTTTTTTTTTTTGCTAAACATAATTAAACTCTGATCATAATTAAACTCGGCTTTGCTATCATGAAATAATAAGATTTGTATGAGAAAAAGCTGGATAACATGCCTAAAGAAACAAGTTTAAGAAAATAATCAAACCCTACTCGTGAATTAGTGGGGATCGAAGAGGAGAGCCAAAGGTTTCAAGTGACGTGATTGCCGGAATTGGATTTTTTTTTTTTTTTTTTTTTTGAACTTTCCGGAATTGGTTGTTTTTCAGAATCTTAATTATTTTTTTCTGTGTATATATTTTGCATAATCACTTTTTGTATTACATTTATAATCATCATCAATGGTTCCAACTGGTTTTTGAAAATTTGAATATACTTTTTTATTTTGAAAAATAATATTTCCTCCATTTCATATTAGTTGTCATTTTACGATTATTCATTTGTTTCAAATTAGTTGTCATTTTATATTTTCAATGCAAATTTATGATTAGTTTACCATTTTTATCCTTATTTTTTTACTTTATTAATTACTCATATCAAATAAAACAACACATTAATTAATGGTAAAACAGAAGTTTTAAATGTTTTCTTAATCTGCATAAATTCATCTAGAACCACAACTAAACTGAAACGGAGGGAGTAATTAAATGCAGCATGTTTAGAATAACAAAACTTATTAGAAACACTTAACATTACACCAACATACACTTGCGGTACTTTATAGAAAGAAACAAAACATACACTTACGCATAGCTAGAGCCTCTTTTTTTGGTCGAAACATAACTAGAGCTTCTAAAAAAGCCTTAGTTATTATTACTGCAGAAAATAAAAATTACATTCATATATATATAATATTTTTGAAGCCTATTTTTTTTATTTTTACAACCTATTTTTTTTTAAGCCTAATTAAAAGCATGGATAATATTAAAAGGAATCTAGGGAGAATCTTCGGGAGTACGACCACCACCTTTTCCACTTTTAGAAGCTCCTGCTCCTATTTCCGCATTTGGAAAATATATGCTCGACAATCTTCTTCCTACATTTTACAAAAGTAGCGATGAGTAATTAGCAAAAGTCACAAAATCTTTATAGGTGAATTATGTAATGTAATTAGAAAACTTTGGGAAAAATAAGTAATTTGCAACGCAAAAAGTAACATTAAAGATTAGATTAATTGGTGAACAAAAATCGAAATATGATATAAAATGATACCGTTATAATTATCATTTTTCTTTGGTCCTTGTCCACTTGTTGAAGGTGGCGTTCTTATGATCGCATTCGGAGAATATATGCTGAACAATCTTCTCCCTATATTTTACAAATTTATATTTTTTATTCACATAAATTCAATTTAATTCAATTAATTAACAAAGGAAGTTCAACTAATTAAAAAATGCAACAAAATATTTCTAGGCAAATTATGTAATGTAATAATAGTGACAAAAAAGATCGAATAATAAATAAGATTATTACCATGATAGTTATCATTTTTCTTTGGTCCTTGTCCACTTGTTGAAGGTCTTGCTACTACACCACTGCCACTGCTCAACAATCTCCGCCCTAGTAACATATGATAGACGAATTGTGCAATGGAATTTGAAGATTTCAATATATTTAAATTGTATAACAAGCTAAACTTAGGGCTCTAAATGATTTAAACTAGTGGATGAATTGGGATTTATTATAGACTTGTATTTAGATATATAAATTCAATAATTAACAAAGACAGTTCGATTAACTAACAAAGGTAACAAATTATTTATAGGCAAAATATGTAATGCAATTAGAAATTTCTTAAAAAAAGTGAATTTTCTATAGAAAAAAATAATATTAAAGATGGAAATAATTGTGATAAATAAGATTATTACCGTGATAGTTATCATTTTTCTTTGGTCCTTGTCCACTTGTTGAAGGTCTTGCTATTATCCCACTGCTCCCCAATCTCCGCCCTAGCAACATATGATAGACCAATTATGAATTTGAAGATTTCAAAATATTTAAATTGTATAACGAGCTAAACTTAGGGCTCTAAATGATTTAAACTAGTGTATGAATTGAGATTTAGTCTACATGGCTACTTTATTAACTGTTTCCACTAGTGTAGCTAAACTTCAATATATGTTAAAAACAGAGAGTAAAACGAACGTTAAATTTTTTGTTTGGGATTAGCTAGGTATGCGGCATCCAGTAGGGATCTACCCTCAGAATATTTTCTGTGTTCTTTTGATATTTTCATCAAATATTTTGTTAATACATACAAACATAAATTTGATAAAATTATTTTGTTTGAAACAGAAATGGTATAGTGTGGTTTCATATAAAGAAAACACACTATTATAGTATATAAATATAAATATAGCAAAAGGAATTCATATGTGTAAATGTATATTACCTTCCAATTTAGGGAGCGCGTTCGTTTCCTGTTCTTTGTTGTTTATTCCACGTACTTTAACTTTAAAACTCGAAGGTTTGGCTGTAGCTGTTAAAATACGTTCAAGTGAATCTGTGTTTGTAAGTTCTATTTTCCGGTCTTATTAACCAAAGTTTTAATTTAATTTAGATAACATTCTCGGAAATATAAAACAGTAATGTATATGTATATTTAAGGTTTCGTGTATTGAAAAACTAACCAGCAGCAGAGGATGGAGCTGATTGGCTAAAGCAAGGGAGGAGGCAAAGCAGTAGAACCAAAACAAACACATGACTTACTTCCAGTGAACACTTCATTCCCATTGTTTTCTGTCACTCGTTATTTCTTAGTTTGGTGTCTTTCTTTTGATTCGGGTTGACATGTATTTATAGATCCAAAAATAGAGGGAAAGTAATGTACCAAAATCAAAGAGATAAGAATACAAAAAAGGGAATAGCGATTATTCTCCCTCCACCACTTATTTGAATTATTGACCTTCTCCAATTGTATTTTAGTGCAAGTCTCATTTTTTTAACTTTAGCGACGACCCCATAAGTTTGACTTATTAGTTAGAAAATTTCAGACTTTAGTTAGAAATGAATGGTTTATAATAGTATGCAAAGTTGACTTCGAAGTATCTTTAATTAGGCCATTGACTATGTAGTCTAGTGCAAACGACCAAAGTTGTATAGCTTCGAGAAAAACACATATTAACATGCATATAATTTATCAACGTCGATCTAAATGAAATATCAACGTAACTCATGACGCACTCGACTACAACATGTCTATATAGAAATGAATTATGCATAAAATACAAATGTACAAGATAGAGAAATGCTATTCATCTGGTAATCAGTTTTGAAAAATAAGTTACATTGGATTTTGGAAATAACTATCACGTTATATACACTAGGAATGTTAGACGTCCTATTATTTGGCCTGAATTGCCTCGACTTGAAAGATCTGATACACCAGATTCAAATTACCGAACTATATTTAGTTCGATTAGTAACACAAAGCAATACATTTTTTTATAGAACAAGTAGCGGTACAAATATGATAGTACAATTTCAAACAATACTAATAATGATTAATATTAGAGAATGGTACTATACATAATAATGCTAATATTTTATATAATATTACTTTAATGATTAATCACATAAGATAGTATACATTTTTAATATAGGAGTACAATCTACTATCTCTTTCCGCCACGTCAGCATAATAAACTCCTCTACACATGCCACGTGTACGCAACAACAAAATAACTCACGCTTCTGCAACGTTTCGGCATCCATGCTCGGCATCGGCCATTCGAAATGTTACATATTGAATGGTACGTTCTCACTCCATATTGATTTGTAAAAACAATTAATAACTAAAATCGAACCTTTTCAATCTTGTCGTCTCTTCGTGAATCTAAATGTATCATGTATCCAAAGAAGAAGATAACTTCTAAAGAAATTGTTTTACTTCCGGAAAGTCGCTTTCTTTTTCCTCTTTTGTGTTGTGGTTCATAAGAGACTTTTTCACTTGTAAAGACAAATTAAGAATCTTTTTCATTAACCTTCAATAGTACGAGAGAGAGATCATGGGATGTGCAGAGATGGATGATGTAAGATAGGCATTTGTGGAATCTAGACGAGCACATGGAGAAGCATTCTCCAACATAAGGAACAACCCTAATTTTGATGGATCCAAGATAGGCACAGACGAAAAGGACGCTAATGATTCATAAACGCTTATAATCAAAATGTGAGGCCTTCTTTGTGTCTATTTCACTGGCATGAAGGTAAATGGTCTTGTAATGCAAAACATTCCTTACATTTAGTACGTCTTCTATGTTCTAACCACCTGCATTTGTCAATGTAAATTTACAATTGATTATGTGTTTCTTCGATTCATATTCAACAAATGCATAACTACACATCAAAAGAGCCAAAGTTTTAAGAAACGGTCAAAAGTTTGTGTCTGTTGTTGTTACATATTGATGCGTTGGAAGTTGATGGAGTTTACAATGGTGCTTTTTTATATTCAGTTTTTAGGTGATTTTCTTTAAATCAAAGCTTATAGATTTTTCCATTGTGAAGCTTCGGTTAATATTGAAGATCTTGCATAATATGGCAGATTCAACGATGGATTTTAGAGCTCAAGGATTGGATACAACCAAGAATAGGGCTCAGAACATCAATAGGGTTCGCCAAATAAAAATATAATGTATTATTGTATTGATTTTTTAGAGATGAATGTACACTAATTTATACAAGCTAATGATAAAGTAATAAGGAAAGAGCTAATTACAATCAATCGAATCAATCAAATCAATCATGATTGTTGACTTATCATATATGGCTAATATGCCCCCTCAAGATGGAGCTTTCTGGAACGCCAATCTTGGAACATGTGAAATGAAAACGAGACCGAGGTAATGGTTTGGTAAGAGTATCCGCTAGTTGATCATGTGTAGAGACATATGAGACACGCAAAATCCCTGTTTGAATGTGATTTCGCACAAAATGATAGTCAAGTGCGATATGTTTCATCCTCGAGTGGAAAACCGGATTCGCGCATTAATATGTGGCACCAACATTATCACAATATATAACTGGAATTTGTGGAAGATCAACTTGAAATTATGTGAGAAGGGAACATATCCAGCGTACCTTTGCGGTCGTGTTCGCGACAGCTCGGTTCTCAGCTTCGTAGATGAACAAGCTACTCCATTCTGTTTCTTTGAGGACCAAGCGATCGGATTAGAGCCGATGTTGAGGATGAAGCCATTGGCTGATACATAGTCCTCTATATCGCCCGCCCAATCAGCGTCTAAGAAAGCGTGAAGTGATTGTGGAGATGATTTGTGAATGGTAATACCATGACTTTGAATTCCTACTAAGTACCGAAGTAGTCATTTGGCAGCACCCCAATGTAAGTCAGTCGATTTATGCATGAATTGCAAGAGTCGATTCACCGCGTATGACAAATCAGGACGTGTGAAAGCAACGTATTGGAAACTCCCTACAAGTGAACGATATTGTGTGGAATCAAGTAAAGGAGTACCATCATGAAGAGACAACTTAGGTGTAGTCGGAAGTGGTGTGTTGACGGGTTTGGAATCAGCCATGTTGTATTTGTTCAATAAGTCAGCAACATACTTCCGTTGGTTAAGATAAAGACCAGAGGAAGAGCGATTGACTTCAACACCGAGAAAGTAATGCATGTCTGTTGGGTCTTTGATGGAGAAGGGATCAGCGAGATTACCAAGAACTTGTGTGATACGGTCATTATTGTTGCCGGTAACGATTATATCGTCGACATAGACAAGAACATAAGTAAGTGTGGAACCAACCGAGCTGATGAAGAGAGACGTATCTACTAGTAAATCAATGAAACCTGGCGGTTGCGACATATAAATTTTTTCTGTAAGTTTTATGACATGAGCTATATTAACGTTAAGAACTGTGTTGGAGGCAGTTGGAATTGAATCGGTGTTTGTGGTTACGGTAGCCATTGTCGATGGGTAGAGGTTTTGGAGAAAAGAACAAAAACATTTAGGTTTTGGTTGGATCGATTTCTCTGTATACCATCAAAGAAAATATAATGTATTATTGTATTGATTTCGTAGAGATGAATGTACACTAATTTATACAAGCTAACGACAAAGTAATAAGGAAAGAGCTAATTACAATCAAATCAGTCGTGATTGTTGACTTAACATATATGGCCAATACTTAACTCATAACGTAGTGAGTCTCTTCGATTACACCAGAGAGTGACCATGCGCTAAGACATGCTCTGAATGACTTTGTCTGTTACTTTTTCTCCATTGCTTCAGTGCAAATTCATCCACAAATTTTGAAGGTTCGTATCCTTTCATTATCTTGTTTAATCACTAAAGAACTATGAAGTAGTAATGTCAAAATGCGACATGTAGCTCAATCCCGATGTACAATTCATTTTTGGCTTTGTTTAAGGCTTTAAAGTATAAAGTTTAAGCGCCTTATTGGATATTCGCTACATATTTAAAATAAAATTAGGCATATCAATGATTTTGCACGCTCAAGATGTATGGCTACTTTTCTTTTATAACACTGGCCAATCCTTCTTATCTTTGGAAACATATTGGCGTGGTGTGTTAATGTGAAGCCCATAACCCAATCACTTTGATGAGCTCTAGGTCTCATACCCTAACTTGCTCAACAAGAATTAAACATGCATTCACTAGAAAAGGAAAAAAGAGGGGTGAGTAATTACATTACTCAGTGAGCGAGGCGGCATATGCCAACCCGGCAGTTAATTTATAATCATTAAACGCATATACTAAAATATAGAAAGGGCATACACAACAATTTAAGATATCTAATTACGAGCATCCACACGTAATATTACTATACATAAATATCATTCAGTTCATCTCATATCATACCATATCATCTTAATATCTCATCATCATAAAGTATCATCTCATAATCTCATAAACTTCACACAATAGATAGACAGTTTCCCTCACCTGGTCTTACTGCTACGGCGGCTCGTCAGCCAGGTTTACAAGTTGTATGGACCATTACCCGTTACCGGCACCATACAGACCGACAGTCACACCTACAACGGAATTATCCTCACCGGCACCGTTGCAGACCCAATAACAATCAACTCAATAATTATAATAGTTATGCTTCTTATCCATTTCACACTCTTTATCACAATTCGTATAATCATATTTTTCACTACCAACATAACTCAAACAATCCAATCATAATTTAGCATAAACAGCTAATGCAATAAACTATCACATAATAAGATTCACAAGTTCAACCAGTGTTCTAAAATTCGGCCTCCGCAGCCGTACAGGCGGCGCCGAGACGGTGTGCGGTAGGCATGACCACGATTATAGTTATTGCGGATAAGGTTTATTAACCACCGGTTACGGTTAATAAATTTTGGTAACCTGAACTTTAACCATTTAATATACGGTTAAAACGATTACCGTTATATACGGTACGGTCAATACAGTTACGGTTATATACCATTATAATTTTTATTAATTATGATATGATTAATATTTAGGTCATAATTACATAATTACGTAAGTTTTAAAAAAAAAATTAAACAATATCAAATTATTAAGGAAAATATATTATTTATAGTTTTTTATATATTTTAAAAGTTATTGTCCCAGTATCCGATGGAATTACAATAAAATTAAAGTCAAGGGAATTTTTTCTTTTTCTATTTAAGAATAACTGTAATATTAAATATTTTCAAAAAAAAAATTGATTTGTTTTTGTTCCACTACCAAAATTTAGCTAAAAGTTTGAATTTAACTAAAATATAGTATAATTCATAATTTTCTCATATAATTAGTTAGAAGCCATGATAATAGGCATAACTTTATAACTTGCATCCACGTTCTTTTTTTTATGCTAGTTTTCTAATTTATTTATTTTTATTGTAAAATATATCTTTTTGAATATTTTTATATGACGACAAAAAAGAAAGAATATTGTTTATATTAGTTAGAAGATAATCAATTATATTTTAGCACATTCAGTTTTAAGTTTTAGTTACTATTGATTTATTTTGTCTAAATATTATAAAATTAGACTCCATAAATATTGATTACACACAATTTTACTATATCATACTTTTCATACAAGAATTAATCAACATAGCCACAAATTTTGTTACAAAAAAAATTTGTAGTAAAAATTAGCTACAAATAGATACCACTTTGTGACAAATTTATTTGGTAAGACATGTGTAGCAAAGTTGTCATTATTTGTGGACAATTTGTTACAAATTTACTACATATTTAATATTGTATCTAATTTGATTCAAATTGTGACGATATAGTAGTGGGTAATATTGCTTCAAACACATTTGAAGAAATATGTAACAAATGTTACCATATGATTCAAAAATATTGTGAAAAACAGCTACGACGATTTTTGTCGCAATGTAGCAACATACAACTTGTGAATTATGACAAATAACTATAACAATTTGTGTCGCTATAGTTATGAATTGGCTTTGAAAAATCATTGTAGCTATATTATTGTAATTTGTGAAACAAAAGCTGTAACAATAGGACCGTAATCTCATTAGATATTTGTCTTTGACAATTGAAAAGTTTGGGCACAAAATATTTAGGATATTTTCGGGTAATATTTGGGTTCAAATTTATTTTCCCGGTTTAAATATTTTGACAAAATACTTTAGTAATATTTTTCTTAAGTGTCACAGACTTTTCCTAAATCGATCTCTTAGATCTACGATTTCTTCATCCTGCGATTTCTCCTTTCGATCTTTCTCTCACTCTAAATTAGCTGATTTTGCCTCGACAAAGTGTTTCCAGAGTAAGTGTCACCGACAACTCTTGCAATTTCATCATCTTTGTGATTTACAAGTTTTGATTTTTGTTGCAGACTAAGGATGTTCCTCAACCTTATCCCAAAGATTCAAATTTTGGTATGTCATTCTTCTATATTGAATCATACTCAAATGAAAACGTTTTTAAGCTTTTAGAAAACTATAGTTAGATATATTAGATCTTGTTGATGTTCTTGTTGAAAGACCTTCGCAATATGCAAAGAGAATCGGTGAAATATTTTCAATTTTCAATTTTAATATAATTGTAAGTTATTAACTTACTATGAAGTGTTTTTAAAATGAATATATAATTTTTTTTTCTTGAAAACAAGTTAAGGGTGTAAAGTGTTTTTAATTAAAACATATTTGTTTATATAAATCAAACCCTTAATGTAATTTGAATACTGTCTTAAAAAAAAAAATATAAAATTAAATCTATGTGCATGCTTTATGTTTTATTTTTATATGTGCTTGACCAAAAAAAAAAAGAATCTATGTGCCTATGTTTTATTGGTATTTTTGTATCTTATTAAAGACATAATATAGTAATTATATAGTAAAATGTAAAGAATACTAAAAGATAAACAGTTGGTCCCAGATCTCTCTCTCTCCCTCTCCCTCTCCCTCTCCGATGCCTCCTCCATCAGATCTAGGGTTTCTTCCTGCAATTTCTAATCTGTCTCTCTCAATTTCTTCTTCATGCTATTTCTCCTTCAGCCATCTCGTCGTGTCTCTTCCTCGAACTTTAATTCGCGAATAAGATATCGAAGCAGATGTGATTTCAGAATTCCTTGGTCGTTGATCTTAGGTAATGTCAAGATCTACTTCTTCTCACACCGCATAATGATTTTTGAGCCTATCCGTCTTTGATAGTGGAATTTTCGGATGATAGATTTCCACCAATCTGCAACATCCTCCAGTCATCTTCTATGGTGACCTTCCTATTAAATACCCAGGTACCTCCAAGCTCTCACCTATCTCTTTATTGTGACGGCTAGATCTAATACCTTAAGAGATCTCAGATTTGCAAAACTCATATGTCTCGTCTCTCCATTTGTGCAACAATTTGGAGCTTTTATGTTTCAACTAGAGGTAACCCTGTGTACCTTGATGTGTCTTCTATATCTCTGTTACAATATTCTAAGACCATTTCAAAACTCAGTTTTTATTTTGACTTTACGCATCTTCACACATTTTCATTACATGAAGACATTAGTGATTAAATACTGTTTTTTAATCATGGATGGTTGTTGTTTCAGGCAATGCTCTGTTGTTGGATACTTGGATTCTTGAACTCGTTGCTTTCCATGGAAATGGAAAGAAGAAATATTCTCTGGTCAGTGAGTCATTTTTAAGAGGATCATTAGCTTACAATCTACGATTTATTGGTTTTTTGATAGACTTGTGTGTTTTTAATCAAACTTCTTGTTTTATAGTTAGACTTGAAGTGGATACAACCTTTGGTTTTAAATCCGACTCAGGTATTCTATGGAACCTTTGGTTTTGTTTCATATTGTTTTATGTTCTTGGTTCATCTTGTTGTTGTTGTTGCTCATGAGCATTTATCTTCTGCAGAAGGTTCTTGAGCTAATGGTTAAGAGAAAAGTTGCAAAGCCTTCTACATCAGGTAAATTATTGTCCTTTTAGAGCAGCTCTTACCATAGTTATCTTTTAAGCCAACGACCAACTCATTGTTTCAGAGATTTATATATATTTAAAACTTGCAATTTGGTGTTCATATGGTTTCTTCTTCTTTTTTTGCTCATTATGCAGGAAATACATGACCTGCAAAGGCTCATGCTTAGCAAATGTGGAACTGACCAACCTCTTAAGGTTTTAATCCTAGATGTATCTATAGATTTTTCATATTTTATATTTCATTTTCGTTTTTATTATTGTTTATAGGTTTAAAAAAAATATAATTGTATTAGTTACATAATATTCATATTAATAACATAATTTTCAATCATTATTATTTTTATTAGTTAAATTGGTTTTGTAACAAATTGTAACATATTAGATTCAAACTTTTTAGGCCATATCTCGTTTTTTCAATAAACAATTTGTGGTATTTCGTAGCAAATTACCACAAACTATTTGTAGCTTTTTTGTTTCTAATTACTACGAATAAGTTGTAATTAATTACGTAACAATTAGCTACGCACATTTAAAGCTAATTTGATTCAGATAGCTACACGATACCGTTGTAGGTTTTTGTCCCTAATTAGCAACAATTTGTTACAAAATCTCATTTGCTACCACTACATTGTTTCAAAGACAAAATTTGTAGCAACAAGATTTTGGCTACAAATATCATATCATAGCTACACAAAAATATGTGGCTATATTATCTATTTCTTGTAGTGTACATAATTAATTATAAACAATTTAATTTTGATTTTAATACGGTTACGGTTAATTTAACCTTACGGTTAACCGGCTTTTTTTTATATGGTTACAGTTAATTAACGGTTACGGTTAACCATTTTCTATAATCATAACTAATATACTTTACGGTTACGATTTTTTAACCGTTTTATACGGTTACGGTTTTGTTACGGTTTAAAACTGTACTGTTACGATCCGAAATACGGTTACTGTTTGATTTTGGTCATGCCTAGTATGCGGTGGTTGGCCTCACCGAATTCTTCTGTGCGTTTCAAAAAGTCGGTGGACTCCAAATTGTTCCAAAGATCTAAGATTTTAGATTGAAATTGGGTAACTAATGGGTAAATCTACTTGGTTTTAGTATAATAGAGCAAAAAAATTGAAAAAATATTGAAGAAACCGTGAAAGACAGAAAATTTGCGCCGTCGTGAACTAGGTTTCGAAAAACCAGGTTAGGGAAGAAGATGACTTTCATTAATTTACGAATATATATACCACTGCTTTTAAAATAATATTTCAACAAAAGAAACAAAATCATGTTCGAACACATGACATTGGGTTAAATTAACGAAGGCGCAATCATTACGACACAATGTCATTCAATAAAAGTTATGACAATTGATGTTAAAGGCTTTTGTGTTTAAGTGGAGCTAAAGAGTGTTTAGGGTTACCGGATTTTATTTGGTGGATGCAGACATTATGCATAATCACAAGAGAGAGTCGGGTCCAGTTGATGCCCACAGTTTCTCATTCACATTGCACTCCCTCCTCCAAAACGTTATCAGGAACCAAACATCTTCATATAATAATCACGTTCCACTTTCCACATCCAACTTCCTCATTCCTTGGGATTTTCTTTTAAAGCTAGAGACTTATTAAAATGATCATTTCCCTTTCCCTTACTTATTTTTCGAAATAAAAGTAAATAATTGTTTTTTTTTTTTTTTTTTTTTTTTTTTTTAACTCTAAGGGGGGAAATGATTTTACAAAGATATTAGTCTCGAAAATTACCATTGTTGTGTATTAAATCCCAAGGAATGCTCAGCATTTCTGCTCTCTTTCAAGTACTCCTACCAAATCCTTTTCCTGTGCAATTTTTGTGAATGAAAAACTGCGTCAGACCTCTTTCTCTCTGGAGTTTATACACATGCCTGCACATAAAACAAAAGGAAAAGAGACTGCATGAGGTTTGAACAATAGGTTAAGGTTAGGGGTTGGGTACCAACTAAAAATGAGCTGGCCATTCAGGATCAACAAAGAGTGGTAAAGAGAATAAGGAGTCCTGAATGTTTTACTGTCGTGATATCACCAAAGAGAATATAGCGAAATGGAGGTCAAGTGTGCTAGTCTGGAGTTTGATCTACTTCGTTCTGCAAATCGCGATAAGAGGGGAACCTGTACTATCATCTAGTTTCGAATTCGCTCCATCCAAAGGCTTCATCGCAACAGCTAAAAGTTTCAAAAACTAAGCTTTATTCCTAAGAAAGATCATTATTCCCTACATTTTGACTCAATAAAAACAAATTTTTGACTCCAAAATAGAAAACTATGTTAGTAACTACCTCCCCCAGACTTAAACAACACTGTCCCCAGTGTTATTAAATCTGAGATTGGTGAGAAGGGAAAGCAAATAACAAACTGACTCAAGGAAAGAAAAATGACTCAAAGGAAAAGAAAAACTTACAGGTGGGTTGCCTCCCACCAAGCGCTTGTTTTCAGTCATTAGCTTGACTGCAGATGATGTTCAGGCTGAAGGTGGATCTCTGAAGTGCACTCCCCCAGACTTGCAAGGAACAATACCAGTAAAGAGCTTCATAGTATTGTCCAGCATTTCTTGGACAACTACCTCTCCCTTGTCCCTCAACTCCAAAGGAATGACAATTCTGAACTTGGAGGATGCTTTAGAGGTCTTTCGGCGCTTCACCTTGGGGGACTCTTTGCACTTGAGATTTGCTGGAATGTTGATGTCATGACGTGGAGTGGGAGGAGCCAACTTGAGAACGTTTTGAACCTTCTTCGTCTCATTTTCAAAACCCAGCGTATCTCCAACATTGACACTCATACAGGAAGCTGATGTGACAAGAACCGAAGGATAGAATACATCCTTGTTGATGTTTGAGAAGGAGATTCGCTTATTAGGAAAATCCACCATTGCTCCCACTGTTGCAAGGAACTGTGCACCAAGAACCAATGGTTTACAGATATTATCCTTTCTCTCAATGATGTAGAAGTCCGTAGGAACAAGACAATCTCCTATTTGAATCAACACGTCAGGAATGAAACCTTTTGAAATTGTACACGATCTATCTATGAGCTCGATATAAGTCTTTGAAGGTTGTAACTCCAAAATTCCTAGCTTCTTTGCAACAGCCTCACACATAACATTCACATTGGCTCCTGTGTCGCATAGAGAATCCTTAAATTCTACACCATTGATCGAACACGGAACCACAAACATCCCCGGATTCAACAACTTTGGTATCTTCCTCAACGATGTTGGAGCTTGTTTCCCTTCCTCCTTAGGTGCTTTGTCACTGCCTTGGTTGATGCATGAAAGATATAAACTCCTTGGGTACGGGATCTTGGGCTTGTAGACACTTCGAATGGCGATTTCAGACTGATTTTTCAGGTTTTCTGCGTTTGTCAGTGCTGTCGATCGACACTCACTGTGTCTGTCGATCGACAAGGCAGATGAATTTGCATTCGTACAGAAATTTCCCGTGTCTGTCGATCGACACTCACTGTGTGTGTCGATCGACAGGGTCTGTTTTTCGATTGCCGTCAGATGTAGGTGTCGATCGATAGGCTCTCTGAAATCTCAAAATTAAGGTTTTCTTCAAGAACCACGAGCAAGGCTTCATCTTCGCACTTCTCAATAGTTGGAAACAGTTGTTCTTCACTCTTCAACGTGATAGAATTGGAGAAATGCTTTGGGTTCTTGTCCGTTTTCCCTGGAAGGCAACCTTCTTGTCTCCTTACATTTTCAGCAGTCTGAGCAACCTGAGTATCAAGCTTCTTCAAGTGAATGTTGATGGCTTCTATCTTCCCATTGAGATCAGTGTAGAGCCTGTCCATCTTTCCATTGAGATTAGTGTAGAGCCCGTCAATCTTCCCATTGAGATTTACTGTCAGGCTTTGTTGCCCCTCAAGCAGTTGTTCGAACATCCCCTTTACGTCATTTTCTGAAGACTTAGCAGGAATCGGTTGATACGATGGAGATCCGTAGTTCCTCTGATTGTAATTGTTGTATCCCTTGTTCTCTGACTGATTCCCATACCGCTGATTCTGGTAGCCATTCTGGTTGATGTAATTAACATCTTCCTCAACAATCTCAGCTCCATTTGTTTGACCAGCTCCTCGTCTCCTCTCCTCATCAATCTTCTTTGTACTATTGCTAGTAGACACGTTCTTGATGAGCTCAAAGCAATCTGCTGGAAACCTGGTTTTGAAATTCCCATTACTCGAAGCATCTAGAGTCATCTGATGTCTCCAATCCATTCCTCTATAGAATATACCTAGCAACTGAACCTCTGTAAACCCGTGATGAGGACAATCTCTCTGATATCCCTTGAACCTTTCCCATGCAGCCTTGAAAAATTCTGTCTGTTCGTGTTTGTATTGTAACCACGACCGTCAGTGTCTGAGTAAATCGGTTAATATGGTCAAAAATCTAAATTGTATTTTAATATGTTTGCGTAATTACGTTTTGTATTGGTATTAATAGTTAATCGTGAATAGTTCCAACTCATTTTGACAATCTATATATTCCCTCCGTTGCAAAATAGTTGTCAATCTAAATGATTTTACGTGTATTAAGAAAACATATTAGAATTTCTATTTTACCCTTAAAAATAAATTTGACTTTTACTATTCTTCATAAGACTTGAGGTTAAATCTGGTATTCAAAGCCAAAATATGCATTAAAAATGTAAAACAACAACTAATTTGATACAAAAGAAAAAACGTAGAACGACAACTAATATGAAACGGAAGGAGTAGTATATACACAATGTTTATAAAAAAAAAATTTATTAAAAACACTCAAAAACATTACACCAACATACACTTATGCTACTTTATTCAGAAAACATACACTTAGGCATAACTATAACTTAAAAAAAAAAACTCGTTATTTTGACTGCAGAAATTAAAAATACATTCATGATACTATTATATTTTTGAAGCCTAATTAAAAGCTTTGAAGGTCATGCTCCTGTGACTGCATCGGAGAATATTGGCATGTTCGTTTGGCAGCCGCAGCGGCTTGCGGCTGCGTCATGCGGTAAAATGTTGTTCGTTTGTCTGCCGCAGGTATCTGCGGCCAGACGCTGCGTCTTGCGGCCAGACGTTGCGTCTTGCGTCAGGAATTTTTGGCTAAGTAAACTAATGTAAAATAAAGACAAAAGCAAATTGAAACAGAGAAAGATTGTTGATTTAAATTCAATTAAACAAAGAGCTAGGCTTTTGGGTAATTCTCAGGATGAATCAAAATTGCAGGTTTAAACAGAATCAGGATTTAATTAAGAACTGTTCTAGAACTTGGAACACTAAAATATAATTAACCAACTGTCGTTGCGAAAACTAACTATGTCTAAACCCTAGAAAACCAAATTTCTTTGCGAATTCATTCAATTTAAACAAGCATTAAATTCAAGTCCAATTTGTTCACAAAATCCCTAAACCAAATTCCTTTGAGAATAGGTGATTTTGCTCATCTAAGATAATGGTCAGGTTATCAATTGATGCCCTCAAGCAAACTAGAGACTAAGAATGAAGTCGAGGTTTGAAAATCGCGAGAACTTACTTATCTTTTGAAACTTTGCTTTGCTTTCTTGACTCTTTTGCTGTATGTAAACAAAGTACCTTTGGCGGTCACGAATCTCAACCATCATAGGTTGGGCCTTAAATCTTAACCTGCAAACCCATCAGTTTCACATTCCCCTAACTGTCGCACACTTGATCGAAGTGATGATGGAATTATCTCCAATGATATCAACCAAGTAAAAGGGCTAGGTGTGATGTTAAACCAAATTTCTTTGCGAATAAGTAATTTCGCTCACCTAAGATCTAGTTCTGGCTAATATATTACACTTTCGTGTCAATCTATCAACCTAAGATAGCTAATTTAGAGTGATCAATTCTAAATCAGAGTTCAAGCAATCTAGGTGAAGAACCTAACAAATAATCCTAACAAGTGAGTTTACCCTAACAATTCATCATCATTCCATTCGAACTACCCTAAACCTAACAAGCAAACTACTCAGACATGGAGGCAAAGCAAATCATAGCTGAATAATAATGCATAAAGAAAGAGTAAAAGAAGAATTACAATAGGGTTCGAAGAATCTCAAAGTAATGAAGTAAACTTGTCTCCCTAAAAACCCTAAAAATCTCTCTTTTAAAGCTCTGTTAAGTAAAATCTAAAGTTATAATCTAAAAACCTAAAATAAACTATTTATAGAGGTAAAACTCGTGGTGGGCTTCTATGACGGTCTATTGGTAACTTCTGGCCCGAAAAGGAACAATTTTCCTTCTTTAAAACGTATTAGGTCGGTTTCTGGGAAGGCCTGTCGATCGATCGTCTATGTGTCTGTCGATCGACAGGTTGTAACGTAGCTGTCGATCGATCACCACCATGTATGTCGATCGACAGACACGCCAATCTGACGGCAATTGAATTTCCGTTCTAACGACTTCAGCTCCTCTTTCCACAATGCTCCAAAACGTTCCATAATCATCAATTAAGCTCCACACGTACAAAAACCTGCAAAGACTCTAAAACACTCGAAAAACACCGAAAAGACTCGATAAAACCGGGTTAAATCATGGTCAAAAACGGGTAAAAACCATGATATATCAACAATTTATATAAATATATCCATAAACTATAATTTATTATATACTTATTTTTCGGTCCCACGTATGCGTCTGCGTATACGGTAATGCGCTAGGCGTTCATTCACCGCGTAGTGGACGCATAACCCATTTTAGAACACTGAGTTCAACTCTTCACCTTGGCCTAGGTCGGAGATGGTAGTGTCTCATAATCCCCCTTGGAGTCCCAAAGTGGCTGCGACGAGGTTTCTAACTCTCAAAACCCAGTCTCACAGACGACTCGCCTCTTTCACAAAGACTAGTTGCACTGTCCATAAACAGATTTCTTGACTCGGAAGAATCAGTCGCACATGGCCCCTCGATTCGATCCATGGTCTGGTATTGGTGTCTTTGGAAAGTTGAGAAAGTCACGGTTCCAACGACACTGGAATAAATTCTGTCTGATGCTCCAGACGCCGCCGGCAACACTCCAAAGATACCATCGCAGAAGTGGCCAGATTCTCCTCCTGTCACCTCTGCGTTCTTCTTTTCCACACCAACTATGTCTCCAACCTCTACCCTTGGTTCATAATCACCATAACCCTTTTATTTCTTTTTTCTACTCACGATCTCGAAAATATCTTCCTCCCACTCTCTCTTCTCTTCTTCTCTTTCTCTCTCTTGTTCACGAATTTTCTCCACTTCCTCTCCTTTTCTTTCGTTGTTTTTGATGGCCCAGAGGAATAAGTGTGTTACATATCCTTTGAATCCATTTGGGCTTAAGTTGGTCTTCAGTTTATGTTTGAACCTCATTCATCTGTTTGGATCCTCATAAATATAGGCCAAAAATGAGTTAGGATTAATCAAGTTTTTTTTATTAATGCTCTACTTAACCCTACCGTCTCTTCAGGTCAAAATCTCTGTAAATTTTGTATCGGGTCTCTGAACCCATAAAATTTTATCGCCATTAATAAAGTTTCTTTGCCCGTGGAGGTAGCCAACACGCTGTTGGTAAATCACGTTAAATATATGTGTTTTTTTAAATTGTTTTACTTATCTTCTCACGTTTGTTATAACAAATTGGTATCAGGGCCTAAGTTTCAAGTTATAGGATTTCCGCGTCTGATTTCTGGTGAGAAAATTTGAGTTATCAACTTATGGAGGCATCTCAACATGTATGAACATTCGGTCTTCTGAAGGCATTCTGGCTTGTAGAAGCATTCTGACCGTCTAATGGCATATGGCCTTGGTTTGGGGCATATGGCTTCGTCAAGGCATCTAGCCCATTAAGGCATTCTGGCATGTTAAGGCATTCTGGCCTGTTGAGGCATGTTGGCCGTGTATTGGCATTTGTCTATGTTTGGGGCATTCTGGCCTGTTGTGATATTCCTGTCCTTTGGGGCAAGTGGCCTAGGGAAGGCATCTGACCCGTTAGGGCATCCGACATGTTGTGGCATCACACCTCTGTGGAGGCATCAAGCTCGTGTGAGAACATCAAGCCTTTGTGGAGGTATCAAACTCGTTTGAGGGCATCATGCCTCTGTGGAGTTATCATACTTGTATGAGGGTATCAGGCCTCTGTTGAGGTATCTATTTTGTGTGAGGGCATCTAATCTATTCAAGACATTCTAACCTATTGAACATCTCATGCTCTTTGGTAGAGCATCAGGCTCCGTGTAGAGCATCAAGATCCAGGTGGAGCATCAGACTCTTGGTAGAGCATTACGCTTCTGGTGGAGCATATGACTCAGTTTAGTATCTGGCTTGGTGTGGGCATCTTTTTATAGGAGGAGCATCTAGCTTAATGGAGCATCTGGCATCATGGTGAGTATCTGGCTTAGTCAAGAATCTTGCACTTGGTGGAGAATCTGGCTCGGGTAAACATTTGGCTCATGGGAAGCATATGGGGGAGCTTTTGGCTAAGTCAAGCATCTGGCCCTATGGGGGCTTCAGCCTCATGGCAGAGCATCTAGTTCAGCGGAAAATCTTCCTCGATTGAGGCATTTGGCTTGGTAAAAGCATATGCCTCGATGGAGCATCTGGCTGCAAAAAAGAAGATTTTCAGGTACATCTAATATTGGTCTCATATATAGTTGTTAAACTTTGTGCCTGGGGACATGCTAGTTTAATTCTAATTGTGCAGAAAATGTGGATAGTAAGAGAGAAATGACTGGCTATGTGTTTACCTTGGGTAATTTTGTTATTAGTTGGAATAAAACTTTATAGCCAACTGTGACTTTGTCAACTACTCAAGCAGGGTATATGGCATCAACAGAACTTGCAATAGAATGTATCTTGCTGAAAGGGCTGGTTAGTAATTTGAGTCTGCATCAACATCAGACCCATGTTTGGGCATCTGGCTCCTGATGAAGTATTAGGTCCCTCCTGATGAAGTATTAGGTCCCTGATGGGACATCAGATCCCTGGTGGGGTATCTGGTCTTGAAAGACATCTAAGGAAAATGAGACATTTGGTACATATGGCACTATACTGGTGCGTCCAGTATGTCTGAGGCAAAGGGAACATCTGGTACATCTTGCACTACAATTGTGCATCTGGTACGTCTAGCACAAAGATTATGCATCTCGTACATATGTTTGGAGGATTCAAGTCAATGTGGAGATTTGTTAAACATGTCTTGAATTTGTTTGGGCTTCAGTTAGGCTTGAGTTTTTGTTTGGGTCTCAGTCATCTGCTCGGACCTTCAATTATCTGTTCGGGTCCGCATAAAGATAGGCCTAAAATGAGTTGGGGTTAATCGGGTTTCACTATAAATACTCTAGTTAACCCTCCCGTTTCTTTTACTTAAATTCTTTGTAAACTCTGTATCGGGTCTCTGAACCAGAAACTTCTGTCCTTATTAAAAAAGTCTCATTTGCCTGTAGAGGTAGCCAACATGTCCTTATTAAAAAAGTCTCATTTGCTCGTAGAGGTAGCCAACACGTAATTTGTGAACCACGTTAAGTATTAGTGTCTTTTCTATCGTTTTGTTTATCTTCTCACGTCTGTTATAACAAAATGGTTGACCAGAGAATTAGCTATGGTTTTTCATAATTTATATATAAAGGCCTAAACCAACACTTAGCTTAACCGATTCCCCTAATTAAAATCCAAACAAAACCAATTTAAACTTTTTTATTATTAAAAAGTTAGGAGAACTCTGCGATGGGGCCGTGATAGTTAATCCTACTACTAACCCGAAGTTTAATACTCTCTCCGATCTTCTTTAATTGATGTTTTAGAAAAAGAAATTTTGAAAAAATTGATTTTTTATATTTTCTATGCAATTTTAATGAATGTATAATGCTGAATTGTTGATTCCAAAACACATTAACTCATTTTATTGAATTACTATTGGTTAAAACTTATAGAAAATTGTTTAGTTCAAAAAATAAGACATTTATAACTTAGTATTTATTTGTTTTCTTAATATGTGTAAAAATCTTAGAACATCAAACATAAAAGAACAGAGGGAATACTATTATAAAGCTTTTGCTCCAAGCTACTACATATGAACTTTGGAAGGAATGTAATGTAAGGCTGTACATAGCGGTGTATCCCGGTTAGCAAATTAAATTAGGAAATGCATCCAGCATGTATTGCAATGTAAACTTATAGTCCTAGATCAGAATTCTGCATTGGCTTCTTCACACAATCGGCAAAATGCTTCATCATTTCTGTCTCTATGGTTTAAATCATCCCAACATACTTTGAACAATGGCTAAAACAAAAGGCTCTCATGAAAGGTGAAAAGGTTCTCTTCTACAAAATTACTCATCTCTCTGTTTCCACACAAAAATCTATGTATATTCTCTTGAAATGTAATAGAATCCTTGAAAAGGAAAACAATGTTCTGTAACAAAAATTGTATATCAATGAAATGAAAAGTAATGTTTCATTTGAAAGAAAAGAAAAAAAATCTTCATGCTATAATGCTAGCTACATATTAGGACTTGATTATAATCTTGGATTTGAGCTCTCTAATATGGTGCGTGGTAATCATTTTTATCGTAATACAATTTGATTAGTGGGAAAAAAAAATATGGTGCTCTCCTTTTTTCTTTGAGATCGAAATAGAACTCTGCTTCAGGATTATAGAATTTTAAGATTCCACTCCCAAAGAAACAAGTTTGAGTAACAAATCAAATTGTATTCACGAGAAAAAGAAAAGAAAAGAAAAAAAAAGTGAGCATCGAAAAGGAGAGTCAAAGGTTTCATTTGACGTGATTGCGAGTATTGGTTATCTTTCAGCTTATTCATACATCAACTATCGGCCATGCTTATTTATATACAGTTCGTGTTTGTATTGTAACCACGACCGTCAGTGTCTGAGTAAATCGGTTAATATGGTCAAAAATCTAAATTGTATTTTAATATGTTTGCGTAATTACGTTTTGTATTGGTATTAATAGTTAATCGTGAATAGTTCCAACTCATTTTGACAATCTATATATTCCCTCCGTTGCAAAATAGTTGTCAATCTAAATGATTTTACGTGTATTAAGAAAACATATTAGAATTTCTATTTTACCCTTAAAAATAAATTTGACTTTTACTATTCTTCATAAGACTTGAGGTTAAATCTGGTATTCAAAGCCAAAATATGCATTAAAAATGTAAAACAACAACTAATTTGATACAAAAGAAAAAACGTAGAACGACAACTAATATGAAACGGAAGGAGTAGTATATACACAATGTTTATAAAAAAAAAATTTATTAAAAACACTCAAAAACATTACACCAACATACACTTATGCTACTTTATTCAGAAAACATACACTTAGGCATAACTATAACTTAAAAAAAAAAACTCGTTATTTTGACTGCAGAAATTAAAAATACATTCATGATACTATTATATTTTTGAAGCCTAATTAAAAGCTTTGAAGGTCATGCTCCTGTGACTGCATCGGAGAATATTGGCATGTTCGTTTGGCAGCCGCAGCGGCTTGCGGCTGCGTCATGCGGTAAAATGTTGTTCGTTTGTCTGCCGCAGGTATCTGCGGCCAGACGCTGCGTCTTGCGGCCAGACGTTGCGTCTTGCGTCAGGAATTTTTGGCTAAGTAAAATAATGTAAAATAAAGACAAAAGCAAATTGAAACAGAGAAAGATTGTTGATTTAAATTCAATTAAACAAAGAGCTAGGCTTTTGGGTAATTCTCAGGATGAATCAAAATTGCAGGTTTAAACAGAATCAGGATTTAATTAAGAACTGTTCTAGAACTTGGAACACTAAAATATAATTAACCAACTGTCGTTGCGAAAACTAACTATGTCTAAACCCTAGAAAACCAAATTTCTTTGCGAATTCATTCAATTTAAACAAGCATTAAATTCAAGTCCAATTTGTTCACAAAATCCCTAAACCAAATTCCTTTGAGAATAGGTGATTTTGCTCATCTAAGATAATGGTCAGGTTATCAATTGATGCCCTCAAGCAAACTAGAGACTAAGAATGAAGTCGAGGTTTGAAAATCGCGAGAACTTACTTATCTTTTGAAACTTTGCTTTGCTTTCTTGACTCTTTTGCTGTATGTAAACAAAGTACCTTTGGCGGTCACGAATCTCAACCATCATAGGTTGGGCCTCAAATCTTAACCTGCAAACCCATCAGTTTCACATTCCCCTAACTGTCGCACACTTGATCGAAGTGATGATGGAATTATCTCCAATGATATCAACCAAGTAAAAGGGCTAGGTGTGATGTTAAACCAAATTTCTTTGCGAATAAGTAATTTCGCTCACCTAAGATCTAGTTCTGGCTAATATATTACACTTTCGTGTCAATCTATCAACCTAAGATAGCTAATTTAGAGTGATCAATTCTAAATCAGAGTTCAAGCAATCTAGGTGAAGAACCTAACAGATAATCCTAACAAGTGAGTTTACCCTAACAATTCATCATCATTCCATTCGAACTACCCTAAACCTAACAAGCAAACTACTCAGACATGGAGGCAAAGCAAATCATAGCTGAATAATAATGCATAAAGAAAGAGTAAAAGAAGAATTACAATAGGGTTCGAAGAATCTCAAAGTAATGAAGTAAACTTGTCTCCCTAAAAACCCTAAAAATCTCTCTTTTAAAGCTCTGTTAAGTAAAATCTAAAGTTATAATCTAAAAACCTAAAATAAACTATTTATAGAGGTAAAACTCGTGGTGGGCTTCTATGACGGTCTATTGGTAACTTCTGGCCCGAAAAGGAACAATTTTCCTTCTTTAAAACGTATTAGGTCGGTTTCTGGGAAGGCCTGTCGATCGATCGTCTATGTGTCTGTCGATCGACAGGTTGTAACGTAGCTGTCGATCGATCACCACCATGTATGTCGATCGACAGACACGCCAATCTGACGGCAATTGAATTTCCGTTCTAACGACTTCAGCTCCTCTTTCCACAATGCTCCAAAACGTTCCATAATCATCAATTAAGCTCCACACGTACAAAAACCTGCAAAGACTCTAAAACACTCGAAAAACACCGAAAAGACTCGATAAAACCGGGTTAAATCATGGTCAAAAACGGGTAAAAACCATGATATATCAACAATTTATATAAATATATCCATAAACTATAATTTATTATATACTTATTTTTCGGTCCCACGTATGCGTCTGCGTATACGGTAATGCGCTAGGCGTTCATTCACCGCGTAGTGGACGCATAACCCATTTTAGAACACTGAGTTCAACTCTTCACCTTGGCCTAGGTCGGAGATGGTAGTGTCTCATAATCCCCCTTGGAGTCCCAAAGTGGCTGCGACGAGGTTTCTAACTCTCAAAACCCAGTCTCACAGACGACTCGCCTCTTTCACAAAGACTAGTTGCACTGTCCATAAACAGATTTCTTGACTCGGAAGAATCAGTCGCACATGGCCCCTCGATTCGATCCATGGTCTGGTATTGGTGTCTTTGGAAAGTTGAGAAAGTCACGGTTCCAACGACACTGGAATAAATTCTGTCTGATGCTCCAGACGCCGCCGGCAACACTCCAAAGATACCATCGCAGAAGTGGCCAGATTCTCCTCCTGTCACCTCTGCGTTCTTCTTTTCCACACCAACTATGTCTCCAACCTCTACCCTTGGTTCATAATCACCATAACCCTTTTATTTCTTTTTTCTACTCACGATCTCGAAAATATCTTCCTCCCACTCTCTCTTCTCTTCTTCTCTTTCTCTCTCTTGTTCACGAATTTTCTCCACTTCCTCTCCTTTTCTTTCGTTGTTTTTGATGGCCCAGAGGAATAAGTGTGTTACATATCCTTTGAATCCATTTGGGCTTAAGTTGGTCTTCAGTTTATGTTTGAACCTCATTCATCTGTTTGGATCCTCATAAATATAGGCCAAAAATGAGTTAGGATTAATCAAGTTTTTTTTATTAATGCTCTACTTAACCCTACCGTCTCTTCAGGTCAAAATCTCTGTAAATTTTGTATCGGGTCTCTGAACCCATAAAATTTTATCGCCATTAATAAAGTTTCTTTGCCCGTGGAGGTAGCCAACACGCTGTTGGTAAATCACGTTAAATATATGTGTTTTTTTTAATTGTTTTACTTATCTTCTCACGTTTGTTATAACAAATTGGTATCAGGGCCTAAGTTTCAAGTTATAGGATTTCCGCGTCTGATTTCTGGTGAGAAAATTTGAGTTATCAACTTATGGAGGCATCTCAACATGTATGAACATTCGGTCTTCTGAAGGCATTCTGGCTTGTAGAAGCATTCTGACCGTCTAATGGCATATGGCCTTGGTTTGGGGCATATGGCTTCGTCAAGGCATCTAGCCCATTAAGGCATTCTGGCATGTTAAGGCATTCTGGCCTGTTGAGGCATGTTGGCCGTGTATTGGCATTTGTCTATGTTTGGGGCATTCTGGCCTGTTGTGATATTCCTGTCCTTTGGGGCAAGTGGCCTAGGGAAGGCATCTGACCCGTTAGGGCATCCGACATGTTGTGGCATCACACCTCTGTGGAGGCATCAAGCTCGTGTGAGAACATCAAGCCTTTGTGGAGGTATCAAACTCGTTTGAGGGCATCATGCCTCTGTGGAGTTATCATACTTGTATGAGGGTATCAGGCCTCTGTTGAGGTATCTATTTTGTGTGAGGGCATCTAATCTATTCAAGACATTCTAACCTATTGAACATCTCATGCTCTTTGGTAGAGCATCAGGCTCCGTGTAGAGCATCAAGATCCAGGTGGAGCATCAGACTCTTGGTAGAGCATTACGCTTCTGGTGGAGCATATGACTCAGTTTAGTATCTGGCTTGGTGTGGGCATCTTTTTATAGGAGGAGCATCTAGCTTAATGGAGCATCTGGCATCATGGTGAGTATCTGGCTTAGTCAAGAATCTTGCACTTGGTGGAGAATCTGGCTCGGGTAAACATTTGGCTCATGGGAAGCATATGGGGGAGCTTTTGGCTAAGTCAAGCATCTGGCCCTATGGGGGCTTCAGCCTCATGGCAGAGCATCTAGTTCAGCGGAAAATCTTCCTCGATTGAGGCATTTGGCTTGGTAAAAGCATATGCCTCGATGGAGCATCTGGCTGCAAAAAAGAAGATTTTCAGGTACATCTAATATTGGTCTCATATATAGTTGTTAAACTTTGTGCCTGGGGACATGCTAGTTTAATTCTAATTGTGCAGAAAATGTGGATAGTAAGAGAGAAATGACTGGCTATGTGTTTACCTTGGGTAATTTTGTTATTAGTTGGAATAAAACTTTATAGCCAACTGTGACTTTGTCAACTACTCAAGCAGGGTATATGGCATCAACAGAACTTGCAATAGAATGTATCTTGCTGAAAGGGCTGGTTAGTAATTTGAGTCTGCATCAACATCAGACCCATGTTTGGGCATCTGGCTCCTGATGAAGTATTAGGTCCCTCCTGATGAAGTATTAGGTCCCTGATGGGACATCAGATCCCTGGTGGGGTATCTGGTCTTGAAAGACATCTAAGGAAAATGAGACATTTGGTACATATGGCACTATACTGGTGCGTCCAGTATGTCTGAGGCAAAGGGAACATCTGGTACATCTTGCACTACAATTGTGCATCTGGTACGTCTAGCACAAAGATTATGCATCTCGTACATATGTTTGGAGGATTCAAGTCAATGTGGAGATTTGTTAAACATGTCTTGAATTTGTTTGGGCTTCAGTTAGGCTTGAGTTTTTGTTTGGGTCTCAGTCATCTGCTCGGACCTTCAATTATCTGTTCGGGTCCGCATAAAGATAGGCCTAAAATGAGTTGGGGTTAATCGGGTTTCACTATAAATACTCTAGTTAACCCTCCCGTTTCTTTTACTTAAATTCTTTGTAAACTCTGTATCGGGTCTCTGAACCAGAAACTTCTGTCCTTATTAAAAAAGTCTCATTTGCCTGTAGAGGTAGCCAACATGTCCTTATTAAAAAAGTCTCATTTGCTCGTAGAGGTAGCCAACACGTAATTTGTGAACCACGTTAAGTATTAGTGTCTTTTCTATCGTTTTGTTTATCTTCTCACGTCTGTTATAACAAAATGGTTGACCAGAGAATTAGCTATGGTTTTTCATAATTTATATATAAAGGCCTAAACCAACACTTAGCTTAACCGATTCCCCTAATTAAAATCCAAACAAAACCAATTTAAACTTTTTTATTATTAAAAAGTTAGGAGAACTCTGCGATGGGGCCGTGATAGTTAATCCTACTACTAACCCGAAGTTTAATACTCTCTCCGATCTTCTTTAATTGATGTTTTAGAAAAAGAAATTTTGAAAAAATTGATTTTTTATATTTTCTATGCAATTTTAATGAATGTATAATGCTGAATTGTTGATTCCAAAACACATTAACTCATTTTATTGAATTACTATTGGTTAAAACTTATAGAAAATTGTTTAGTTCAAAAAATAAGACATTTATAACTTAGTATTTATTTGTTTTCTTAATATGTGTAAAAATCTTAGAACATCAAACATAAAAGAACAGAGGGAATACTATTATAAAGCTTTTGCTCCAAGCTACTACATATGAACTTTGGAAGGAATGTAATGTAAGGCTGTACATAGCGGTGTATCCCGGTTAGCAAATTAAATTAGGAAATGCATCCAGCATGTATTGCAATGTAAACTTATAGTCCTAGATCAGAATTCTGCATTGGCTTCTTCACACAATCGGCAAAATGCTTCATCATTTCTGTCTCTATGGTTTAAATCATCCCAACATACTTTGAACAATGGCTAAAACAAAAGGCTCTCATGAAAGGTGAAAAGGTTCTCTTCTACAAAATTACTCATCTCTCTGTTTCCACACAAAAATCTATGTATATTCTCTTGAAATGTAATAGAATCCTTGAAAAGGAAAACAATGTTCTGTAACAAAAATTGTATATCAATGAAATGAAAAGTAATGTTTCATTTGAAAGAAAAGAAAAAAAATCTTCATGCTATAATGCTAGCTACATATTAGGACTTGATTATAATCTTGGATTTGAGCTCTCTAATATGGTGCGTGGTAATCATTTTTATCGTAATACAATTTGATTAGTGGGAAAAAAAAATATGGTGCTCTCCTTTTTTCTTTGAGATCGAAATAGAACTCTGCTTCAGGATTATAGAATTTTAAGATTCCACTCCCAAAGAAACAAGTTTGAGTAACAAATCAAATTGTATTCACGAGAAAAAGAAAAGAAAAGAAAAAAAAAGTGAGCATCGAAAAGGAGAGTCAAAGGTTTCATTTGACGTGATTGCGAGTATTGGTTATCTTTCAGCTTATTCATACATCAACTATTGGCCATGCTTATTTATATACAGTTCGTGTTTGTATTGTAACCACGACCGTCAGTGTCTGAGTAAATCGGTTAATATGGTCAAAAATCTAAATTGTATTTTAATATGTTTGCGTAATTACGTTTTGTATTGGTATTAATAGTTAATCGTGAATAGTTCCAACTCATTTTGACAATCTATATATTCCCTCCGTTGCAAAATAGTTGTCAATCTAAATGATTTTACGTGTATTAAGAAAACATATTAGAATTTCTATTTTACCCTTAAAAATAAATTTGACTTTTACTATTCTTCATAAGACTTGAGGTTAAATCTGGTATTCAAAGCCAAAATATGCATTAAAAATGTAAAACAACAACTAATTTGATACAAAAGAAAAAACGTAGAACGACAACTAATATGAAACGGAAGGAGTAGTATATACACAATGTTTATAAAAAAAAAATTTATTAAAAACACTCAAAAACATTACACCAACATACACTTATGCTACTTTATTCAGAAAACATACACTTAGGCATAACTATAACTTAAAAAAAAAAACTCGTTATTTTGACTGCAGAAATTAAAAATACATTCATGATACTATTATATTTTTGAAGCCTAATTAAAAGCTTTGAAGGTCATGCTCCTGTGACTGCATCGGAGAATATTGGCATGTTCGTTTGGCAGCCGCAGCGGCTTGCGGCTGCGTCATGCGGTAAAATGTTGTTCGTTTGTCTGCCGCAGGTATCTGCGGCCAGACGCTGCGTCTTGCGGCCAGACGCTGCGTCTTGCGGCCAGACGTTGCGTCTTGCGTCAGGAATTTTTGGCTGCAACTACATTCAGCGTCTGCGTTTAAAAATTAGCGTCACGACTAAAATTTTAGCCGCAGCCGCAGCGGCTGACAAACGAACACCGATTAGACGCTGCGTTTGGCCGCATGACGCAACCGCAAGTCAAACGAACAACAATCGCAGCGTTTGACTGCATGACGCAGCCGCATGCGGCAGACAAACGAACATGCCCTATATGCTCAACAATCTCCTCCCTACATTTTACAAAATATAATACGTTATTTAAAATATACAGATTCAATTCAATTAATTAACAGTTCAATTAATGAACAAAGGCTGCAAAATATTCACACGTCAATTGTGTACTGTGCTTAGAATTTTTTTTAAAGAAAAGGGAATAATTTGTATAGAGACAAATATCTTTAAAAATGGACATAATGGTGAACAAAGAAAAAGTATCAAAATAATTAATTACCATGATAATTATCATTCTTTTTTGGCCCTTGTCCGCTTGAAGGTCTGTTTCCTATGATCAACGCATTTGATATGCTCAACAATCTCCTCCCTGCATTTTACAAATTTAAATTGTTTTTTTATTGAAAATTTATATATATATATATATATATATATTCAGTTCAATTATTTTAGAAAAAGTAAGAAAATATTTATAGGCGAATTATGTAATGTGATTAAAACAATTCCTAAAAAAAGTGACTATTTGACCCCCTAAAAAAAGTGACTAATTTGTATAGAGAAAAATAATGCTATAGATGGATATAATTATCACAAAAAATATCAAAATAATTAACAAGATTATTACCAATTTACCATGATAGCTATCATTAAAGTGTTTAACCACCTAATAATTAAGTACCACGTACGCAAGTTTATAGTATACTAGTACGATCTTAATTTTTTCAAATGTAATTTGTGCATATATATTAATATATTTTTTATTATTTATTTTCTTACTTTGAAGAACGGTCACTTATTTTAATCAAATATTTTATTAATTATAATTAAATGCAAACATAAAGTATTTATAAAAAGCTGAATTTTGATTTTCGCATCGTTGCTTATGAAAGAAAACACGCGGTTATAAAATACTAGGACAATTCTCAAAAAATATAAGTCTAAACATAAATACAAAAATATATGTATAAATGTATACAGTAAAACCTCTATAAACTAATAATATTGGGACCTTAAAAAATTATTATTTTAGAGAGATATTAATTTATCGATAAATATTTATTAGTTTATAGAGAAAAAATTGTTTTAGGTAAGATTTTTCTTAATTTGTTATTCGAATAATGTTATATTATGAAATTTAATGAATCTATTTGTAAAAATAATGAAATTTTGATTATCGCAATAGAGTGAATGACATTATCATAATAGACGATCAAATTAAACTGATATACTATGTATAAAATTTAGAAGAAATCATATTTATTGTCCATAATGTCGATGAATACATTTAAAAAGAGTTATGTATAAAGCATCAATTATTTTGCCTAAATTTTTTTACAAGTTTATGGTAAAAACCGAAAAAATAATTATAAAAGTTTTTGATGTACCACATAAATTTAAAGATAAGGTCTAATGAGATTTTCATTTTTAAGTTAAAACAAAATTCATTAAAATCATGTTTAGTACATTAGTACATTATTATATATTTATATATACATAATTACATATGATTATTAATTTATACTATTATTAGGGCCATATTTTACATAGGAGTTTCAAAAGCATTATTATCTTATAACTTTATCGAATTTTGCTAATTTTTATATTAATCCGATTCGGGACGGAAGTTAATTTATGATGATTATTTATTTATCAAGTATGAATTGATAGAGGTTCTACTGTGTATACATTTCAAATCAGGAACTACGTTCGTTTCTTTTCCTTTCTTATTTAGTGCACGTGCTTTTACTTTCAAACTTGAGGTTTGGCTGCAACTGTTCGAACTCCTTCAAGTGCATTTTTATTTGTAAGTTTTTTTTTTTTTTTTTCTTTCTATTTCCCCGTATTAGTAACCAAACTTTTAATTTAAGCTAAACAAAGTTTAGCGAATTGTTTTTTTTTTTAAAAGGTACATATTGGTTTAATTAAGCAAACATTTCAAACTTATTTATTATAAAGATATTTTGATGATCAATAAATCTTACATTATACAAAAAGTATGTATATGTATATGTATATGTAATGTTTTGTGTATTGAAAAACTAACCGGTATCTGAGAATGGAGTCGATTGGCTAAGGCAAGGGAGGAGGCAAAGCAACATAACCAAAACGAGCACATGATTGAATAGAGAACACTTCTTTCCCATCTTTCTCTGTTTTTCGCTTCTAGTTCTTAGTTTGGTGTCTTTCTTTAGATTCGCTTTGCATGTATTTATATTACCAAATAGAGAGGGGAAATAATCTACCAAAAACAAAATCAAAGAGATTTTTTTTTTTTTGAACAACTACAAAACAAAGAGATAAGAACACAAAAAGGAAATAATGATTTTCTCCACCACTTAAATGAATTATTGACCTCTCTTCTTGTATTTTCGTGCATGTCTCATATTTTGAACTTTAGCGACGACTCCCACAAATTTGAATTGACTCTTTGTTCATATGATATATATTAAACAAAATTAGTGTTTCTACATTAATCAAACTGGGTGTGATCACTCATTTTCTACTCTTAATAAAAGAGAGATTTTAAATTACTCATTAATTACTATCCGTTTGAAGTTTACATTTTTATTTCCATATGTATACATATAGATATATTAATGAAGCTTTAGAAAAAGAAAATACATAGGCTTCCTTTAAATGAAAGCTTAATAAAAAGTTGACTTATCTACCTCACCCATCTTATTCTTTGAAATTTTAAACTTTTTAGCGTTGAAATTTGAAACTTAATAAATAGATAATATATTTATTATTCCCTCTATATCATATTAGATGAAGTTTAAGAAAAAAATTGTATTACATTAGCTAATGTTTCAAGTTTCTATGCAAAATTTATTGTAGTTTTATTGTTTTTAACTGTTTGAATTAGGTTTGGGCATATAATTCAAAACCTAAATCTGAAACTGAAACCAAACCGAAAAAACCGGGTTCGGTACGGTACTAAAACCCGAATGGTTTTTATACATGTGTTATATCGGTTTCGAGTTCGGTTTCGGTTAAACCCAAACTTTTTAATTAGAGTTAACCGATCTAATCCAAAACACATAGTATAAATGTCACTTATACTTGTATTCTATTGTTAAATGGGTGTTGGTCACAAAACTTAATTGGAACATTGGATTTATATAGTTGAGTTTATCGTTTTTGGATTCTTTATTATGTTTCTTTGTAATTTTAAACTTTGATTTACTATATTTGTATGTGTAAATAACATACAAGTTTTTGTTTTGGGGTTTTTCGGTCCGGTTTATTTATGTATTTTGTGTAGAAATATCCGAGCAAACTCTGAAACCGATCGATAAAAATCCGGTTGATCTCGGTTTCATACTCAAAACCAAACCTGACACATAACCGATCTGTAACCAACCCGAACTTTTCCAAAATAGAGGGAGTAGTTAGAAATTTTTGGACTTTCGTTACATAGAAATGAATGGCTTAGAACATTACATACCAAATTGACTTTGAAGTTTCTTTCGACCATTGACTATATTATATGTAGAGCAAACGACCAAAGTAGCTTCGAACTATATATATTTAATATATCGGACTATGCAATTTTGGAGTAAAATATTAGTACAAGAAAAAAACATATTCACATAGTATCATATATCAACGTCGATCTACATAAAATACGCGTAAATATATAGAGAAATGATATTCATTTCGTAATCAGTTTTGAAAGTAGGGTATATAGGATTATTGAAATACTATCACGTTATAACTACACTAGGTGCAAATTTGCAAAAAATCCCTCAAAATTCATAAATATTATGAAAGTACTCCACTTTTAAAGAAAAATAGCTATAAAACCCAATAAAATTTTGTAAAAATGAGCTACACCTAGTGCAAATGCACCTAATGCTCCACCTTAGAACCGGGTCTGGATCTGAGATACCTGATTCAAATTACCAAACTATATGGTTTTAGTTATATAAATTTGAATACTTAAACCATTTGATTTCGAATACTCAAATACTTGTATTAGCCATCCAATATAGTAAAATATCCAATATATCAGATTCTAAATATATATCCAAATATCTCTGTCGTTTAATATTCTTGTGATTAGTGAATCCTCTTCAATATCAATAGGATTTTTCAATCCTTTTAGGAACTGTTATAACGGATGTATGAAGATGAATATAAACAGTAAATAAAGACACAGAGATTTAACGTGGTTCGCCAACAATGTGTTGAGCTACGTCTACGGACAAAAGGAGACTGTTTTATTAATGGAGGCTAAGTTTCAGAGTTTCAGAATACATGAGAGATTAGGGATAACACGAGTATATAAAGAGAAACCCGACTAACCCTAATTTCGTCTTGGGCCGACTTTTATTTAGGCCCGAACAGATTACTGAAGGCCCAACAGGTGACTGAGGCCCAACAACCCATCAGAAGCCCAACGGATTCAAGGCATATTTAACAAATCTCTACCTTGACTTGAATCCTCCAAACAGATGTACCAGATGCACAATACTTATGCCATATGTACCAGATGTCTCCTTTTGCCACAGATGTCCTTTCGGACCAGATGCTTCACTAAGCCAGATGCTCTGCCAAGCGCCTGATGCTCCACCCGAAGCCTGATTCTCTATCAAGAGTCTGATGCTCCTCCTAGAGCCTGATGCTCCACCCGGAAGCCTGATGCCTTCATTAGGCCAGAATGTCCTCACTAGGCCAGATGCTCTCACACGAGCCTGCTGCCTCCACAGAGGCCTGATGTAACGTCCGCGTTCCGCGATCATTATACCGGGGCTGTTTGTTTTGGGAAAGGCTAGATCCTAGTCAAGAAAGGACTAAGGAATAAGCGAATCCAATGACAAATAGATAGCTTAACTAGCTAGGTGGGATGAACAAGCTGGATGAACTAGCTAGTTAAGCTAAGTGAGCTGGGTCGCAGCTCAACTTAGCTGGATGAGCTAAACTAGCTGAATGAGCTAGCCAGCTGAGTTTAGTGAGCTGGGCGGCAGCTCAACTTAGCTTGATGAGCTAATCAAGTACTGACCCAGCTGGGTGGACTGATCAGCTAGAACCCTAGTTGGGTGGACAAACGGTGGTTACCTAAGCTGGGTGGTTGGAATAACCAAAGGGTGCCAACGCCAAAAGGTACAAGTCTCCAATAGACACATCCTTTCATGAAAAGGTGGGGGGACGAATGTAGACAAGTTCCAAGGGGCATCCCTTGGTGAAAGATGTCCTTTCAACCCTTATATAAAGGGGTTGTATGAAGGGGAAAGGAGATCCACGTTTTTGGGAAGAAACCTCTCAAGGAAGAGGGATAACCCAAGCGTCGATGATCATCGGTGATGGATAGAACCCGCCAATGACCATCAAGGATGATTGGTGATCTGCGATGATCACCATAACCATGGGTGATCCACGATGATCACGGGAACCATGGATGATCCGCGATGATCACGGTGAACCATGGGTGATGCACGATGATCACGGGAACCATGGATGATCCGTGATGATCACGATGAACCACGGGTGATCCGCGATGACCACGGTGAACCATGGGTGATCCACGATGATCACGGGAACCATGGATGATCCGCGATGATCACGGTAAACCATGGGTGATCCACGATGATCACGGGAACCATGGATGATCCGCGATGAGCACGATGAACCATGGGTGATCCACGATGATCACGGGAACCATGGATGATCCGCGATGATCACGGTGAATCATGGGTGATCCACGATGATCACGGGAACCATGGATGATCTGCGATGATCACGATGAACCATGGGTGATCCACGATGATCACGGGAACCATGGGTGATCCGCGATGATCACCGGAACCAAGGGGGATCCGCGATGATCACCGAAACCAAGGGTGATCCGCGATGATCACATGTACCATGGGTAATCGTGAAAGGGTACGACTCGTGAAGCGGTGCGGCCGTGAAAGGGTACGACTCATGAAGCGGTGCCATGAAAGGGTACGACTCGTGAAGCGGTGCGGCCGTCAAAGGGTACGACTCGTGAAGCGGTGCGGCCACGAACGGGTGCCACTCGTGAATCAGTGCGGCCGTGAAAGGGTGTGACTCGCAAAGTGGTGCGGCCACGAACGGGTGCCACTCGCAAAGCGGTGCGGTCACAAACGGGTGTGACTCGCAAAGTGGTGCGGCTACGAACGGGTGCGACTCGCGAAGCAGTGCGGTCACGAACGGGTGCGACCATGAATTCAGGCAAAGCTCGGTCTCTTTGTACACGCGGTCAGTGGGGATGGTTGGTTGAATGATTAAGTAACGAAGGGATCCGTTCAAGCCGATACATGGGTCGCAGATCGAGCGAGAGAAAGGGGAAAACCATAATGCGGATTCTGGACAAGTAAGATATACGAATTGGTTAAGGTAAGGCTTTATCCTTCTTGTGGAATCTTTGATTTCTTGTTAGATCTAGGCTGGTTAGATTAGAGAACAACCGGATGCTTAGACTGACGAGAATTGACCGAGTATGGTAGATCCTAAACCAAACGGAGGCTGTTAGATAGGATGAGCGCTTGAGACCGAGTGATTTTGGTTGAGGCTATCCTATGCTAAATGGGCTGTCCAAAGGTACGGAAGAACTCAACCGGTTCAAGGATTAGTTCAGGTGAATGAACTTAGAACCGTTAGAGAATTTGAATATAAAGGATTTTCCGCTGCGTATTCTAAGTAAAGATCCAAAGGAATGTATGCCTTAAAAAGGCATAGCTACCTGGATATGGGCTAACCCCTGAGTTTCGGCCGGGAATTGGCCTGAACCTGAACGCTTTGACCCCGGCCTAGGAAGGCCGGGTCGGGGCGTTACACCTGATGCCCTCACAAGGGCCTGATGCCCTAACAGGGACTGATGCTCCATCAGGAGCCCGATCAATAGTTGGTGATATTCAGCAAGTCCAGACAATGTTGGAACTTGCTTTGAGGAACCGGCTTAGTGAACATATCAGCAGGGTTGTCAGCCGTTGCTAGCTTCTTCACCTTGATCCTCTTCTCATCTCTCAGAAAATGATACCTGACATCAATATGCTTAGTTCTTTCATGATTAACTTGATCCATAGCTAAGCATATAGCACTTAAGCTGTCACAGTACACAGTAGCCTGTTCTTGATGTAGACCCAAATCACTAACCAGTCCTTTCAACCAGATACCTTCTTTAGCAGCTTCTGTTAACGCCATATACTCTGCTTCAGTAGTTGACAGAGTCACAGCATGCTGTAGCGTTGCTTTCCAACTAACAACAGAACTACCAAAAGTAAACACATAACCAGTCATCGATCTCCTAGTGTCCACATCTCTTGCATAATCAGAATCAGAATAGCCTGTTACCAGGCACGAAGTCTCACCACCATACATGAGACCAACATCAGAGGTACCTTTCAGGTACCTGAAAATCCTCTTCACGGCCAGCCAGTGTTCTTTTCCTGGTTGTCCCATGAACCTGCTGACAACACTAACCGCTTGTGCCAAATCAGGCCTTGTACAGACAATTGCATACATCAGACTTCCTAGAGCGCTAGCATAAGGAACTTGAGACATATACTCATGTTCTTGTTCAGACTGAGGAGCATACATGGTCAGATGAAGATTAGCAGCACACAGGGTGTTGATCGGCTTAGCTGAAAACATACCAAACCTTGTTAACACCTTCTGAATGTAGTTTTTCTGTGACAAGAAAAGCTTTTTCTGTTCTCTACCCCTAAGAATCTCCATTCCTAGAATCTTCTTTGCTGCTCCTAAATCTTTCATCTCAGACTCAGCACTAAGCAGATCTTTCAGCTATTGAATGTCACACATGTTCTTGGCAGCTATTAGCATGTCGTCCACATAAAGCACCAGATAGATGAATGACTCATCTTTCAGTTTGTTGTGGTAGACACAACAATCATAAGAGCTCCTGATATAGCCCAACTTGATCATACAGCTGTCAAACCGCTTATACCACTGTCTAGGGGACTGTTTAAGTCCATACAACGACTTCTTCAACTTGCAAACATAGTCTTCCTTTCCATGAACTTTAAAACCATCTGGTTGAGTCATATATATCTCATCCTCTAACTCTCCATGAAGGAAAGCTGTCTTGACATCAAGGTGTTCAAGTTCTAAATCCTGATGTGCCACAACTGCTAACAGCACTCTGATAGAAGTGTGCCTGACCACATGTGAGAAAATCTCGTTGTAGTTTACCCCTTCCTTCTGACTGAATCCTCTGGCAACAACCCGAGCTTTATACTTAACTCCCTCTGCTGATGATACTCCTCCCTTTATCTTGAAAATCCACTTGCAAGTAACAATCGTTCTCCCCAACGGCCTGGTGACTAATTCCCATGTTTAATTCTTGTCATGAGATTCCATTTCATCTCCCATTGCAGCATGCCATTTCTCAGCCTCAACGCATGAAATAGCTTCCTTGTAAGTGGTTGGCTCATAAGCGTCCACCTCTTTAGCACCATGTAGTGCATAACCCACCATATCCTCAAACCCATATTTCTTTGGTGGTTGAGCATTAATCCTTCTGGGTCGACCCTGAGATACACTACGGTGTGTAGGTTCAGATGGTTTAGATATTGACGGTGTCTGTTCTGGCACAACAGATTCTTCAGATTCCTGTTGACCCACTTCCTGTTTCTGCAGAACACTTTCTTCGTTATCACTCTCATGCTCCACCTGTTTGTCAAAGCTATCAACCTCTGTTACACCTGCAGGCTCTGATGAGGATTTAAGCATAGAACTTTCATCAAAGACTACGTTCCTGCTTATAATAACTCTCTTTTCTGACAGAGACCAAATTCTATATCCCTTGACTCTATCTCCATAGCCCACAAAAACTCCCTTCTTCGCTCTTGGTTCCAATTTACCTTCACTAACATGATAATAAGCTGTGCAACCAAAAAATTTTAGATTCGAGTAATCACCAGTTGTACCTGACCAGAGCTCTGTTGGTGTCTTGCAACCAACACCTGTGTGTGGTCCATAGTTGATTAAATAGCAGGCTGTGTTTACAGCCTCTGCCCAGAACCTTCTTTCTAAACCAGCGTTCGAGAGCATGTACCTCGCTCTCTCCAACAGTGTTTGATTCATCTGCTCAGCTACACCATTCTGTTGTGGTGTATACCTTACTGTGTGATGACGTGCAATCCCTTCCTCCTTACACAAGTGATTGAACTCAGATGAGCATAACTCAAGCCCATTATCAGTACGCAACCTCTTGATCTTCTTTTATGTTTGATTCTCCACCAGGGCATTCCACTCCTTGAAGTTCTTGAAAGCTTCACTTTTATGCTTCATAACAATCACCCAAGTCTTTCTAGAGTAATCATCAATCATAGACACAAAATACCGGTGACCTCCCAAAGACTCCACACGAGAGGGAGATGCAACATTAACAGAGTCTGTAACAGTTGACCCCTATAACAGATACAGCGTGCTGTGCTTAGCACCCTTCAGAATCATATCAGAACCCTTGTAGACCCTTAAAATTCCATTCCCACCTGAGTACGTGAAACCCCTACTATCCAGGAAACTCACAGATATCAGATTCTCAGTTATTGATGGAACATGTCTAACCTCGTTCAGTGTACAAAATCTACCAGCATGTGCCCTGATCTTAATTGAGCCGATTCCAGCAACCTGACACATGAAGCTGTTAGCCATCTTGATTTGACCTTTTTCTACATGCTCATACGTTGCAAACCACTCTCTCCTTGGACACATATGGTAAGATGCTCCAATGTCTAAAACCCACAGATCAGATGGGCGTGTTTGTCCATCAGCAACCAGAGCAACGTCTTCTTCAGACCAAGTATCAGTTTTTGTTGCTACAACAGCAGATCCGGATTATTTCTTCTTAGGACAATCTGATTTCCAGTGGCCTCTCTCCTTACAGTAGTTACAGATATCACCCGGCTGAGGACCCTTTGAAAACAACTCCTTGTTGTCTCTTTTCTTGCTGTTTCCAAAACCTTTGCCGTTGCTGACATATAGCCCAGCAGCCTGATTTTCTGTCCCTGTACCAGAGGCATGATGACGCAACTCCCTGCTGTGAAGCGACGATCTGACTTCCTCTAATGAAACTGAATCTTTACCAACTATAAACGATTGCACAAAATTCTCATATGATTATGGTAAAGATACCAATAGAAGCAAAAGCAGCATCTTCATCTTCAACTTTAACATCGATATTACGCAATTCAAGTAACAACATGTTGAGCTGATCTAAATAATCCCTGAGTTGCGTACCTTCTTGCATTCGCAATGCAAACAGACGCTGTTTCAACAACAACTTGTTAGTTAGAGATTTTGTCATCTACAGAGTCTCCAACGTCTCCCACAGACCAGCGGCAGTTGTTTCGTTCGAAACCTCGATGATGATCTCATCTGCAAGACAAAGCATAATCGTTGAGTGTGCCTTCTCTTCCAAACTTGCCATCTCAGCAGCGTCGCCCTTCTTGTTCCTTACCAGCGGCGCCCACAAGCCTTGTTGCTTCAACAACGCTTGCATCTTGATCTGCCAGAGACTGAAACTATTTCTCCCTGTGAACTTGTCGATCTTTGTGTTTAAAGGCTGACATCTTTTCTTCAGACTGTTGTTGCGGAAATCCCAAAACCTAGAGCTTGAGCTTTGATACCAGTTTGTTATAACGAATGTATGAAGATGAATATAAACAGTAAAGAAAGACACGGAGATTTAACGTGGTTCGCCAACAATGTGTTGAACTACGTCCATGGGCAAAAGGAGACTGTTTTATTAATGGAGGCTAAGTTTTAGAGTTTCAGAATACATGAGAGATTAGGGATAACACGAGTATATAAAGAGAAACCCGAGTAACCCTAATTTCGTCTTGGGCCGACTTTTATTTAGGCCCGAACAAATTACTAAAGGCCCAACAGGTGACTGAGGCCCACCAGCCCATCAGAAGCCCAACGGATTCAAGGCATATTTAACAGGAACATTCTTCAAATCACCGAATTTGTTCATGAAGATATTTTGAAATGAGGTCAGGGGCTTACTATCAACAACTTCTTGGTACCCATTGTATGTCATCCTCTCCTCAGAAGAAATAATTTATTTGTATTTTATCCTATTTGATAAGGATATCAAAATGTGCTTCTGTTGGGCATCACTAAAATATTTTATTCTTATGCAATTACAATTAAAAAAAAATGGATAGGGGAGTAGCTCTTAGATGATGTTCCAGCACTTATCAATTACTGAAAAATATTATAGCATATTTCAAAAAAAAAAATTACATCATCCAAATTATATGGGTGCGAACTAAAAATATTTTATGCTTTACATTAAAATTTCTGACGGTGGTGGTGAAAAGGGTGGAAGCGGTGATGGAGGAGAACCTTTAATGCCAGTTCGTCGACTGGTTGACGCAAATACTGGAATCATCTTTCTTCTCAACCCTGTTTATTTTAAGATCAGATTACTTATATTTTTTTAAAATAATTAATAAACATATATACTGTACATATTATATATCATTATTAAAATTAATTTTACAGCCATTTTTGAAAGATTAAAATTGGACCTTACTAATAACTTTTTGCTACTCAATTGATGAATATCATTTCGACATTATAATAATGCAAGCAAACACTAACCGGGTAATGGAAGTAAATCTTGTGGAGAAGCCAGAGAACGGGCGATAGAGCATGGAACCAAAATGACAACTAGACACAAGAACATAAGTCCCAAATTCGAGAAACCGTTCTTTGCCATCTTTCTTTCTTTGTTCGCTTGCTAAACCTCTTGATCTAAAAGATTAATACCTTTTTTATAAACAATTTATCCACACTGAAGTCCGAATGTTGAAACCCTAGAAAACACAAACCCAAGAAACCAAAAAGGAAAAAATTGTTTCTTTTTCTTCTCTAATTCCTCTTCACTCACGCGTCTTTGCTATAGTAATTTGAGATATTTTCCTCCTTACTAAATGCATCTATTATATAGCCTTCGATAATTAATATTTCAGGAACTTAGGTATGAATAGGACGATTTTTGCCACACGCGTGTGGGAACATTGGTAAAGGTTAGTGGGTCTAGTGGCTTGTATGATGGGGTTTCGTAGATGCAACTTGCTATGAAGGTAGTCTGGCTTTTACAAAATAGACAAAAAGGGATAATCCAACAAAATATGAACTTTTAATTTGGCCACTCAACTAGGGAGCAATTACTAGAAGTGCTTTAAAGGAATAAAATTAGGATGAATACAAGATTACACTTGGTTGGCGGGTTGCCATTTGCAAGCCAGACTAGAAGATTCATTCGCATCGATGTTCCGTTGTTTCGTTCGTAATAAACTGTTGTGCTCTACATAAGTAGGAGAGATTGAAATAATACGGCGCATGAAAAAGCTGATTAACAAGAGTAAATTTGACTATCTATACAAGAGATAATTTCGTAAGCTGCTTATTGGTACTACTATTGTACACTTTGTTTAGTAGCCCATGTTTTTTCGAAATCTAGACAATACTTTGGGAAACTTTGGCCCCTACTTAAATTGTATATTTATCCAATTTGTATGTACATGGTAAAAGTCTGGCTGGCATGAAGATCCTCTCACAAAAATACTGGAATTATGATGTAGCTTGACAATTATTGCAAAAATGAGGTCGTCTTAGAATTGTTTATATGAATAACGCAGGATTCATATAATCATAAACATGTACGAAATTTTTATAAAACAATAATATTTTCTTGTTGAAGACTTCTATTCATGTGATGATTGTTGGAACGTTTTTTTTTTATAAATATAAGGCCTTTAGGCTTTATTAAAAACATGTTGAGTGGTGAAGAGAAATGGGTATTAAGCATGTGGGCTAAATAAAAAATTGAAGTAAATAAAAGGGATATGTATAAGTTTGACCCACATCTCTTATGTGTAAAATATTTCTCTAGTATATAATAGAGGAAGCTCATGTTATAGTTTAAAAACATGGAGCTTGGGTGGAGATAAACTCACGCGAGCCAAACCGGAATGGGTGTGGGCTTGGGCGTGGTCGTGGTCTTTATTTGACACTTAGGACACCTAGGGACACGTGGGTCTCGTGGTCTTTTATCCGCATCAGTTTTGAACTCTGTTTTTTTAACTTTGAATTTCCATTCAATTTTAAATCTGGTCAAAGATGTCATGTCCATTAAGTCTGACCATAAACTCACCCATTATTTCAGCTCTTAATTCCTAAAACGTTACAAACGTTTGAGAATTCAAACTCACTCCTTAGGTTATAAATATAACCTTTCTGATTCTCATTCGACTTACTCAGAAACGAAATCAAAAAGAAAAATTATCCAGCAATCTCTCTCAAAAGTAAGTTTGTGTCTTGAGAGTATCGTAGTGTTAAGTTCGTTAGAACCGTGATTTAAGTGATTGCAAATACGGTTGATTTGTGGTTGTATCCTGGGATCCTAGAATCAGTCATCTCGTCGCACTACGGGTGATCCAAAGGGTTAAGGAAAGAGATTCGTCTCGCCTCCGCAACTCTCTTCTTTCTTTAAACGTCTTTCTTATCGCAATTTATCACTGATTCGTAATACTCCATAATTTTGGTCCTACAGGGAGTAGTACGAAGCCTTCTAGCACGAAGTTGTTACCGGAAACCCCATATCACGGCGGTGGGGGAGACGCCAAGACGGTATATAATCTGAACGCGACCACCACCATGGAGACTGCATGATAGAAATGCTGGAATCGATATCATCTTCCTTCCATGTTCTATTGTATTTATAATTAAAGAAAATCATTAGATCTTTCCCAAAAAAAAATATGCATAATTTATCAAAGCTTTAAATTTCATTTGTGGCCATTTTAATTTTAGAGTTTTTATTTAGGTTTTTCCAGTAAATTTTAGTTTTTGAAAATACACTGAATGATAATCTTTTAGTTGGTTATCATTTCTAACTATAGTTTGAAGAAATTTAACTTATCAATTAACTTTAGGTATTTTTCTTCTTTTTGTACTTTTTGTGTTTAAAGTTACTACATGATATCTGAAACATTTGGTTCTAAGAAACAAATAATAATATTTTAAAATAAAACTATTAGAAATCTAGAGTAGTTATGGAGACTAAATCCGAATCCAAAAAATACTCTCTCCGTTTCATATTAGTTGTCATTCTACGCTTATTGTTTTGTTTCAGATTAGTTGTCATTTCACATTTTCAATGCAAATCTATGACTAATTTTCCAATTTTATCCTTAATCTTTAGCTAATAAAATACATATATCAAACAAAACAACACATTAATTAGGGGTAAAAACGACAACTAATATGAAACGGAGGAAGTACTAAATATGAAATCACCTAGAACGACAACTAATATAATGTGGAGGGAGTACTAAATACGTTTCATAAATGTTCGCTACTTATTGATGAAAACTGATGAGGATGTATGTATATATACGATAACTAACCGGTCAATAAGAGATACTCTTGTGGAGAAGCAAGAGCATTGAATGTGACCAAAAGAACCACTAGAAGAAAGAACACAAGTCCCGCATTTAAAGGATCCTTCTTTGCCATATTTCTTTCTCTCTTTTGTAAATTTGATAAACCTCTTTGATCTGATACTCTTATTTATATACCAGTGGAGATAGTTTAAATTTCACGAAAGAATACAAATGAATGATAATATGACTTTCTTAGCCATTCATATTGTGGACAAAGACCAAACAAGGGATATAAATTTACATGTACCATCCAAACTTTGAAAATTGGTGCTATATAACAAAACAGAAAGTTAAAGTAACTATACATATTTTTATATATCACAAAAATAGAGTGGAGTTTTTGAAATATCCTGCTAAAATAACTAACATGTTTTAGAATAATGTTTGCATGCGTGATCTGCTGAAAAATTATTCAAAATACAATACTAGTAGAGACTGAAGATATAATACATGGTAAAAGTCTGGCTAACATGACAATCCTTTGTCTTACAGAAATATTGGAATTATAGCTTGAGAATTATTGCAAATATGAGAATGTCTTAGAAATGCTTATGAATAAAGCAGGATTCGTATAATCATAAACAAAAACCGATTTTTTTTGTACTATTTTCTTGATGAAGATATTGATTATTGGGACAAGTGAAGTCATCTTATACGAAGATGTGACCGCAGATCCCAAGTTACGATTTACGGCGGCGGAGGACAATTATCAAGACCAGGACCATGACCATGTAGACTGCATGATGGGAATATTGGCATCAGCTTCCTTCTCTGTTCTGTTTAATTTATAAAATTTAGAAACAATAGTTAGAAATTTTTCAATAACCAAATACGCATAATAATCAGAGTTTATTTGTTTTCAGATTTTTTACTTTTTGATTGATATAGTTTTTAGGTTTTGGTTTCTAACTAAAGTTTGTAAGTAATTAACTCATCAAATGATAAAGAAATGAACCCATTAAAATATCAATATTTTGATTAAAAACTAATACCAGGTCTAACGAAACCAATTGATGTTTTCAAATTTCTATTTTATAGACCAAAAATACCATACTTGCTAGTACTACCATATTGAAACTGAAGCAAATCTGGATAGATCTTTACATGATCTTGTAAGTGGTGTAAGTTTGGTACCAAACTACTCATATATCGTTTAAAAATAAACAATCACTAACCGGTCAACAAGAGTGATTCTTGCGGAGAAGCAATAGCATAGAATGTAACCAAAACAACCACTAGAAGCAAGAACACAAGTCCCACATTCAAAAGATCCTTCTTTGACATATTTCTTTCTCTCTTTTGTTAATTTGCTAAAACTCTTTGATCTGATACTCTTATTTATATGATTATATCCCAGTGGAGATAGTTTAAATTCCACGAAAGAATACAAATGGAGGAACATATGAGTTTTATTAGCCACTCATATTGTCAACGAAGACCAAACAAGAGTAGAAATTTGAGCTGTGCTATCCAGACTTTGAAAATCGGTGCTAAATGGAAGAAAGTAAACCAAAATACAAAAGTTAAACTAACTATATATTTATCAAAAAAATGGATTTAAGTTTCTTAAAATAATCCACAAGTAAACATATTTTAGAATAGGGATTAGCATGAGTGATCTGCTCAAACATTATTCACAATACAATACAAGTGAAGAAGAACTCTGTTTTAGTTTATATGTCACATTACTTTTTTCTTATTTCTAAACCTTAACTAAATATAGTAAATATTAATATCACAATTGTATATATAATATATTATGTATTAATATGAATACTCATGGCACATAATAGATGGCTCGTAGAAAAATACATAAATGTTTGGGTTTAGATTAGTTTTGCATGCGTGGAAGAAATTGTGGCAGATACAGAGAAGTCTCACTTCCCTTTTCTCTTTGTGTGTATGACATATTGACATGTATAAGAGAATTTCAAAAGAGGACAATGCCTTTCTTCACAGATTAAAATTAAAATGTAATTTAAAAACTAGAATTGATTGTATAGCGCGTAATGCTAGACTAGTACCCGCGTTTTAGGCCGGATAAAATATTTATCAAGTAAATCTTAGTTAAATAATCAATTGTAATTAATGATAGATTTATTATACGGAATTTAAGATCAATTTTGATTGTTTTTTATAAAATGTGTTCTCCCGTAAAATAAATGAAACTAATAGAACATATTTTTCAAAGATATGGTATATGATTCAAAGATAAAAAATATATGAAATATTGCGAATATAACTAAAAACTTGTCACTAATTTCTGATCTTATATTATTTTAGTGTTTGTCAAATATTATTTTAGTGTTTATTTAGTAAGTAATTCATGTACCGAAATTGTTTGGTACAAACTGTTTGTATTGAAACCCATTTAGTTCAGTGATTAACCAAAAGTTAATTAATATTTTTACACAACCGAAGGAGAAAAAACAAATTAATTGGATTTTGTAGATTTGAAATTCCTTCACATGTTAGACAATTTTATTTTATTTTACTTTTGGACCTCTTTCGCATAAACAAATTGTTTGTATGGAAACCCATTTAGTTAAGTGATTAACCAAAAGTTAATTAATATTTTTACACAAAAGTTAATTGCTTCTCACACAAATCTACATAGGCTTCCCTTGTACGTTTTGATAGACCACTCAACACTTCTTTTCCTAGTCCTCGCAGCAGTGGTTTTACTCCCTTCAACTTTTTTCAAGCCAAAACATAGCAGATGTCAACACGAGCAATGGAGTTGTTTAATCCCAAGAATCAAAATGTATTGAACTAAAAGTCGGCTGGCCTATAAGAACATTTGAGAACTTAAATGGCTTCTTCCGATACCCAATATTAGTCTCAAAACTGAACCTCCCTCGTAGATGATCCCAACAGCCTCCTGCCTCAAATGCACTATATGAGTTTGGGTAAAAGTCTAGCTAATTATCATTATCAGACTTATGTCCAGTTTTTTACAAACCAATCCTTCCTCTTCTGTTTCCCCATATCGAACATTAAAGAAGGAAAATTTTGGTATAAGCTTGATTATGTCTTGAAGGATACTATCTCTTTTATTGTATTGTTGCCGAATAATATCTCTGACCAATACTTGTGAGTCCGTAAGCATACAGAGACATGATATTCCTCTGCTTCTGGCTGTGAGGAGGGCTTGTCGGAAAGCTAGAGCCTCAACCATTAAAGGGGATGTGACCAAGAAATCAGTTTTTTTCTCCTAGTTCAAAGATTATCAAAGGTTGTTTCCAGAGCCGTGGCTAGAGAAAAAAAGGCCCGATGCGAAACTAATTACTAAAAAAATTGCCATAACTTATATAAAATATATAATAACCATTTTGTCCAAAACAAAAGTAAAAACAAATTAATAATTCTAAAATAATATTTTTCTTCATTTTTTTTGCAACAAAATCACTAACCAAACTTTCAAAAGAAATATCTTTTACCAACTCTCTTTCGATAGACAAGATAGCCAAATCGCTCAATCTCTCTTGTGACATACTCGAGCGAAGATAAGATTTTATCAACTTCAACTTTGAGAAACTTCTTTCAGCAGATGCAACTGAAACTGGAATCGTCAACAATATCCGATAAGCGATCCATGAGTTCGGATAACAATCTTCAACCGTTTTCAAATAGTCTAACACTTCAACAGGCCTCTTAGTTTCTTTGGGTAAACCTTCTCGTAGAACTTTTAGTTCATAAAACAGATCATTAACAACAATGTATGAATGCTTCCCATGAGTTAGAGAATCTTGAAGATTGGTACAAGATGCCATCAAACTATCATCACTCGCTGACTGCAACTTCCTCAAATCAAACAAAAAGCCAAATATCTTTTCATAATTCTGAAACTGTTCAAATCTCGTCTCAAGTGAGTAGAGAGCTTGATCCATAATCTGAATGAAGTAATCAACTCGAAAGCTCTTCTCTGGGGATAATACCACACTTCCTTCAACGTTCTCACATTCCTCGCCATGATGTCTTTTTCTTTTAATGGTCCGCTTTGCTTTTTTGGAGAATACAGCATCAATCTCCATGGACTCTGCAATGCATGTAGCTTCCAATTTGGCTTTCTCGAAACCTGAATCTCTATACTTTTGGAAATAAGAAATCAACCCCTTCAACTGAGAGATAGCAACATTGATGTCCATATCTTCTGATTGTAAACTCTTACTGACAATGTTCACATCAGAAAGAAGATCATACCATATAACCATTGAAACCAAGAACTCAAAACTTCCAATTCCATGTGTTTCGCTTATTGCAAGACACTCAGCGTTGCTCTGCTCTTTTGGATCATCACTATTTTCAGTAAAATAAACTAAAGCATCCATAATTTTAGGAGCTTGAAATCGTATTGCTTTAACACTTTCAACATGACTCTCCCATCGAGTATTTGATAAAGACTTAAGTGTTAGGCCTCCCACTTTATCTTTAAATATTTTCCACCGCTTATTTGAAGCTGCAAAGAAGCAATAAGTACACTGGATAATTCCAAAAAACGAGACCGCCTTTGAAGAAGTGGTCGTCATATCACAAAGTGCAAGATTAAGACTGTGACAACCACAAGGTGTATAAAACGCCCTTGGATTAATCTCAAGTAATCTATTCTGAACTCCTTTATGCTTTCCCTTCATATTAGAGCCATTATCATAACCTTGCACTCTCACATCATCAATTTTCAAGTCAAAAGCAGCCAACACATCTTGAAGTTCACGAAAAAGTCCTTCTCTGGATGTATCATCAACTCTCAAGAATGTAAAAAAAACTCCTCGATCTTAGTTGAAGTGGTTGAAACATCCACACACCGAATTATAACAGTCATTTGTTCGTGATGACTAATATCTGTAGTGCAATCAAGAATGACAGAGAAAAACTTGGCACTCTGAACTTTCTTGATAATCATAGCTTTAACCTCATTAGCTAACAAAGCTATCAACTCATTTTGAATTGTGTTGATGAGGTAATGGTAACGGGATTCGCCTTCTTTATATCTTCTAAGATGCTCTATCATCACAGGATCAAAATCAGCAAGCATCTCGATTAAACTTAAGAAATTTCCATTACTATCTTCTCCAATCTTCTCACTGCTTCCACGAAATGCTAGATTTTGTTTATCAAGAGTCTTTACCACATAAACTATCCTCAACAAAACCTGCCTCCAATGACTTCTCTCTTCATTCATTTTATCTTGAGCATATTTGTCAATGGTCTGATTTTTCTGCAGCCTGAGTTCTAGTTCCACCCATTGTTTCATGCATACAATATGTTCCCGGCTAGATTCATGCTCACCAAGACTTCTCAAAATATTTCCCCAATTATTGAATCCTTTAGATGCCAATTTACATTTGCCACGCGGATTAAACAACTTACAACAAAAGCAGAAGATTTTGTTCAATGACTTTGAATAAACTAGCCAACGCCGATCCTGCTTTTGTCCACCTCCTATATCTCTTGAGTAATAAAAATGTGAGAAGTGTCTTTTAACACCATTCTTTGGGAAATCAAAATCAATTGGTAGTCTTTTTGCCGGACCTTGGACAACCATAAATCTCTCCATTCATTCCATCCTTTTTTATGTTTGTCCAGTTTCCAGGATCATACATATCCAAAAATGCTCAATGCTCAATGCTCAATGAAATCATCGCCTTCTTCACCTTCATTCTTATTCTCACCCTCTTTTTCATTCAAGTCATCTTCATTCATATAATCATCTTCATTCATATAATCATCTATCACTACATTCACATTTTCTGGCTCAAGATTTGTTTCTTCTCTATGACATTCACCCATATTCTCATATACTCTATCAATCCCATCAATATCACATTCCTTATCATTCTTTTCTGCACAATCATCAACAGATTCAGATTTTTTGAAATACATGAATATAGAACCTGCTTGAGACTTGTTTTCTTTTTCTCTTTTTTTTTTTTTTTAATTTTCAGCTTCTCTCCTCCTGACAATGGTCTCTTCATCTTATTTGGTGATACTTTTCTGGATTAAAAAAAAATGTTACAATAAGTCAATAATCTTCTAAACAATCGTAACTTAAAATTATAAACAAACAAAGCAATCATAACTAATGTATCTGTTTCAATGATTTGATAAAAGCATGTGCACTGTAAGTCTATAACGTAATAAGCAAAACAAAACACTTGAGCTTGACTTTGAGTTTGAGCACATCATATTTTTTATTTAGATTGAATTACGAATACAATTTCAAACCTCTAATTTAAAATTAGAGATCATATTTTGTTTATTAGATTTCAAATCACGTTTGAGTTGCTTAATCAGAATCTAAACTAATGTTAAATGAACACAAATACATAATTATAATAAAGAGATTACGTACCAATTGATTGAGTTTTTGTTTGTAATACAGAATGAGTGAATAACAAAAAAAGTTTGCCCCGATTAAGAAAAAGTGAAAGAGTTTAAGAGGCTGCCATAATTGTATTTTCTTTGATTATTTTTAACTTCTAATTAGTAGTTAATTTTAATAACCCTCAATTAATTCTTTTGATCAAAAATATATGTAGTATCACGTTATTATTGCTAATGCTAATGGGGGGTTAATAAAAATAATGGGCCTCTAATATTTTTTTCAAAATTTTGGGCCACATGCCAAAGTTTCTTTGGACCCTTCATAGCCACGGGCCTAGTTGTTTCGGTGATATTCAATTCTTTTATGACAAAATCCCCCAAAGCCCGCCTTTAACTCCTACTTATTCCACAAGATTTTCAACTACATAAATTATTAGATATAACATGACTATATCTCATGATTCTTCAATATTGTTAAATTATGCCTTGAATCTATTCAGGGTTCTGTTGGGCTTCAGACATCTGGTGGGCTTTCAGTCATCTGTTGGGCTTTAGTCATCTGATGGGCTTTAGTCTTCTGATGCGCCTCAGTTATTTGTTCGGGCCTTCAGCCATCTGCTCTGGCCGACATAAAGATAGGCCCATAACGAGTTAGGGTTAATCAGATTCCTCTATAAATACTCTAGTTAATCCTAGCGTCTCTTTAGACTGAAATTCCTTGTAAATTCTGTAACAGGATTTTGAAACTCTGAAACTCAGCCCCCATTAATAAACCAGTCTCCTTTTGCCCGTGGACGTAGCTCAACACATTGTTGGCGAACCACGTTAAATCTCTGTGTCTTTCTTTACTGTTTATACTCATCTTCTCACCTCCGTTATAACAAACTGGTATTAGAGCTCAAGCTCTAGATTCTGGGATTTCCACAACAATAGTCTGAAGAGAAGATGTCTGGTATCAATGTTTTGATTGACAAGTTTACAGGGAGAAACATTTTCAGTCTCTGGTAGATCAAGATGCAAGCGTTGCTGAAGCAACAAGGCTTCTGGGCATCGCTGTTGAAAGACAACAGGGTGGCGCTCCTGAGATGGTACGTTTGGAAGAAAAGGCACACTCAACAATTATGCTTTGTCTTACAGATAAGATCATCATCGAGGTTTCGAACGAAACAACTGCCGCTGGTCTGTTGGGGAAGTTGGAGGCTCTGTACATGACAAAGTCTCTAACCAACAAGTTGTTGTTGAAACATCGTCTGTTTGCATTAAGAATGCAGGAAGGTACGCAACTCAGAGATCATTTAGATCAGTTGAACACGTTATTACTAGAATTATGTAATATCGATGTTACGGTTGAAGATGAAGATGCGGCTTTAATCCTATTGGTTTCTATACCACAATCGTATGTGAATTTTGTGCAATCCTTTATAGTTGGTAAGGATTCAGTTTCATTGGAGGATGTCAGATCGTCGCTTCACAACAGGGAGTTGCATCATCATGCCTCTGGTACATGGACAGAAAATCACGCTGCTGGGCTATATGTCAGCAGCGGTAAGGGAATTGGAAACAACAACAGGAAGCTGTGTACAAAGGGTCCTAAGCCAAGTGCTGTCTGTAAGACTGTAACTATTGTAAGGAGAGAGGCCACTGGATATCTGATTGTCGTAATAGGAAGAAGCAATCTAGATCTGCTGTCGTGGCAACAACAGTAGAAGTTGACACCGAGTCTGAAGGAGACATTGCTCTGTTTGCTAATGGACAATCACAACCATCTGGCCCTGTAAGGGCATTCAGGCCCTGGTGGGGCATCTAGCCATGTGAGGGTATTCAGGCCCCCGGTGGGGGCATCAGGCCCATCATGGGCATTCGGGCTCCTGATGGGAGCATCAGGCCCATGATGGGCATGCAGGCTCATGATGGGGCATCAGGCCTATGAAGGCATCTGGTCTTGTGAATACATCTGGTCCTGTAGGGACATCCGGTCTTATGAAGACATTTGGTCTTGTAGGGACATCTGATCAATTGGAGCATCTGGCCTTGTGAAGGCATATAGTCCTTAATGGACATCTGGCCTTGAAGGCATATGGTCTTGTATGGACATCCGACTCCGTGAAGATATTTGTTCATGTGAGGGCATCAGACCTCTGTGGAGGTATTCGGCTCCCGTGAGGGCATCAAGTCTCTATGGAGGCATCAGGCTCATGTGAGAGCATCAAGCCTCTGTGGAGGCATCATGCTCAGATGAGGACACTATGGCTTATTAAAAGCATCATGTTCTTGGTTGAGCATCAGGTTTCAGGTGGAGCATCAGCCTTTTGGTAGAGCATCAAGTTCTGGGTGGAGCATCAAACTCTTGGTAGAGCATCAGGTTCTTGGTGGAGCATCATGCCTCTGTTGAGGCATCGGGGTCGTGTAAAGGCATCTGGTACTGCAGAGACATCAGGCCTTGTGAAGGCATATGGTCCTGTATGGACATCTGGTCTTCGAAGCATATGGTCTTGAAGGGACATTTGGCCTTTGTGGAGGCATCACGCTCCTATAAGGGCATCAGGTCTAGTGAAGTCACTCTAGCCTAGTGAAGGCATCTGGCTCGCGGTGGAGCATCAGGCTCTTGATGGGGGCATCAGGCTTCTGGTGAAGGCATCTAGCTCGTGGTGGAGCATCATACCCTTGATGGGGCATCAACCTTCTGGTGGAGCATTTGGCTCTAGGTGGAGGATCAGACTCTTGTAGAGCATCAGGCCCTTGATGGGGGTATCAGGCTTCTGGTGGAGCATTTGGCTCTAGGTGGAGCATCATACTCTTGTAGAGCATCAGGCTTCTGTTCGAGCAGGTGGAGCATCAAACTCGTGTAGAGCATCATGTTTCTATTCGAGCATCAGGCTTTATGAGGACTTCAAGCTCGTGGTAGAGCATCTGGCCTGGTGAGGGCATATGGCTCAATTGAGCATCAACTCTGTTAGGGCATCTGGCTCAGTGGAGGGCATCTGGCTCAGTGGAGCATCTGGATGTGAAGAAGAAGATTTTCCAGTACCTGAAGGAGATGTGGACATTAGGAGATTGATGACTGGTTATGTGTTTACCTTGGGCAGTTCTGTTGTCAGTTGGAAAGCAACGCTACATGCAACTGTGACTCTGTCAACAACTGAAGCAGAGTATATGTTGTTAGCAGAAGCTGCTAAAGAATGTATATGGTTGAAAGGACTAGTCAGTGTTTTGGGTCTGCATCAAGATATGGCTATTGCATACTTTGACAGCTTAAGTGTTATCTTTTTAAAAATCAACAAATGTTCATCAAGCCCATGTTGGGATATCAGGCTCCTGAAGGAGTATCAGGCCCCTGGTGGGGCATCAGACCCTTGGTAGGGTATCTGGTCCGAAAAGACATCTGAGGCAAAAGGAGACATATGGTACATTTGGTACAATGGCATAACTATTGTGCTTCTCGTACATCTGTGTGGAGAATTCGAATCAAGGTGGAGATCAATAAAATATGCCTTGAAAGTAAATTGAGTACATTTGTTTGGAAGATTCAAGTTAAGGTGGAGATTTTTTAAAATATGCCTTGAATCCATTCGGGCTTCTGTTGGGCTTCAGACATATGGTGGGCTTTCAGTCATTTGTTGGGCTTCAGTCATCTGATGGGCTTTAGTCTTCTTATGGGCTTCATTTATTTGTTCGGGCCTTCAGCCATATACTCTGGCCGACATAAAGATAAGCCCATAACGAGTTAGGGTTAATCGGATTCCTCTATAATTACTCAGTTAACCCTAGCGTCTCTTTAGACTGAAATTCCCTGTAATTTCTGTAACAGGATTTTGAAACTCTGAAACTCAGTCCCCATTAATAAATCAGTCTTCTTTTGCCTGTGGATGTACCTCAACACATTGTTGGTGAACCACGTTAAATCTCGGTGTCTTTCTTTACTGTTTGTACTCATCTTCTCACCTCCGTTATAACAATTATTTCATAGAAGCTTGTATCACTTGATTCTCTTCAACTCATGGATGTGAGAGTGGCATTGATGGTGGTGGTGACGACGGCGGTGGCGGCAGCGGTGACATCGATAATTATCTATAAATATGTTTTATCATGTCATATCTTTTAGCTTAAAGATGAGAAACCATAAGTTTTCCTTTTCACGGAACAAAACAATTTAACGGGTATTAGGGAAAACTAGAATGCGCAACTTGGGCTGGAATAGAATTGTTACATATTTTCATACAAACTTTTATTCATATAGCATTTAAATTATTTTTTGGCATTTGATTATTTTAGTATTTTTGAAAGATATTGAGCAATATATATCCAACAATGACATATTTTGTTAAAAATTATCATTGATGAATCTGGATCATGCTTTATATTCAAATCCTTCCAACAATCAAAAAGGTCTAGCTTTCTAAGAATAATATAGCTCAAATATCAAACCAACGATGAAGAGAATTACGATAAGTCTGGTGTATTATTTAACTTTGGATGCCTTTCATGAAAGGCATATATATTTATACAAGTATGAGTTGGTCGTCTAAAACATAACGAGATAAGGAAAAAATCAGAATTCTTAGTAATTTTTTTTGCTTCATGTTGATCATTTTCTTTTTCCTCTGACACTTCAAGATCGTTTGAACCTCATAGACTTGGGTGAAACTTGTCTTTTGGGCCGAACTCGTCTCCGTGAATCTAGCTCGCACTGCCTCCGGTTCAGATTTGTATCGGCTCTTTAGGTGGGGTGCTAAACCCGATACCATTAATATTCTTAAATTTATCCAAAAATGAGAATCCCTCAAGTAATGTTTGTGGCGCTAGAACATCAATTACATATTATTTCTTTTAATGTGAATTATATTGGGAACAAAACAAAGAAGCAAATTTGCAATGTTTCACGGATTTTACAAAATCTTCTTTTGTCAACGAATTTTAGAAAACTTCCAATTTTGTATATAACATTGAGTAATTAGTCCGAACTAACGTAATAATTTGTACCCATATAAGGGATTGTATACATCAAAATCTTATTAATTTATATGGTGTCCTCTAAAATATTTTTACCGGTTTTTAAATGTCGTTTCCATATTATCGCGATGACAATGACACTGATGATGGCGCCAGTGACGGCGGTGGTGACTGTGATGGTGGTGGTGGCGCTGGAAATCCAACATAATAGCCATGACCTCGTCTACTCCATGATGGTTTTACTTGTATCAACTTTTCTCTCCATCCTATTTAATGTATAATGAAATTAGCATGATCGATGTTAACAAACAAAAATTACTACAACGAATTAGCATTCAATAAAATCTTTTCATGATCTAAAAAAAGTGGAGTTTATATTTTTTTTAACTAATCCAAGAATATTTTGAATAAATTAAACCAAAGAAAAAATTAGGCTTTATGTTGTGTCAATAACTAATCCAAGACTTCATGAAAAATCATTAGGATATATTATGTGACAATAACTAACCGGTTAATGGTAGTAACTCTTGTAGAGAAGCAATAGCATGGTCAATGGAGGATGAGACCAAGAGAACCACTAGAAGCAAGAACGCTGGTCTCAAATCTGGCTGATTCCTCTTTGCCATATTTCTCTCTCTCTCCAAGCTTTGTGCAGGCTTTTTTTTTGCAAGATAAATCAGACTTTAACTAAAGAACAATGCAGTTGCAAGTCTGGTACAGATATTGGGTTGGATTCTAGATTCCATATATTGGGTTGGATTCTTGTAGGAGCAAAAACTAAATGGATTATTGTTAGCTGTCAGAATTCATTAAAACTGTCATGCAATTGATAACCATCTGTTTTTTCAACAACTGCATTAAATATAACAACCGGACATTGAATTACCCGATATGCAATATTAGAGGTTGATTGAGCCTTTATTCGCTTAGAAACCAACCGAATCTCCAATTAACTCCGTTAAAAAATATTGAAGAATTGAAATCTTAAAACTGAACCAAATAATGCATCTATTCTTAGTTAATTTTGGCTAAAAATGATTCTAGAAATGAAAGTTGGAACCCCTAAGTCAATTTTTTTTTTTGGTCAAAGCTTATATTAAAATCAGAAGTTTAAACGGATTACAAATGAAGCAGAGCTCGACGATGATACGGTAAACGAAAACATTGCAATACATTGAAAGATAGAAGCGTTAAGGGTCGAGGCTTGCTCGACATCGTGACAGAGCTCGTGGAAAAGCTTTCTCCGAATCCTTAAAACAATCGCTTGAAAAAGCAGTAGATAGTCGGTGTGTGTTCCGACGTTGAAACATCCCATTGTGAGGGTTGGGGAGCGGTCAAAAGATGCCGTCTCTGGTTGTTCGAGCTTGTTTACCGGCAGGAGTAACTCCGAGGAGGCTCTAGATCCGTGGACAAACTCAGTTGAGGAAGGCCTTGAATGCCTATACATAGTCTTTGGTTGCGTTTGTTCTGAAGTTGATGGTGGGCTTGATAGCTTCAACATCGATTGGTATAGAGGATAGGTTGTAGTTTCCAAAAGCTCGTATCTAATTACTCTAAAGTGACTAGTCGAGTGGACAATAAGCTCCTCGAGAGAGGGCCGAGACAACTTACTATGGTTCCGTTTAAACAAACGCATAAGACTTAACTTTAAGATCGTTGAGATAAAAAGTATCGATACTATTCTAGATACGAGTCTTAGCACAATTCGATCATTAGTACAGCTTTGGAGCATGATTAATAAGGCGGTAAAAGGATTGAGAGGATCAGACCTGGATTGAGATGATATAATTGTTGATGGGCCATAAGTCTGAGAGCCAAATGGTGGGCCAAACCCATGAAGAAGGACGTGGTGAGAAAACTCCATGACGGTGGTTGGTCGGAGTATAGTGGGATGAGATTTTGGTTTTGTCGGAGCAAGATATGGGGTCGGAGATGGCTGCGTTTCTTTCCCAGTTGGAGCAGAGGTGAGGTGGAGAGAAGGGGTACGGGGGAAAGGTTGGAGAAGGGACCAGTCAAGAGAGGGCCTCCGCCGTTTCTCTTCACCGGAGTTGACTTTTCCTGCTATAGTCGAACCACGGTGGTGAGAGGCAGCGAATCGGGATTTGGGATGATTCGGGAAGCGACTAATGGGCGAGGAGAACCATAGACGGTGGTGGTTATTGGGTGTGGAGGATGAGTGCGATGGTGCCAGTCGGAGATCTGGCGAGTGCGGCGGTGGCTCTGGTGGGGGAGGGGGCTTCGCCTGAGATCTCACCGTCGACTCAGAGAAACAAGAGGCAGAGAGGGACGTCTCAGATCGAATCAGATCCATTGAAACAAGTAAAGCCATAGTGGGGAAGATGGGAGAGGTAAGAGGTGGGGGGGGGGGGGTCTGGATCTCTCTGATGAAGACGAATCTCACCGACGAGAGAAGCAGAGGATGGTTCGTGACTCAGATCAACAAGAGTATACCACCGGCCATGCTTTCAGGTTGGTGGAGATCGGAAAAGTAGAATCGAAGACGGCTCCTCGGGTTGCGGGTCAGAGAGCGTTTTAAACGCTAGGGCGAACAGAGAGAGTCCTCTAAGTCAATTTTGATTTTGTATTTTGTGGATTTAAAACAAATTCAGGTTTTATTGACTTTAATCACTATAAGCATGACAAAAACAAATTTAGTTATTTTGGCTCTGAGATTTTTGAGGAAAACTTTTTTAAGACAGTGAAAACATTAAAGTCTTACTAAAAAAAAGATTTTAAAATAAAATAAAAGCTAATAAAGTCTGAACTCCAGCTAGTCTCTTAATCGAATAACCGTCAAAGCATCAAAGAATAATCGTAAGAAAGTTTGACACTATAGAGCTCTCAAATTCTTTGAGATCTAACTATTACAGTCAGCTAATATTCAGCCGTTTTGAGATGCTTTAGTACGACAAACTCAGATGCATAGTCTCCAAATGGAATCTTGTACTGAGACGAGCATAAATCGAAAACGAATCCATTTTGGCCAAAAAAACCTTGAACACAGCTTAACCTGACTATAAGCAGTGGCTTCTTAAGAGATTGTAATGGCATCATCATCACGCAGCAGTTCTTCATCTTCAGGGGCAACAGGTGCCTTGTCTTTGTGAGGGCTGAAAAGTGGTATGAGCTCTCGCATTTAAGACACAATATAACTTCTATGAGAGATCATACTTGTATACATTTAGGTCAAGCGGATCCAAGGGTGTTCTAAGATTTTTGGTTTCCATAATCCCTCCAGCGATGTGATGGTATACTTTGTATATCTAGTGGGATCAAATAGCTATATCTATGACGGTTTTCTGTATATTCAACAAACAAAATTTGATGATCTTTTGGTTCCGAGCAATCGGGTAACATACTACTCGTTATCCCATTTTAAGGTAATAAGCTTAAGCTGTGCATTAGGGTGAGGGAGCTTATTCAAGTTTAGCAGCCAAAAAACGTAAAAGTGTTGACTGCTGCCTATTTTGCTCTCAAACCAACTAAGGAAATCGAAGAAGAAATGAAATTAGAGAGAGAGAAAGAGAGCCAAAAAAAAGTCAATGAGGTTGTTGGAAGCCATGCTCTCATAATGAGAGTCTCATTGTTTGAGACAATAACACAAGTGGAATCAGAAAAAGAAAAAAAAAGAGAATGATTTCAACAATCTCGGAAACTCACATAGTCCAAAGCATTGTGATAATCCCAGGAAGGTACAAACCCTTCACTAACTAAAAGATCCTCCATCACTATTCCAGTCTAATAAGCATCAAATACCGAAAACAAAAAACATGATTTAACCCAACAACACCAAACCACATAGTGAAAGAGGAACTGAACCTTGGAGATGAGTGATGTCATGAGGCAGAGGCAGAGGCAGCTCGAGACCTTAAGGGACTCCGAGAGAAGAGAATAATGGAGAGAGAGACATAGAGATATTGTCGCTATTTAGGTGTTGTCCAATTCTCTCCGGCGATTAGAGTTTCTCAAAGAAGAGAAACCAGAAAAGTGTCTATGTGTTAATGAGATATTTTTGTTGACCGTATATAAGAGCCAAAATTTTGATTTTTTAACTTAATTTGAGAGAGAGGGAAACCAAATATTTTTGGTTTTGGTTCCCACCAAAAATCTAAAGTAAAAGTTTTTAGAGTTTAGGGTATAGAATTGTTGTGTCATGAATAGGGTATAGATTTGTATAGGCAATTGAAACTTAATCCGTATATTTTTTAAAAAATTAGACAAGTACATAAAATTTGTTATGATAATCGATCATATATAGAGATACATTAAAGAAACATAGTAGAATGACATTTCCACATATTTATCCTTCTTGGTTGAACAATTTGTGGAGAAATGTATCTACCACATCACATAAGCAATTTTAATAGATAAAGTTTATGTCAAATAAGTCTTAATATTTTTGATTGTATGAATCTCCTTACCTAAGTTGCATTCCTTAAATACTTATATAAGTACGTGGACTTTATGATTACAATTTAGGGTTTAATTCAAAATTCATTTAATTCAAAATTCAGAAAATTTTGAATTTTCACAGATGTGAGTGTTAAATGTAATGTGAGTGGTAATTTTGAATAATGTACTTTCTAAATATACATTTTTCTACTTGAAATAAGTTAATAATATTTCCAAAATCAAACTGGGAGTTGCACATTCGTCACAAACTGGGAGTTGCACATTCGTCACAAATTTTTCCAACCCTAAACCCTAAACATTTTGAGGCTAAATTATATGACATAGACTTTCCCAAGCTAAACTTCATCTATTTCCAGCCTTCTTGTTTTCTTAGAAAGAGTTATATGTAACTTTTAAAGTCTAGTTTAAAAAAAATCAATCATTTTCATAGTTTATAATGTAATCACATACATTTTATGTTTAAAATTTAGGGTTTAGTACAAAATTTAATAATTGTTGAATTTTCAAAGTTGTGAGTGGTAATTGTAGTGTACATAATAATTTATAGTAGTTTACATTCGGAAAATACATCCTTTAACTTTTAATATGTAAATGATTTTGGAAAACTACTAAAGGGAGTTACAAATTCGTTACAAATTTGTCACAAAATTCGTTACAAATTTGTCACAAAATTCGTCATGTGGTCACAAATCCATCACAACTTTGTCACAAACACTTAGTGAAAAACACAAGTTTTTACAAGTCAAATTAAACACGTTGCAACCTATTTTTTTGGTTGCCGACCTTTCTAGCGACACACCGCAAACATCACAAATATGTTACAAATTAGTGACCACGTATATATGGTCGTAAAAGCGTCACAAATTTGTAACGGTGGTATGACGATTTGTTTTCGTTGTACATTTGCGACGATTTTGCAACAATATAAATTTCCGTCGCAAATGAGTAACAATTTCGAAGCAAAAACGTCACAAATTTATGTGACAAAAAAATTCGTCACAAAGACGCGTCACAAATACTGTGTTTGCTTGTAGTGAGTGAAAAATGTATATAATGCGTAAATGAAATATCTTATGAGATATTTTCTCTCGAAAATAAAGATATTCGGGTTTATAGATTATTTAATTACACAACATGGATCATCATGTTTTTTTATAATTTAACAGCTTATGTATATGCGTGTGGATTACAACGATAAACCAGTGAAGGCAGTACAAATTACGGTGATATTAGTGTGGGCGGGGGTGATAAGATAGGACTTCGTGGACTATTTGATGACTGAACTGGTATCATCTTCCTTCTCCATCCTATTTTATTTTACAATAAAATAAATTTATAAGTATCTCTTTTAGAATAAAGGAAGCATTTTATGAGAATTAGCATACGACATTTGTTAAAGTAGAAACTAAATTAAATTAAAGTACATTTTTCAAAAATTAAAACTTGCATTTTTCTTTTAAAAAACTAGAATTGAAAAAACAAACAAAATCAAAAATAAAATAAATCGTTTAAGATCTAAAAAATTTAGAAAAGGAAAATCATATTAATACATATACCAGTTTGGTAAAAAGGGTGAAATTCAAACCAAACGGTACCTATTTTGTCTATATTTCGTAAACCAAACGAACAATTGGATTGAGCATTCTAAACAAATTAATAGGTATTTTTACACAAACTATGAGTTCTTAAAAATACCATAACTTTTTATGCTCCCTATATATAGTAGTGAAACTACTAATGATGATTTCTATAGTGAAACCTAAAATTAAAATTTTGGAAAAACCCATGTGTCAAGACTAACCTGATGGTGGACGTAACTCTTGTGGAGACGCATAAGCACAATCGTTAGAGCATGAAACCAAAAGAATTACTACAAGCAAGAACACAAGTCCAAGTTCGAAGGACCCTTATTTGCCATCTCCCTTTCTGTTTTAGTTAATTTGCTAAACCTCGATGATATGATCATCTTATTTATATCCTCACTTGAATGGATTAAATTACACGTAACTAATGACATTAACATACGAAAACAAAAGAAGAAAGCCGTGACTTTTCTCGGTGACTCGTTTAGTCAAAAGAGAACAAACAAACCCGAATAGTTAAAAGTTATAGAAAAATGTAATAAAGCAAAGACAAATGATGCAAAATATGAAATTTCTTGGTAAATCATTTTATCAAAAATGACGTAAACCCAAAAACACAATAAGCTGAAGTTTTGTGGGGGTTCTTAAAGTCCATCTACGCATAAGATGGGATATCTAGAGCATGGTCTCACAAACTGATCCATAAGATGGATTATAGATCAGTTTGTGAGACCATGCTCTAGATAAACATGTGGTTTTGCGTTTCCTAAAATTGGTTGCACATGACGCATATTAAAGGCGGGTGAGGTGATCATGCTTTATGTTGAGAATCAAAGGTATGTTTCTTCTCCGGATTGTTTCGACTCCGATTTCGACCTCCGATTCAATTCCCAGATTTGCTTTGTATCTAACTCTGATATACTTTGTTTGTGATAGTGGAAATTAAAGAACACCGCAAGCTATTACGAGTTCCCAGCAACACGCTGGTACATCTCGTCGAGAGTGGTTTCTCGAAACACTACAAGAAAACTGGATATTTGTGACACCCTTTTTCGTCACTAAATCGTCACAAATTGTCCATTTTCAATTACTTAGCGACAAAAAAGGATCGTCGGAAAATGATCGTCGCTAATTTATGGCGTCACAAATCAGTCATTCATTAGCGACGCTATTGTTACACCGAATTCAATGTCGCAAATTAGCGACGCTTTTGTGACTAGTAGACAACGTCGCACATAAGAGACCATTTTGCGACAACCACTCAACTGTAGCAAATTAGCGACTGCTTAGTGACAAACTTTAAGCGTGGGAAATAAAAGACAACTTAGCGACGACCCCATATTGCGACGAATTGATGACTAATCGAGTTGGTCATAAATTTAAGACTAATTTGCGACGACTGGTGTAGTCGTAAATGAGCGACGGATTAGAGACAGTCTTGGTAATGGATGGAAGTTGTTCGTAGTCACACATTACTCTTAAAATCGTCATTAATTAGCCACTAATTAGTGACGCTTGTTTTATATATGGTCAATACACAATTCACAATTTGTTACGAATAGCATTCCAAATTTGTTTTAAAAAACCAAAATCAAAATAATAGCTAAAAGTCTGAAAATTATATATAACATAAGTTATCAAGCATTAAGCTTGATAATATTAGTTTAGGAGTACCAAAAAGAATTTAACAAAAAGCAGAAATAGTTTAGAACAACATAATAAGTTTTTTAAGATAGAGCAATTTTGAAAGTTTGAAGACCAAAAACTGAAACTCTCAAGTTTCATCTTGGACAGGGGTTGTTGTGTGGTTAGCAGTAGGTTCTGTGGTGCTGGAAACCTGCACAGTTAAAATAGTCAATGGTCTAGGTCTGAAAGCTCTGAGATGAGAAACACCTAGCAATCAAGAGAGTATGTTATTAATGTGTTTACAGATATTACAAGTGGTTTCTGTGTAAGAATGTGGATCCCTTCTTTCGAGGTGTACAAGGTCTATTTATACAAGTCTAAGTCGGCCTAGGTCTACGCCTAAAGAGATAAGGTCGACTCCCTGAATCTTCGGGATTCTCTCTCAGCGTGGTCGGCGGCCGCCTTTAGGTTTTGACCTCGTCCTCGTCATGGGCCCAAATCCGGGAGCTCGTCTTATGGGCCCAGTCTTGTAGTATAGGTCAGCGTGACTTGTTACTCGTGGGCTCCCGACTAGTTCTTTCCAATGTGGGCCTTCTGAGCTCGGCCCATTCTCTGTCTTGAAGTAAAATGATTGCAACGGTCTCTTAGAGTCTAAATGACCACTATAGACGTCGTCTTGGAAAGGTACCGGTCCTAGTCCCAGTTATTGTGGAGAGCCGGTCCTAGAGACAGAGCTGGTCCCTGAGACAGAGCTGGTCCAGATAACTGCGCGCCTACCTCTGGTATTTAGTCATTTTCTTGACGATCTCTACCGGAGTGAGATCTGACCCCAACAGGTTCCAGAGCAGCCGAGTCAGTTTAGGAATTGTTGTTCTTCATAAGCGTGTTAACCATCTTCACTAGTAGAGCAATCCGAGAGAGACTGTCCTTGAGCTTGGTAGAAAGACGGAGATTTTCCACATCACAGCGCTTATTATCTTCATCTTGTTCAACAAGCTTTTGATGACCAGATTTCAGGTCAACCTGCATCTCGAGCAGAGATGACTAAGATGATTCAGCATGGCTGCTCTTCCTTTTCCCATTCCCTTTCTGAAGCTGATGTGTCAGCTGACCCATTACATAAGGGTTACCCTTGGGACCGAACCCTAGTACATTGTAACATACACATATACAATATATTTAGAAGCTCAAATCCAAGAAATAAAAAGTTAATGACTAATGACATACCTAAATCCAGTTTGATATATATATATTTGAGGAACAAATCACCTAATTCAGAAATAATAATAAATCACAATGTACAAAAAAATGTATTCAATGGTACACACACTGATTCTGAAGCCTAAAGCCTAAAACACATACAAAACAAAAACAGAGAGCAAGAGAAAAGGAAAAGAAATAAAATATAAAGTAGAAGACAAAGATTACCTTAAGGAAGATTTCATTTTTCTGAGCAATGGTGAGATTTCGGTGAGTAGAATTCTCAGAAGCATCTGAGTTTTCTGGTGCATCGCCATCTTCTTCCATAACCTCTTGCAGGGCGGTCTCATATGTGTCAGCGACTTCCTTAGCTTTTTGATCAATGAAGGAGCCATCGTCATTTGTGTGAGTCCTCAAAAACACTTCACCCCCATGAGACAGGACGGCCTAGTTCCTCCTTCTGCAAGAGAAAGAATGATAAGATTGATTTGTATATCTAGTTTGTAACAGAAAGAAAGGAAAAAAACTATTACCATATCTTGCTGAATGGTCAAGTAAGAAGATTGACATGATCTATGCATGTGAGCTCCAAACCCTTTACGATTAGACATACGAGAGTTGGAAGCAGTAACACTTTTGACCTGTGCCGCCGGAGTGTCCCAATGGAGCCACATTTTATCCCAAAGCTTCTGACCGATCCAGATTGGCCTCACTCCCTTCTTCTTGGTATGACTCACAATTCCCCTCATCCGCTTTGTAGCAATGGCGTTGAAATGAAACCTGACAAGCTCAGTGATCCCTGCATCCCAATTGTACTTGCTCTACACATTAAAATATGTAGTTAAGCATTTGTACATTGTAGTGTAATGGAACCAAAATTGGAAACTATGTCAAGCACTTACCACAAAAGTTCTGAAATATATTTCTTGCTTGTTGATAGGCGTCACAGTCCCGCTATAGAAAGGACCATCAAACTTGTGACGAAAGATTCCAGCGATGACACGGGTCAATTTGCCTTTGTCCCTAGTGAACCTAACAAATAAATACAAACATAGGCTAAAAGACAATTGAAAAGAACCATGATCACACATAAATATGCAAAGTGAAGAATGAAAACAGATACAATCTGGAATCAACTTACCATAAACTCTTTTCCACCGTAGGAACATCGCTGCGCAGAGGCAGGTGTGAGCGACCTGGATGAGCCAAAATATTATCCAGAAGCTGATGGTAGTCTTCCCCTTCTTGTTCCTGATCAACAACTGCATCGTACACACCTACAACGTGTTCAACCTCATCATCATGACCTTCTTCTTCTTCTTCTTCATCATCTTCCTCATCGTCCTCATCTTCCTCATCTTCCATCTCAACATCCTGAGTATTTGGTTCCTGATTTAGATTGATGGAAGGAGATTGATGTACTGATGGATTATGAGACACTTGTCTCTGAGATGCAGGAGGGTATTGAAGTGGAAGAATCCTGGTTCGAGAGAGTGAGACAGTGGCACGAGACGATGGTGTTCCCTGAGAAGGAGGCGTATTACGACGAGACAAGTTGGAGTTAATTGAAGATGTCTGACCGCCATTTGTCCTTAGTGCTATGGTTGGTGAACCTCCAACGTTGTGGTTGTCTTCTCCGGTTGGATTCTCTCCATGACCCACCAACAGTCTCTGACTACCACCGGAAGCAGCTGGAAGCTTCTGTTGAGACGTTGGGAGTGTCTGAGGACCGCCGCCTGCAGCGACACGTTTCTCGTCCGCTTTAGAGAGTGGCGGAGAAGAACCGCCTGCAGCAACACGCTTCCCGTCAGCATTAGAAAGTGGCGGAAAAGAACCGCCTGTAGCGACACGCTTCTCAGCCGCCTTCTCTTCCACCAACACTGGCTCTTCCACCAACACCGGCTCTTACACCTGCGCCACCAGTAGAACGGCCTCGCCCTCGTGAAGGTCCTACTTTCGTTGTAGCCATGAAGATTAGGGTTTAGATATGGGTTAGGGTTTTCGCTGTCTGTTTAGCAGGGAATCGAATGACTGAGAAAGCGAGAGATGTAGATTTGTGTAAGAAGAAAGAGAAATTCCGATTTAGGGTTTTCAGAGATGAAGAACCGAATCAATTTCTTCACTCTGGCTTCGGATCGAAGCGATGATTCGATAGAGAGAAAGAGAGAGAAACAGATTAAGCGAAGATGGAGAGTAAGAGAGAACATATTCGAAAGATTCGAAGTGTCGGCAAGGAATCGCCTTTGATCGAGAGAGAAACAAAAATAATTAGGGTTTGTGCGAAATAGATTTGGGAATCAGATTTGCTTTGGTTATTTTGTGTTATCGTCACTAATTCGTCGCTAATTAGTCGGAATCCACTTGTTTTGGGGGCCCAAAAAAATTGGTTGTGCAGGCCCAAATCTAGAAGCAGCGAAGTAGTAGCTATTTGTGACTATTTTGTGACACTATATTGGTTGTTATAAATCAAAACCCTAAACCCTAAATATGTGGACCAACATCTATGCTCCGTTATAATTGTAAACCATTTCAAATGCATTTTTGGATTGTTTGTTTCATTATATCCACCAAAATATTCTAAGTTCATAAGTTTGGTTTAAAAACATCAACTTCATCAAATGTTATATCAAACTTATACATCTAAACAACACACTTGTGGAGACAAAGATGATTGGAAAAATAAATTTACTTTTTTTCACTCCTAAGTCATAGTTTTTCTGTACTTTTTAGTTTAGTACATTGTTTATACGGAAAAAATTTACATACACTTCGAATGTCATTTAAATTGCAAAATATGAAAGAGGCAGTTGGTAATCAATCGCAAATTAGTCACAATGATTTCCAGTGTCGTAAATTAGTCACAGAGTAGTGGCTATTTAACGACGATGTTGCAACGATTATTTATGTAGTTACTAAATTATATCCTAAACTTTAAATCAATTACGGCGCATCACAAATCAGTCGCGAATGAGTCACAAATGTAAAATTAAAAAGTGTAGTTCCGGTGGTTTGAAACCCCTACCCCAATCTTGTTGTAAGTGTGTATCAAACAGTTGAGCTATACAGTTTATTATGTATATTTTAACATTAAGCTGTTTAAATCTGTTCTGGAAATCCTTTTGTTTAAAAGAGTCACAAATGAGTCACATAGTTTTTAAAGATATATGTTGTAAACATGGTTCGAACCCGGAACCCCTTAATGTTTGGAAGAGCAGTTGTGTATGTCTGAACCATTGAGCTATTGTGTTTAGTCGTTTATATGTTACGTTTGTTTATATATAATTGCTATCATATCACGTTTCATAATATTATTTAGTGTACATTAATGTAAAATCCCACAAATAGCCAAACACACTTACAAAATAAAATTACATAACCACAAATATAATACACATTACTGTAAAATCTTTCATAAGTTCAAACACACTTGCAAATAAAAACATCAAAATACACTTACAAAATAAAACTACAAAACCACAAATATAATACACATTACTGTAAAATCTTTCAAAAGTCCAAACACACTTGCAAAATAAAAACATCAAAATACAATCTCACACAATATTACACATAATTTGTAATCACGGTTCAAATATCATCTTCCTCGTCCGAAGATGATAAATTACACTGAAACTCATCTTCTGGAGCATCGTCTCCAATCTCATAATCGATGTCTTCCATTGGTTGTGCTCGATCAACTAAAGAATCGACATTGATTTCATCTAGCATAGACGTCAATCCCTCATCAGAATTTTGTTGCAAAATGACGAGATCATTCTCGTTATACTTCCCTTGAACACGATTTCTTGGATTTACTTTCAAAATAGATAGCCATACTTTCCGAGGTCGTTTCGTATTTGGGTATGAAAGATAACAAACCTGATCAGCTTGGGACCCTGACATTATATAATTTTTTGATTAATAAAAATATATTTATATATATATATATATATATATATATTTTTATTTAGCTAAATTTATTGGGATCATGAAAAACATACCTAGTATGAATGGCTCGTAGTTTGGATATCTCCCAGTTTTAAGGACGTCGACAACGCCTACCGAGCTCTTTCTTGTCCCTATGTGAGGAGTAGGGTCATACCATTTGCAATTGAAAAGGACGATTTTCAAATTCAAAGATCCGGGATATGTGAGCTCGATAATCTTTTGAATTTTTCCATAGAAATCATCTTCCTGAGACGCGTCAGAATAATTTTGCCTTTTCACACATACCCCATAATTCATTGTTTTCCTGTGTTTTCCGTGCATGGTTCTCGGTGTAAAACATATACCCCCTTGTAAAATACATAGGCCACGATGTTGCAATGTTTAGAGGACCTTCGATTATATCGTAAACCCACAATGGGAAACTCTGTTGACTTCTCGTTGCATTCACCTGCATAGAATGGTTACGTTATCCAATGATTGATGCAGAAGAAGGATTTAATAATTAATTCATAGAAAATACATACATATTGGTAGATCCATGTGTGAAATTCATCATCTTTTTTTTATGTGACCTCCTCATCAGTTAGGTCAGGATTTTCCAATCTAATTTGTGCGTCCACGATTCGACGTTGCCAAAACATGATTATAACATAAGGATGGAAAATGAAATAAATATGTTATACTTAATTGTCGGATGAATTATAATCACCTCTCAAACGGACGAAAATACTCACAATTACGCAAAACATATGACTGAGCGCTCTGATATTCCTTATCTTTGAACCAGTGATTACTAATTTGGCAACTTAGACGACCCACTTCTTTGAATATATCTGGTACATCTACATCGTATAGGGGCACTTCACCTTCGTCAAACCGAAAGTTCCTGAAAACATAACCATGATATTGATATGATTGCAAGAGCAGCATAATTAACAAACATGGTAAGGTAAATTATTAATTACCTTCTTCTTCTAGTTGTGGTAATGTGTGGCGGAAAGTAGTGTTCTGAGAAGTAAGATATTTCCTCTTTCATGTACGCATGCACAATGGACGCCGCGGGATATCTTTTGTTCTTCGCTAAGCCTTTCAAGTGTCCAAAGAATCTTTCAAACGGATACATCCATCTGTATTGCACTGGACCGCCAAGCTTTGCTTCGTATGGTAGGTGGATAGGAAGATGCTCCATCACATCAAAGAAAGACGGTGGAAAGATTTTTTCCAGATTACAGATAATCATCACTATGTTCTCCTTCAAAACTAGGAGGCGGCTTTGATCCTATGATCTACTGCTAAGATCACGGAAAAATGCTCCAAGATCTGCAATTTTTTTTTTTTACATAAGTCCAACGTTGAAATCTTTATCTAATACCAACATAAGGATGATTGTAATGTGAACATTACGTGGGAGAAGTTCTGCAAATATGAAGGGAAGCGCTCCATAAAAACATGGGCGTCATGACTTTTTATTCTTGAAAACTTGTCACCTTTGATGTCTACACAATTTGCTAAATCTGATACATAATCATCTAGAAATTTAACTTCATTTTTCAGCCACTCTAATAAGGTAGCTTTTACTTTTGCTGTTAATCTCCAAATAGGAAATGGGGCTTTGCCACGAGCGTCAAGATGTAGTTCCTTCCGAGCACAAAACGTTGCGACATCTACTCTTGACTTGATATTGTCTTTCGATCTGTCTTCGACATTCATAGAAGTATACACGATGTTATCATGAATATTCTTCCCGATATGCATCATATCCAGACAGTTTCATAGATTCAGATCAACCCAGTATAGAAGCTCCCAAAAGATGCTTTCTTTATGCCAATTATGCCAATTTTCATAACCACCAGGTTTAGTCTCATGCCCATTTCCACCGCATTGTGATGTTTTTCGCGCCCTGGTATTTAATATACGCTGGTATATTTGTTCACCCGTCAACGTTTCTGGCGGACAATCGTCCACAGCGTTCTTTCCCTTAAGAAAATTAACTTTATGCTTTCGTAACGGATGATTCTCCCGTAGAAATCTTCTATGGTTGTCGAACCAACACGTCTTCCAACCAGCCGGCAAGTAGAAAGCATTTGTATCACTCATACAAATTGGACATGCTAAATTTCCATGTGTTGGCCATCCCGATAACATCCCATATGCCGGAAAATCACTTATAGTCCAGAGGAGAACAACATTAAGGTTGAAGTTTTGATTTAACGACACATCAGACTCCTCAACTCCATGATTCCATAAGTCCGTTAACACCTCGATCAATGGTTGCAGAAAACATCAAGACTGCCTCGTGGATGATTTGGTCATGAATTCAAAATCGTTAGAAACAAATACTCCATGTCTGGGGGCAAGTTGTAGGGTGTCATGATCACATGCCACAATGAATGGTTTTTTATCTGTTAGTGATTGGTAGATACCTCATCTTGCTGAACCGTATTTTAGTACGTCCCCCACTAGCCTTGTATCTCGGTTTTTCACAAAAGCTACAATGCTCCAACTGGCGTCTTCTTTCCAGAAGAGCATACAATTATCTACATATACATCATATGTATGGTACGGCAATCCTAGCTTTCGCATCAATGTTTCTGTCTCATAGTAAGAACTAGTTGCATTATTAGGTTCAGACAAACACTCCGTCATCATTTCCGCTGAAACGACCTAACCCGTTTTTTTTTAAACATACAAACCTTGGTCTCGGACTAGCATTCCCATAAATGCTATCCTCAACAACCAAGCAAACCAACACAGACAACACAACAGCGGATAACTAAACAATTTAAACCAACCAAATAACTAATTCCATTAACCAAACTGGTTCAACAATAGCAATTCCAAAACAACAGATTCCACAATCCAACAACCTAACAGCCGTTCTAAAACGATAAAAGAACACATCACGAAAAACGAGACACCATATCATCTCCCCCTTCGTAGCCGTGATTCCACGATCACAATTTTCCTTTACGTGAATCACATGGGAAAAAAAGAGATGCGTGAGTATTATCATAAATACTCAGTGAGAGGGTCATCCCATCTACGACTGCGCACTCAGGCACGATGAACCGCTCGGGCAAACATACAACATAAACAGCACACATAATTCAAACACAAAGGCTCAACCACAGCCAACCAGACAGACTGTCGATCGACACTACCACTAGGTGTCGATCGACACCTTCTGTACATGCTTGTCGATCGACACTACCACTAGGTGTCGATCGACAGCTTGTCAATTGGCTGTCGTTCGACAGCCTCCGTGCTGGTTTGTCGATCGACACACCTCGTGTGTGTCATTCTACAGGCCCTACGCAGAATCCTGGGAAATCGATCATAATCCTCTTGGATCGATTCATCCTCTACGTCAACACGAGAACCTGCACGAAAACAACAATCACACACAACAAGCAACAATCCACAATCGCAATCAATCAACACAAAATCAATACACATGTTCCAAACTTATCACCAATTAGCCCTAATGAATCCTCCGGCCCAGAAGCCATGGTCACGCACTCACCTTGGGTTTCTTGTAGAAAATTATGGGAATTGAGGCTAGAAACGAACTCAGCTACAATCACCACGAAGATCCACTCCAAAACGATCAAGAATGAAATCCTAACTCACAACCTATCAGAAACAAGAGAACTCCTCACAAACTCTTTTCCTGCTGATTTTGAGACTTGGTTTCGCTCAGAATGCGGCCAAAAGGTTTATCCGGTCCATCCGAACGACTAAAATCGAACCAGAAAACCGACCACTTAAAGGCCATGTCGATCGACACACACCACGTGTGTCAAACGACAGCCCTTAAGAAGCCAGGCGATCGACATACACCATGTGTGTCGATCGACAGCCCTTCCATTTTCCTCAAAAATGGATCACGAGCTTCACAATTCTCCCCCACTAAAACTGGATTCGTCCTCGAATCCTCAGACACAGCCCACATGGCTAACCCCCTGGAGAATCTGCCAGTAACACCGGAGACTACATCTCCCAGACCTTCTCGAGGCTCACATCTGTCCTATGCATATAGACCCGTCTACGACATTGATCGCTCATAGCTCATAACCACACCCTCTGACTCTCGGGATCGTCACCCCTCAAGTCCTCGGTGCCTCGTATCAACCCACCTCAGTCCACGCAATCATAACGATGTCTGATACGAACTATTTTCATACCCCTCAACCTTCAAAAAACATAGTCCATCAAGGTCTCGGTATGTAGGGAACCCACACATCCCCTAGAGAGACACAACTCTCAAAGATCTGCCAGAGATCACAATCTCCTAAAACCTATCTCCATACCCTCACACCCCCAGTCCACGTAGTCCTGGCGAACGATCGGTATGCAGGGAACCCACACATCCCCTGGACGAACCAACTATAGACGTCTATAATGCAGCTCTGACCGGAACAACCTCCCAAGGTTTCAACGTGATACTCCCAACCCGGAATACCATCACACACATGATCATCACAGATCACCTAGACCATCCCTCTCACCGGATGTCCCTGCAGAGTCTCTCCGAAACTAAACAGTTCTACCCATCGTAAAACTTCTATTTCGAGACTCTCTCACACATACACACACAAACCCGTTAGAGTTCCCACCGAAACTGGCAAGTTCTATTCACAATAAAACTTCCATTTCGAGGTTCTCTAACCACAAACACATGACTAACAAGTCAAAAACATAAGAATACACATCTTAATAAACTTGAAAAAATGTCATAATCATTACAACTTAATGAAAATACCTAATCCACAACCAAAAACCTCACCAGACACGGTGACCACAACACAAAAACCAAAACTGGAAAACCACAAAGAAAACGAATTCACTCTTCGGCCTGCTTCTCGAACCACTTCCTGAACTTCGTTTTCATCTTTGCCTCTGGTTCCCAAGTCTCCTCCTTAACACCGTCACAGTCCCACAAGACTCTCAACAACAGCACTCTCTTCCGGCGCAGAACCCTGATACTTCTCTCTAGAATCCTAACCGGTCTCATCCTAACAGTCAGATTAGGCTGAAGATCTGCAGGAATCGTCACTACTACCTCCTCAGATATATGCAAATATCTCCTGAGCTTCAAAACATGAAACACATCATGGAGTTTCTCCATAATCGAAGGCAGCTCCAACCGATAAGCAACTGGTCCCACACGTTCCACAACCCGGAACGGACCCATGTACCTCGTACTTAGCTTATCTTCAAATATGGACCTGTTCAGACCTCACATCATAGCCATCTTGAGATACACTCTATCTCCAACTGCAAACACCAACTCTTTCCTTCTTCGATCGGCATAACTCTCCTGCTGGTCCTGAGCCTCTTTCCTGTTCAGTTTCACAACACGGATCTTCTCCGTTGTCTCCTGAACAAAATCGGCCCCATAAAAACTCCGCTCCCCCACTTGGGTAAAACATAACGGTGTACGACTTGGCCTCCCATACAACGCCTAAAAAATAGTCATACCGATACTTGCCTGAAAACTGTTTTTATATGCGAACTCCACCAAACTCAAGTGATCCGCCCAATGACCACCCCAATCTAGCACACACATCCGCAACAGATCCTCAAGTGTCTGAATCGTCCTTTCGGACTGCCCATCCGTCTGCGGATGATTAGTTGTACTCATGTGCACCTTAGTGCCCATCTCAGCCTGAAAAGCTCTCCAGAACACTGAAGCAAACCTCGGATCTCTATCCGACACAATGCTCGATGGCACACCGTGCAACCTCACAATTTCCTTCACATACTTCTTAGCCAAGACCTCAGCTCCATCTATCTTCTTAATGGCCAGAAAATGTGCTGACTTAGTGAGTCGATCAACAATCACCCAAATCGCTCATAGGTCCGAGAAACCGGCAACCCTACCACGAAATCCATGGTAATAATGTCCCACTTCCACTCTTAAATGGGTAAACTCTGCAATAAGCCACTAGGAACCTGATGCTCAGCCTTCACCAGCTGACAAACATTGCACGATGCGACCCAATCTGCCACATCTCTCTTCATCCCGACCCAATGATAATACCGCTTCAGATCCCGATACATCTTAGTCGCTCCCGGATGAATCGAAAATTTACTCGCATGAGCCTCTCTCAGAATCTTTTGCCTCAAGTCCTCATCCTTAGGTACACAGACTCGTCCATGCACCAAGATAGTCACGTTAGCAGATACCTGATACTTGGAACCATCAGCCTTAGAGAGATCAATCAACACCTAATCCTTCTCCTGAGCTACTCGGATCCTACTCAAAAGATCCGCCTGATCAGCTGCCGCTAACCCCAACGCCTCCTCTGAAGTAACACATAACCTCAAGGTACTAAGCATGCTCACTAGAGTCTCCACATCCCGCTCTTGAGAGGAATCATACCGTCTCCGACTAAGAGAATCTGCCACAGTGTTAGCCTTACCCGGATGGTAAACAATGTCCAAGTCGTAATCAGCCAACAATTCCGACCATCACCTCCGTCGTACATTCAAATTTTGCTGAGTAAAAATGTACTTCAGATTATGATGATCAGTGAACACTTCAACTCTGCCACCATACAGATAAGACCTCCAGATCTTCAACGTAAAGATCATTGCAGCCAACTCCAAGTCCCGAACATGATAATTGCCTTCGTGCTTCCTCAGCTGCCTCGAAGCATAAGCAATACCTTACCCTGCTGCATCAACACACAACCCAAACCAACTCCCGAAGCATCTGTATACACCACATAAGGCTCACCCGGCTCAGGCAACGCCAATACTGGTGTACTAGTCAACATCGTCTTCAGCTTCGCAAAACTCAGCTCACAATCAGCAGACCACACGAAAGGAACATCCTTCCCTATCAACTTCGTCATAGCCTGAGCCATACTCGCAAAACCTTTGAAGAATCTCCGATAATAACCTGCCAACCCAATAAAACTCCTGATCTCAGTAGCATTCCTCGGTCTAGGCCAATCTCATAGACTAAATCTTCGCTGGATCCACAGAAACTCCCTCTGCAGAAACGATGTGACCCAGAAATCCCATCTCTCTCTCCTAGAAACTACACTTACTCAACTTCGCAAACAGCTTCCGTTCCCGCAACTTCCCAAGAACTTTCCTCAGATGAACCTCATGCTCCTCAAGACTCTTCGAATACACCAAAATGTCATTGATGAAGATAATCACGAACTCATCCACATACTCCTGGAAAACTCCGTTCATCAACCTCATAAATACCGCTGGTGCATTCGTCAACCCGAAACGCATAACTACAAACTCAAAATGCTCATACCGAGTCCTGAAAACCGTCTTCCTAACATATGCCTCGTCGATAAGAATCTGGTGGTAACCCGATGCCAAGTCAATCTTGGAAAACCAAGTAGCCCCACTCAACTGATCCAAAAACTCATAAATTCTCGGTAGAGGATACTTGTTCTTCACAGGGACTCGGTTAAGCCCTCGATAATCGATGCAACCGGAAACTACCATCTTTCTTCTTAACAAACAACATCGGTGCTCCCCACGGTGAAGTACTCGGTCGAATAAAACCCTTCTTCAACAAATCCTCCAACTGCTTCTTCAATTTTGCCAACTCTGTTAGAGCCATTCGATAAGGCGCCTTAGATAACGGCGTCGTTCCAGGCTCTAACTCAATCATGAAAGGATCAGACCGAGACGGCGGTAATCCCTTCAACGACTGAAAGACATCCTCGAAATCCCGAACAACCCGAATATCTCTCACAGCAACCCCACCAACAGCCTTCGGCATTACAATCGTGGCCAAGTGAGCCTCACAACCCTTCTCAATCATCGCCTCAGCTTGAACAAGCGAGATCACGAGACTACCTGAAGTCGGTCTCACTCCCTGATAAACCAACCTACCACTTTCACGTTCAAATACCACTCGACCCTGGTGACAATCCACATGAACTCTGTATCGATTCAACCAATCCATACCCAGGATAACATCGTACAACTACACCGGACTAATCACCAAGTCTGTTGGGATCAACTCGCCAGCTACCAGAATATCCACATCCTTCGCCTGGCTATGAGTAGCCAGAAATTCTCCTCTAGCAACCATAACCAGTCCAGTCCGCTCACCAGCGTCACTCCGAATACCACTTCTCGCAGCATGATCCGAAGTAATGAAGCAATTCGATACTCTAGAATCAAACAACACGTGGGACTCACACCCGCCCACAAACAAGGTCCCTACACAATTCTCATGTGCTAAACAACCTAACTTTCTATCACAAGGTAAACGATCCAAAAACAAACACCAAAATTCTACACTATTGAATTTACAAAGTCTGAATTAGAGAGTTTACCTGTGATCGGCCTTGAGCTCGGCTCACCCGGCGCTACGATAGCCGGCGGATGCTGCATTGCCGCAATCTGCTCCACAGGCTGCACTGTCTCATACTGCACCACACGCTGCACAACTGCCACTGCCATCTGCTGCAACCTAGGACAGTTCAACCTGAAATGCCCTGGCTCCCCACACTGATAACAATTCCGAGCCGCTCGTGCCTCACTCTGCTTAGGGCAGCTCACCTTCTTGTGGTCCAAGCAAGAACCTCCTCAGCAACCGCAGCCCTCGGCTGCACCTCTGCCACTCGTGGCAACACTGGAGCCTGCACTGGCGCCGCACCCGGTAATCGCTCCAACAACTGCCTCAACAGGTCAGCTAGACGATCATCACCAGCCTAGGCTACTCCTGCGGCCACACCCGCACCCTCAGCTGCGCCAACACCACCAGCACCACCAGCCTCAACGGGACCCAAACCAGCCCCAACAGGACCCAAACCGTCCCCCACACTGGCAGTCACACTGGCGGACTAACCATCATGCAAAGTCTGCTGAACTGTCGCAGCCCCTCGCGTGGAACTCTAAGCCTCACTCAAGACTGGCTCATCCACAATTCCACGACCTCTACCTCGGCCTCCTCAACCCCCACGACCACGCCCTCTAGCAGTCCTAGCCATCTGACTGCACTCACACGCAGACAAACTAAGCACTAGAAAGACCAAATAAAACAAACAACACACTTACCATGGAATCTCTTTGAAGGCTCGAAGGAAGATGATCTAGAACCCCCAAACCCACATAATTGCAAATTTACCAATTTCAATTCTAGCTGTTCTACCCCGTCCATAAACCGTAAGGGCTCTGATACCAAACTGAAACGATCCAACCCGGTTTTTTTTTTTTTTTAAACATACAAATTTTGGTCTCGGACTAGCATTCCCATAAATGCTATCTTCAACAACCAAGCAACCCAACACAAACAACACAACAGCGGATAACTAAACAATTTAAACCAACCAAATAACTAATTTCATTAACTAAACCGGTTCAACAATATCAATTCTAAAACAACATATTCCACAATCCAGCAACCTAACAGCCGTTCTAAAATGATAAAAGAACACATCACGAAATACGAGACCCCATATCATCTCCCCCTTCGTAGCCGTGATTCCACGATCACAATTTGCCTTTACCTGCATCACATGGAAAAAAAGAGATGCGTGAGTATTATCATAAATACTCAGTGAGACGGTCATCCTATCTATGACTGCGCACTCAGGCACGATGAACCGCTCGGGCAAACATACAACATAAACAGCACACGAAATGCAAACACAAAGGCTCAACCACAGCCAACCAAACAGGCTGTCGATCGACACTACCACTAGGTGTCGATCGACACCTTCTGTACATGCCTGTCGATCGACACTACCACTAGGTGTCGATCGACACTACCACTAGGTGTCGATCGACAGCTTGTCAACTGCGCAGAATCCTGGGAAATCGATCATAATTCTCTCGGATCGATTCCTCCTATGCGACAACACGAGAACCTGCACGAAAACAACAATCACACACAACAAGCAACAATCCACAGCCGCAATCAATCAATACAAAATCAATACACATATTCCAAACCTATCACCAATGAACCCTAACGAATCCACCAGCCCAGAAGCCATGGTCACGCACTCACCTTGGGTTTCTGGTAGAAATTGATGGGAATTGAGGCTAGAAATGAACTCAGCTACAATCACTACAAAAATCCACTCTAAAACGATCAAGAACGAAACCCTAACTCACAAACCTATCAAAACCAAGAGAACTCCTCACAAACTCTTTTCCTGCTGATTTTGAGACTTGGTTTCGCCAGAATGCGGCCAAAAGGTTTATATATGAACCCTAGTTTTTTCCCAAACCGACCCGGTCCATCCGAACGACTAAAATCGAACAAGAAAACCGACCACTTAAAGGCCTTGTCGATCGACACACATCACATGTGTCGAACGATAGCCCTTATGAAGCCTGTCGATCGACATACACCACGTGTGTCGATCGACAGCCCCTCCATTTTCCTCAAAAATGGATCACAGGCGTCACATCCGCGACTGAATCCATGCAAACTTCAGCGACATTGTGATCCTCCTTGATGTTCATTTGTCGAGCTGCTAGCGATAACCGCGAGAGACCATCACGACAACCATCATACAACGGCGTATTTACTGCAGCTAACATGTCATAGAACTGTTTGGCGTCATGGGTAGGTTCTTCATAAACATGATCATTTCCAATTTGATCATGTTCATGTTGATAATCAATAATTGGCAGAGAACCACGAAATGCATCATGAACCATTTCACCACAAATATTTGCGTCATCGTAATTAAACTCTTGATTACCGCCACTAAAATCAGCATTCTCATAATAACTACTTGTTCCTCCGCCATCGTAATTTGTTTCTTGGTTACCGCTACCAAAATCAACATTCCCATAATAGTTACTACTGCCTACCCCAGCCCCAACTACATCGTAATCTTCACCGTGTGCCGTCCAAACATAATAATTTTCCATTAAAGCTCTACTATGTAAATGGTACCAAACAGTTTTAGCTAGTTTAAAACCTTTATCATTTTTACACTTCGCACAAGGGCAGTATAACCTACCTCCACTGCTGAGTGTCGAACTCTGAATAGCTGCGAACTCCAAGAAATGTTGTACCCCCACCAAAAATTCATCTGCCATATTATTTGTGCGATGATCAATCTGGTTGTACATCCACTCTCGATTAGAATTAAACATATTTTTTTGGTTTTTTCGATTTTTTTTTTCTTTGGTTTTTTTTTTCTCTTTGGTGTTTTTTTCTCTCTTTAGTTTTTTCTTTTCTCGGATTTTTTTTTTTTTAAAGGAAGAAGAATTTTTGCTGTGAATGGAGAAGGAGAGATGTTGTTGTGAATGGAGAAAGAGAGGAGTGTTGTCTCTTATATAGGGAAAATTAGTCACTACTTTGTGACTCCAAAATACAAGTCACATATTTGTGACACTTATATGAATATTTAGCGACGCATTAGTGACTACTTCAAGGCGTCACAAAAATTAGGTAACTTACCAACCAACCTCATTTATCACGTGTCCACCCACTTGCTTCATTGCCGACATGCTTGCCGACATAGATACCGACATAAATATTTGCGACTGATTTGTGACACTTTCAAGTAGTCCACAAAGAGACACAAAAATGTCGCAAATTTGTGACTGAATTGTGACTACCTTTAGTCACTACGACAGTCGTCACAACGTGGTCGCTAATTTGTGACTTCACAATATTAGTCTCTGTTTAGTCGCTATTTAGCGACGCTTAAACGATGGTTATTTGGCGTCACAAATAGGTGACGAATGTGCGACTGAAAATATTTAGTCGTTAAAGCGTTACAAATGCGTCATTAAGCAGTCACAAAATTAGTGACTGAAAAATCAGTCACAAAAGTTAGTCACAAATAAACAGTTTTCTTGTAGTGAAAGCTCCACTAGATCGAGAAAGAGTACAAAGATTTTTAGGTTACAAGAAGACTATCATGGAAGAATCGAAACCTCAATAGGAAAGAGTTAAAGAGAAGAAGACTATCAAGAGCAAAACCAATGAACAACTCTCTGATCGCATCAATGGAGGTTTCTCTCTCTTCTTCATCGATCTGCTGTTCGATGAAGAAGAAGGATCGAGTCAACGTTTTGTTTCTTCCTTGTTGACCAGAATGTTGATATAACAACATGTCATGGGCTTCGACTTGTTCCAGCCCAGTCTTCTGTTGTTTCTCCTTCTGATGCGCTAAAGCCTAATTGTTTATGGCCCATCTCGGATCAAGTCTAAGTCAAACACAACACTTCGGTGAGTGATTTTTTGTTTTGAGTTGAATGTTTGGGGTAAGCAGTCTTTTATTCATGAAGTTTATTGACCTCGATCAAGAATTTAAAAAAAAAAAAATTATATAAAACTACAAAATAAAATTTCTATTTTGTTTCGAAAACAAGCTTTTAAATTTTTAATTAAAAACGTATGTTCTAAAATATATATATTACACAACAACCTTATACATATTTTAAGACTTTAGAGATCATTAATTACTTGAACTCACACCAAAAAAATGTTTCGAAAACAAGCTTTTAAATTTTTAATTAAAAACGTATGTTCTAAAATATATATATTACACAACAACCTTATACATATTTTAAGACTTTAGAGATCATTAATTACTTGAACTCACACCAAAAAAAACCATCTTACATTCATATCTATATTTTTGGAGTATTAGATAAGTTTCAAGTTTGTTACTCGCCAAAAACTAAAGAGAATGTTGATGAATGTGACCACCACCATGTCCACTGCTTGACGGTCTTGTGTATATATCTCCATTTGGCCTATAAATACTCATCAGTCTCCTCCCTACAAAATAATATTTTACATAGAAAAAAAAGATATTCGATATAGTTTAGTAGTCTAAAAGAATAGACAAAAAAGTAAACATACTAACATACCGTGATCATGACGTCCACCGCCTGGTCCACTTGTTGATGGTGGTGTTCTTATATCACCATTGTGCTTATAATACGTCATAATTCTCCTTCCTTTATTTTTTACATATATTTATTCTTTGTTAAGTAATAAGAAATATATATACTAGCTAGTACTATGTACCCACGTATTATACACAACTATTTTTCATTTTCAAAAAGAAAAGTTATACTAAACCTCTCTCCTCTCTCCTCCCAACGGAAAAGTGAACTCTTTCTCTCTCCTTCGCCGGCGTCTTAATCGGCGCCGGAACCCGATTCCGGTTCTTTTCAAAGGCCCTCTCCACCTTATGGAGAAGAAAAAATCACCAAAAAAGCCTCCCAAGAAGTCCAAATCTCATTCTCGTCTTGTCAGAGTAGCTCCGCTTGCGAGCTCGTCTTCCCCTTTCTCAGAGGGTAGAGCTCCGAACTTGCAATCTGCTGCTCTTGTTGACATCTCACCCCCCCAAATCTCTGGTCAGGTACCAGAATTTCCTCCTACAGTGGTTCCTGCAGCTCCTTCTCTCCAAGAGGATTGTGACCTAACTGTTGAATCTGTGAAAGTTGTTGAATCAACCGTTCCAGAAGTGACTGTTACCCAAGAGGACTCGGGGTCTTCACCTCAACTCCGCCATACCCTAGTATCTTCCGTGAAAGCTGCTGCTGCAGCCGGTCCGGTCGTATCAAGTGACACTAAAGACTCGGTTGATGACTCTTGGTCCGGCCTTTTCAAAGGAACTAAGAGGAAGCTCCAGCGGAAAGGAACACCTTTCACACTACCTTCGGGTGAAGCTTGTGTCAAGATTCCAAATTCGGTCATTGAGAAGAATAGGAAATCTTGGGATAGCTTCATCCTAGGTCAGTTCTACTCTGAGCCTCCGTCCCAAGCTGTTATTCACAACATTGTGAACGGAATCTGGAGTAGACAATATAGGGACATTTCTGTTTCGAAGATGGAAGGATTTGCCTTTCTCTTCAGGATTCCAAATTCCTCCACTCGACATAGAGTCTTAACTCAATGCCTTTGGCAAATTGAGGGACAGACGATGTTCGTAGCGAATTGGGAACCCGGAGTTAAGCCGGTTAAGCCAGAGTTAACTTCAGCGCCTGTTTGGTTGGAGCTGCGCAATGTCCCTTTCCAGTTCTTTAATGAAGATGGGTTAGAACGTATTGCAGGGCTGGTTGGGGACCCAAAGAGTTTGCATCCGTCAACAGCAAATAAGACTAATCTGGAGGTGGTAAAGGTCCTCACATTTATTGACCCGAGGAAACCTTTACCTGAAGCGGTGAATGTGCAGTTTGAGTCTGGTGATATCTGTAGAGTCTTGGTCTCTAGCCCTTGGATGCCGCCAATATGTCAATTCTGCAAAGAAGTGGGTCACAGTCTAAAGCGCTGCAGAGTTGCTCTGATACTGTGTAAGACTTGTAAGTCCACTACTCATGATTCAGCAAAATGTACCAAGAAGAAACCATCTGGTTTAGGCAAAGAGCTTTCCAGAAGAGGCAGAGCTCGGTCTAGATCTTTGGAGGGAATGAAACATGTGGAAACAGAGGTGAAAGCCTCTTCGCTGGTGGCTACTCCAGGCCCTCTAGCTCTGGGGAACATAAAGGAGATTCATAGAGGAGAATCGAGTGGCTTGGGCATAGTTCAAAAGCCTAAGGAGACAGATCATATTTTGAAAGCAAATAGCAAAAGCTCTGTTTCTGACGTTGCTGGGGACTCCTCCGATAAGGATTCCCAGGATCTCCAGCTTCGGTACACTGAAAGTTCTGATCATCAGGGCTATACAGTGTCTCAAGAGTACATAAAAAAGAAGTTAAAGAAGAAGAAGAAAAAAGGAGATAGGGGCAAGGGCCCCAAATCATATTAGTTGATGTGTAGAGACATCTTTTGTTGGAACGTAAGAGGCTTTAATATTGCTAGCCACCGTAGAGGTTTTAAGAAATGGTATAGGAAGAATAAACCTATTTTTGGAGGAATCATAGAGACTCATGTCAAGAAGGAGAAGTGCAGGAAGTTCATTGATGAGCTCCTGCCAAATTGGTCTCTAGAAGAGAACTATAGTTTCTCTCTTTTGGGTAGAATCTGGGTCATTTGGCATCCCAGTGTAAAGGTTACTATCATCAAGAAGTCCCTTCAGATGATAACTTGTCAAGTTTTGATGCCTGATTCAAAACAGTGGATCATTGTATCCATTGTTTATGCTACCAATGATGTGGATCAAAGAATGGAGCTATGGGAGGAGATTACAGATGTGTCTTCTCACGTGATTCAGGGTAGACCTTGGATGGTTCTTGGAGATTTCAATCAGATCCTAAACCCAAATGAACACTCAAGTCCGCCTACTCTGAATGCTAATAGGAAGATGAGAGAGTTCAGGGACTGTCTCAGAACTGCTGAACTGGAGGACCTTAACTTCAGAGGAAGTACTTTCACCTGGTGGAACAAATGCCAAGCCAGACCTGTGGCAAAGAAAATTGATCGAGTGTTGGTTAATGATGTTTGGTTAATAATCTTTCCTTTAGCTTTTGCTGTGTTTGGTGAACCTGACTTCTCGGACCATGCGTCCTGCGGTGTGGTGATGAACCTGCCTCTGCAAAAACGAAAGATTTCTTTCAAGTTTTACAACTTTCTTTTGCAGAACAATGATTTCATTCCCTTCATGTGCCATCACTGGTTCTCTTTTAGAGTGACGGGCTCAGCTATGCTAAGACTGTCCAAGAAGTTAAAGTTGTTGAAGAAAGTGATTAAGGAGTTCAGTAGGGATAACTACTCCAATTTGGAGAAGAGAGTTGAGGAGGCTCCTAAGGCCCTCTTACTCAGGCAGAGCCACACCTTAGATCAACCTACGGAGTCAAATGCTGCTATGGAGATTGAGGCTCAGAATAAGTGGAAATTGTTGGTTAAAGCTGAGGAATCCTTCTTATGCCAAAGGTCTAGAATATGTTGGTTCAAGGAGGGAGATATGTGTTCTGCCTACTTCCACCGGATCATGGCTTCTCGTAAGGCCATTAATCATATTCATTATCTGATTGATGAAGCTGGTACTAGGACAGATACTCAAGCAGAGATTGAGGACCACTGCATCAGCTACTTTACCAACCTGCTGGGAAAAGAGCAAGCACCTAGTATGATGATTCACCAGGATATGGAGCTATTGCTACCTTTCAGATGCAGTGACTCACAAAAATCAGGTTTGGAGAAGAATTTCACATCAGAGGAGATAAAAGATGCGTTCTTCTCTCTGTCTAGGAACAAAACTAGTGGTCCTGATGGGTTTTCAGCTGAGTTCTTCACAGGTTCTTGGGCTTTCATAGGTGTTGAGGTCACTGAAGCAGTCCAAGAATTTTTCACCTCAAGTTCTCTGCTTAAGCAATGGAATGCAACGAATCTTGTTCTCATTCCCAAGATTACTAATGCCTCCTCACCCTCTCAGTTTTGGCCTATCTCCTGCCTCAATACAGTTTACAAAGTAATATCCAAGTTACTGGCTTCTAGGCTAAAGACTATCCTTACTGAGGTGGTGTCTCTTTCTCAATCAGCTTTCATTCCAGGAAGACTCCTAGCTGAAAATGTGTTGCTTGCTACTGAGATTGTCCACGGGTATAACAAGAGAAATATTAAGCCGAGAGCAATGTTGAAAGTGGATCTGAAAAAAGCTTTTGACTCAACAAGATGGGACTTTATTATTTCAGCTTTGAGAGCTTTGGATATGCCTGAAAAGTTTGTGGGTTGGATCAGCGAATGTATCTCCACTCCCTCCTTCTCAGTTGTGATAAACGGTTCTACAACTGGCTTCTTCACTGGTACTCAGGGGTTAAGACAAGGAGATCCTTTATCTCCGTACCTCTTCGTCTTAGCCATGGAGGTTTTCTCTAGATTGCTCCAGTCCAGGTTTGACGCAGGGTATATCCATTACCATCCAAAGGCCTCTGATCTTAATATATCACATCTGATGTTTGCAGATGATGTGATGATCTTTTTTGATGGTGGTTCTTCATCCCTTCATGGCATTAATGAAGCTCTTCATGACTTTGCTAGCTGGTCAGGTCTTCAAATGAACAAAGATAAAACCCATCTCTTTCATGCAGGTTTGAACCCCTCTGAATCTCTGGCTATCTCTAGCTTTGGTTTCACTGTTGGTTCTCTCCCCATCAGATATTTGGGATTACCTCTAATGTCCAGAAAGCTTAGGATATCTGAGTATGACTCTCTCTTGGAAAGCTTGGCAAATAGATTCAGGTCTTGGGCTGTGAAGATGCTCTCCTTCGCAGGAAGAACTCAGCTCATCTCCTCGGTTATCTCTGGCATTGTTAGCTTCTGGATCACAACCTTTGTGCTTCCTAAAGGCTGTATCAAAAAGATGGAGGCGTTATGTGCTAGATTCTTGTGGTCTGGAAACATTGAAAGTGGAAGAGGAGCAAAAGTTTCGTGGAAAAATGTGTGCCTGCCAAGAAAAGAAGGTGGTCTGGGAATTAGGAGTTTCCTGCATTGGAACAAAACTCTCTGCCTCAGGTTCATCTGGTTCTTTTTCTCTGCAGATAAAACGCTGTGGGCAAGGTGGCATCACCATCACCATTTGCGAAACAAAAGCTTCTGGGCTCTTGAGCCTAATAGCTCTGCTTCTTGGACATGGAATGCCCTCCTTGCACTAAGACCCTACGCAGAAAGGTTCTTAAAAACAGTGGTTGGGAATGGTTGTACTACAAGCTTCTGGTATGATATTTGGACCCCTCTTGGTCCACTCATCAGACTGCTTGGAGCGGATGGTCCGAGAAGTCTTAGGCTCCCTTTAAATGATGTGGTTGCTGATGCTTGTTCTTCTTCGGGTTGGAGTCTTCCTTCTCCAAGATCTGATGCTCAGCTACTGCTGCATACCCACTTGACCATAAGGTTGCTTCCTTCTCTTTCATCTGAAGAGGACCGTTGTTTTTGGGTGATTGATGATGTGGTTCACAAAGAGTTTGTCTCTTCAAAAACTTGGGAAGCTTTGAGGCCGAGAGAACCTACAAAACCTTGGGCTTCTTCCGTCTGGTTCAAAGGCTTTGTCCCCAAACATGCTTTTAACATGTGGATAGCTACTCTTGACAGGCTGCCTACAAGGATGAGGCTGGTTACTTGGGGGTTAAACGTTTCAAAATGTTGTTGTTTGTGTAACCGTTGGGATGAGACAAGAGACCATTTACTGCTTTCTTGTGAGTATAGCCTTGACATTTGGAGGCTCGTTTTGGCTAGACTAACCCCCTCCCATCATATGCCCTGCTCCTGGAGTGAGTTACTCTCTTGGACCCGTACCAGCACCTCTTCTGCTCCATCTCTCCTGAGGAAGCTAACTGCACAGGCCACGGTTTACAACCTTTGGAAGCAAAGGAACAACGCTCTCCACAATGCCCACTCCATTCCTGCACCTACTCTGTTCTTGTGTATCGACCGAGATATCCGCACCATCATCTCATCAAGGAGGCAGCGACGCCGCTTTGTCAACTTGTTGGAGCTTTGGTTTGTAAATGCTTGATTAGCATTACCTTGTATCTTGTATGCTCTCCTTGTTTTTTATTTCTTTTTTTCTAAGGAAGCTTTGTATTAGGTTTATGTTCCTATATGTACCTCTTCACTTTCATTAATTTGATATTAACATGTTTAGCAAAAAAAAAAAAAACTATTTTTCATTCGACAACATGTATTATGGTTTAAATCGGGATGGTGACACATTGACAACATTTACACAAACCAATATACTACATGTTCTAGTAATACCAAATATTTGATTAGATAAAGAAGCATAATATATGCGATAAAAATCCCTTAATAAATATGGATAAACTTATATACATACACAAATATGCATATGTATTTGTATCTGTGTATTGAAACACTAACCAGTTACTGAGAGTTGTTGATGATCAGAAGGCAAAGCAGATTCGGTATGGTGAAAGAAGATGCTAAGAAGAAGAAGAAGAATGAGTAAATAGCCAAATTTTGAAGAACCATTCCTTTCCATCTCTCTCTCAATGTGTTCTCTTTCTCGTCAAAGTGAGGATATTATTATAATTTATAAGACAGATAAGAGCCCCCAAAAACGAAAAAAGAAATGAAAATAATTTATCTGCCATTCATTTTCAATAATTGACCCTCATGTTTATTATTGATTTTTCTTTGTATTTCTTTTCTTAACTAAAAGTTTTGAAATTGGAGAAAGACGAATTCAATCATTGAGTCGGAAAAAAAGACCAAAGTTTACAATAAACTAAATCACATCATCTCAGAATAGTCTTACTTAATTAGAAAAAAAAAAATTGAAATGCATACAGTGTTAGAACAAGGGAGGATCTGTTAGAACATGGACAGAATTAATTGGTTATGTATCAAATGGAATTGAGCTATATATTATAAAATATAGATATTTGGTCAAATCTATTTCTGCACAACCGTGGTGAAGTTGAAGACCTCTTTACAAAGATTCTTATTAGAGTATATAGATTGACTTAATTTAGCTCTTGGTTTAATGGTTTACACTCGTATATAATCATTTTCATGTACATTGTTTACACTTAATGAAGAATATTCAATTTTCTGAAAATTCTTTTACTTCATTTTGAATACGATAAATTTATTACAAACCTAGACTCTGAAGAAGAAAAAATAGAATATTACACAACAATCTTTATACATATATACTGAGACTTTAGAAATCGTTTCTTGGAATCACATAAAATACAAATAACATTCATATCTATATTGGTTAATTAATTATTAGATAAGTTTTAAGTTTATTACTCGCCAAAAACTAAGGAGAGGAGTGTTGATGAATGTGACCACCACCATGTCCCCTGCTTGACGGTCTTGTATATATATCTCCATTTGGTCTATATATACTCATAACTCTCCTCCCTACAAATTAATATTTATACATTAACATATATAGAGAAAATTCCAGTCCAAACATATATATATAGACAATTATGTAAAATAGAAAAATATAAAATATCGATGTCGATTTAGTTTAGTAGCCTAAAGTAAAAGACAAACAAAAAAAGTGTATAGTAGTAACATAACATACCGTGAGCAATACCACCTCGTCCATAAATTAAGAAATCATTCAATTTTTAATTTTTTCAAAACAAAACATGTTTTATCATCAATTCCAAAAAAAATCAACCAATAAAAAAATAAACTGCAGAATTTAAACAGTCAAAAACTCAAAATCACAATTAATTTTACATAGAAAATTGAAAACATCAATCTAAACAAAACAAAAAAATCACTCTAAAACATCAATAAAAAAATAACGGAATGAATAGTATTATATACCCACATATTATATACATTTATTTTCTATCAACAACATATATTATGATTTGAATCAAGCTATAACGACATTAAGACAAGCTAATAAACTACATAATTCTCGTCATACCAAATATTTGAAATTGGAATGCAATATTATCTTCTTGCTAAAGCATGGATACACGTATATACATATATACACAATAGCATATGTATTTGTATGTGTGTATTGAAATACTAACCAATTATTGAGAGTTGTTCATGATCAGAAGGCAAAGCAGATTCGGTATGATGAAAGAGGATGCTAAGAAGAAGAATAAGTATGAGCACTTTTTCTTGACGATAAAAAAAAACCCCAAAAATAGATGAAAATAAATATCTCTGCCATTCATTTTCAATAATTGACCCTCTTTGTTTCTTTATTGATTTTTCTTTGTATTTTTATGGTTAAAAGATTCTTTATAATTGGAGAAAGACAAATTCAAAATTGTGACTTGTGAGTCAGAAAAAAGGGACAAAAGTTTGCGCACAGCCCACATCAAAGCCTATTTATTAATCACTAAGCAAGTACAATAAACTAAATCACAGCTTCTATCACCTCATTCTCCACTTCAGTGTGAATCAATTCGTAGGCTATGTTTTGATGTTTCAATACAGTGTTCTTATCATCTAAGAATAATCTTACGAAGAAACTTTAATTTGAATTGGATACATTGTTAAAACAAGAGAGGGGATGTTAGAACATGGACATAATTAATTGGTTAATGTTGATGTAACAAACGGAATTGATCTAAATATATATTAAAGACAAAAATTGGTAAAAATTACTTCTTAAAGATATTTTTTTGAAGATATATTCATTTAATTTTGAATACGATATTTTCTGTATTTTGGTTAAATTAAGGTGCTACACTTTATATAAATTGGTAAATATATAAGAGAAGCATTCACTGCTAGGTTTAGCTGAAATGTTTTGAAAGAAATTCATTTTTTAACTTTTAGGAGAATCGAGTTTAATCATTGAAATACAGGTTTATGTGTTTTAACAACGTTTGTCAGCCAAACTTGACAATAATTTAATAACCCAACTTCATCATATACATATTCCTTCCAGTTCAATGTAAAATTGGTTTTGACATTTTTCCAAAAGTTAAGAAAGTAATTAATTACATACTATTATGTTTCTACAAAAATATAGTATGACTCTTAAAATCATGTTCTATGGTCTTTGTGACAAAGAGTAAAACGGAAATTTCCCGACGACACTTAATTTTAAACATAAAAACTCTTCTTAAAAGATATATATATTGAAACGAATAAGTATTTAGAAAAACCATGTTGATATTTTAAGTAAAAATGTATATATACCTTATCACTGATTACAAATATCACAGCATGATCCATTCACTTTCAAAAACTGTTGTTTAATTAGCATGCTGATGGTGCTGGCCGTGAAGATTGTCGCAACGATGATAACAACAAAGGGGATGATAATGGAGCCGACGATAGAGAGATATTGATACCAGCTCTCCGACTTTCTGATTGACATACAATAATCATCTTTCGTCTCCATTCTATTTAAACAAAACTTATATATTTTCAAAAGAAAAATGAATGTGTGTGTGTATATATATAAACTTAGTATAGCATCTTTTTTTTTGCTCAACCAACTTGGCATAACAAGTTCAAAGTTATTATAACTAGTAAATGCAAGGGTGTTGACTTAAGCTTGAAGATAAACTTGAGTTAGAAGTTATCTTAAAAGGACTAGGGCTATAAAGTTTAGGAGTTATCTAAACATATGTAATTCGTAGAGAAATTAGGATTGCCCTATACCTCTATATAAAGAGATGTCAAACTATGTGACATAATTTGTGAATTAAGAGAGGTTAAAAGCTTTAGTTTTGGTAAGTTTCTAAAGCAATGAAAGGAAGAGTCTTTTATATCATCAATCTCTTAATTACTACTTGTTTGATTCAATAATTGGCATCAGAGCGTTCTATTGAATCAGACAATCCAAGCGTGTTCGTGAAGGAGAAAACAAACGTCCAACAATATGGGAGACGTTGTTCCGGTGACAAACATCAAACCAAAAGAAAGTGGTCCGACGTCCATACAATGTCCGATGTTGAATGATACTAACTACACGGTATGGGCTATGAGAATGAAGGTAACACTTAAGGTACATAAGGTTTGGGAGACTATCGAGCATGGATCAGACGATGGAGACAAAAACGATATGGCTAGAGCTATTCTATTCCAATCTATACCAGAAGTGTTGATCCTACAAGTTGGAGATCTTGACACTTCAAAAGTTGTTTGGGATGCAATAAAAACAAGGTATGTCGGAGCTAACGGGGTCAAAGAAGCAAGGCTGCAAACCTTGATGGCCGAGTTCGATAGAATGAAGATGAAGGAAACCGACACCATAGATGGCTTCGCTGGCAAGCTTTCGGAATTATCTACGAAATCCGCAACCCTAGGAGAAAACATCGAAGAATCAAAGCTTGTTAAGAAGTTTCTTAACAGCCTACCTCGACGTAGGTATATACACATCATCACTACCCTTGAACAAGTTCTTGATCTTAATACAACAAGCTTTGAGGACATCGTGGGAAGATTGAAAGCTTATGAAGAAAGAATTGAGGATGAGGAAGAAGATCAAACCAACGATCATGGAAAGCTCCTGTATGTTAATACTGACCCTAATCCTTATCAAGGGAGCTATGGTTTTGGGCATGGTAGAGGATTAGGAGGACGATTTAATGGACGAGGAAGAGGACGTGGACGCTACGGTGCTAGCCAACAAAACGGCGGTTTTTGGCAAGAAAGGGATAAGTCAAAGGTGGTGTGCTATCGGTGTGATAAGATATGACATTATGCTTCGAATTTCCCTGATAGGCTTCTTAAGCTTCAAGAAGCACATGAGAATGAAGGGGACGACACGCAAGAGGCAGACAATTTGATGTTACATGAAGTGGTGAAATTCAACAAGAGTGTTGATACGCAAGAGGCTAGCGAGTTGTTGATGCACGAGGTGGTGTATCTCAATGAGAGAAAGGTGAACCCGAGTGAATTTGAGACTCAGTCGGATATAAACAATGTTTGGTACCTAGACAATGGAGCGAGTAATCATATGTCTGGAAATCAGAGTTATTTCTCAAGGATTGACGAGACAATCACGGGAAAGGTAAGGTTTGGAGATGATTCTCGCATTACTATAAAGGGAAAGGGATCACTTTTGTTCATAAGCAAGAATGGAGAGAGAAAGGTATTGGCAGAGGTCTACTTCATACCAGATTTGAAAAGTAATATCATAAGTCTTGGACAGGCTACCGAGTCAGGATGTGATGTTAGAATGAAAGAAGATTACCTAACTCTACATGATCGAGATGGTAAGTTATTGGTAAAAGTAAGTAGGTCGAAAAACAGGCTTTACAAAGTAGTCATGGAGGTTGAAACAACAAAGTGCTTACAAATGGAAGTCTTGAGCGAATCAACAAGGTGGCATGCGAGGCTATGGCATATTGGCCTTGAAAAGATGAAATCGTTGACTACAAAGGATATAGTATTTGGGATGCCGAGCATTACAATTCAAAAGGAGGTTTGTTCATCTTGCTTACTTGGAAAGCAAGTAAGACAATCTTTTCCTCAAGCTACCTCATATCGGTCGGAAAAGATTCTTGAGCTCATCCATGGAGATCTTTGTTGACCCATTACTCCTTCCACAAGTGCAAGAAACAGGTACATCTTTGTGTTAATCGATGATCACTCACGTTATATGTGGACTCTTCTCTTGAAAGGAAAAGGTGAAGCTTTCGATAAGTTTAAGAAGTTCAGGATGATAGTTGAGCAAGAGACGGGGGTAACAATCAAAACATTCAGAACAGATAGAGGTGGAGAGTTCTTATCTAGAGAATTCCAATTGTTTTGTGATAATGCAGGTATCAAGAGACATTTAACTGCACCATACTCTCCTCAACAAAACGGTGTGGTTGAGAGACGAAACAGGACACTAATGGAGATGACCCGGAGTCTTGTAAAGCATATGCCAAATTATCTATGGGGAGAGGCAGTGAGACATGCCACCTATCTTATCAATAGAGTGGCGACAAGAGCCTTGTTAAATCAAACTCTGTATGAGGTTTTCAAGGGAAGAAAACCGAATATAGGACATTTGCGTGTTTTTGGATGTACTGGTTATGCTAAAAAGGAAACTCCACATTTGAAGAAATTAGATGATCGATCAAGGACATTAGTTCATCTAGGGACTGAACCAGGAACGAAAGCTTATTGGTTGTTTGATCCAACTACTCGCAAAATAGTGGTAAGTAGAGATGTGTTTTTTTGATGAAAGTAAAAAATGGAGATGGAAGGAATTAGAATCTGTTTCGAGTGACAAGTCAGAGATGTTAACTTTCACTTTGGAATTTGGTATAAGAGAGGATAGTATTGCTGAAGAAGAAACCACGGCCAATATGGAGAAAGATGAAGATCTTGATACTGTGAAAGGGTCGAGTACTGTTAAACAGAGGAAAAACAGAGCAAGAGGGACCAAACCCCGTGTTGAGGAGGACAAACCGGCAAGGTGAGAAACCGAAATATCTCGATGATTATGTCATGTTGGCTGAGCTTGAAAGTGAATATCTTCTTATGTCAATAAATGAAGAACCATGGAGTTTTAGTGAAGCAAAAGGAATACAAGTTTGGGAAGAAGCTTGTGAAGATGAAATCGATTCCATTGTGAAGAACAAGACATGGGATTTAGTTGATCTTCCTCTTGGAGCTAAACCAATCGGTCTAAAGTGGGTTTCCAAGCTTAAGAGCAATTGTGATGGAAATATTAACAAGCATAAAGCAAGGCTTGTTGCTAAAGGTTATGTCCAAAGGCATGGTATCGATTTTGACGAGGTTTTTGCTCCGGTGGCGCGAATAGAAACAGTTCGTTTTATTATTGCTTTGGCAGCAACGAATGGTTGGAAAATGCATCATCTTGATGTCAAGACGGCGTTTCTTCACGGCGAGTTAAAAGAAGATGTGTATGTTGCTCAACCGGAGGGTTTTGTGGTCCAAGGAAAGGAAGACAAAGTTTACAAGCTAAACAAGGCACTTTATGGGTTAAGGCAAGCTCCAAGAGCATGGAATAACAAGTTAAACGAGATTCTTAGAGAATTAAACTTTGTTAAATGCTTAAAGGAACCATCGTTATACCGAAAGACTGAGAAAGGTAATATTCTTCTCGTAGCTGTTTACGTGGGTGACTTACTTGTCAGAGGATCTAGCTTGAATTTGATACTTGATTTCAAGAAGGGGATGGCATCGAAATTTGATATGAGTGACCTTGGAAGACTAACTTATTATCTTAGTATTGAAGTAATTCAATTTGATGGTGGTATCGTGTTGAAGCAAGAGAGATATGCAACAAAGATTCTGGAAGAAGCTGGAATGAAAGAGTGTAATGCAGTTCACATCCCAATGGATTTTGGGCTCAAGTTATCCAAAGCACCCCAAGAAAGGTGTATTGACGAGAAGGAATATAGAAGAAACATTGGTTGTCTCAGATATCTACTCATCACAAGACCGGATCTCTCTTACTCTGTTGGTGTATTGAGTAGGTATATGCACGAGCCAAAGGAGTCACATGAGGCAGCAATGAAACAAGTACTTCGATATGTGCAAGGAACTCTTTCTTATGGACTTACTTTTGCTCTACGGTTGAACAAAACCGGACTAGTGGGCTATAGTGATAACAGACACAATGTAGATGAGGATGATGGTAAGAGTACAACCGATCATATGTTCTATCTTGATGATTGCCCGATCACATGGTGTACACAGAAGCAGGAGACAGTGGCGTTATCATCTTGTGAGGCCGAGTTTATGGCAGCCACAGAGGCAGCGAAGCAGGCAATTTGGTTGCAAGAACTACTTGGTGAGATCACGGAAGGCATGTGTAAAAAGGTGATACTTCGGGTTGATAATAAGTCAGCCATAGCACTTACCAAAAATCCAGTGTTTCATGGTCGTAGCAAGCATATACACACTAGATATCATTTCATACGAGAGTGTGTTGATCGAGAATGAGCAAGTCGAAGTGGAACATGTTTCGGGAAATCAACAAAAGGCGGACATTTTGACTAAGGCACTTGGAAGGACAAAGTTCAAGGAGATGAGAGATCTCATTGGAGTTCAAGATGTGTCAAAACAAGAGTTCAAGCTTAAGGGGGAGAATGTTGACTTAAGCTTGAAGATAAACTTGAGTTAGAAGTTATCCTAAAAGGACTAGGGCTATAAAGTTTAGGAGTTATCTAAACTAGTTTATGAGTTATCTAAACTAGTTTATGAGTTATCTAGAGAAATTAGGATTGCCCTATACCTCTATATAAAGAGATGTCAAAGTATGTGACATAACTTGTGAATTAAGAGAGAGGTTAAAAGCTTTAGTTTTGAGTAAGTTTCTAAAGCAATAAAAGAAAGAGTCTTTTATATCATCAATCTCTTAATTACTACTTGTTTGATTCAATAAAGGGTACCTTGCTAATCTGGTTTAACTAAACCAAACTAAACTTAAACAAAATCGATTAGGTTTTATTTTTATATCCAAACAAACAACAACTCAAACTTTAACAAAGCCAAAATTTGGAAACATGTCCCTGAACAGTATTTTTGATATTTCAATGTCAACTTTTTGAAAGCATAATTCTAAATAATATGTGTAAAAACTAAAGTTAAAAAAAATGGAGAATGATTATTAATATTAGGGTAATTTACTTTTGAAATGTATTGGTATTTTTGAAGGACCAAACTTGCACATATTGTTATCATTTAACTTGCTACTCGATTAATGAAAAACTGAAAGTCATTAGGATATATGTCAAGAACTAACTGTTAAATTGTAGTAACTCTTGTGGAGAAGCAAACGCAATGTTCTAGAGCATAAGACCAAACGAACGAGTAGAAGCAAGAACACAATTAAACTTGAAAAACTCATTTTTGCCATTTTTCTTTTTTAAATATGCTTAACCTCTTGATTCGATACACTTATTTATGTCCTTATTTATGTCCTTATCAGTTTTGAACTCTGTTTTTTTTAATTTTGAATTTTCATTCAATTTTAAATTCGGTCAAAGATGTCATGTCTATTAAGTCTGACCATAAACTCACCCATTATTTCACCTGTTAATTCCTAAAACGTTACAAACGTTTGAGAATTCGAAATCACTCCTTAGGTTATAAATATGATTTTTCTGATTCTCATTCTACTCACTCAGAAACGAAAATCAAAAAGAAAAGCTATCCAGCAATCTCTCTCAAAAAAGTAAATTTGTGTCTTGAGAGTATCGTAGGTGTTCAGTTCGTTAGAACCGTGATTTGAGTGATTGCAAATACGGTTGATTTGTGGTTGTATCATGGGATCCTTGAATCAGTCATCTCGTCGCACTACGGGTGATTCAAAGGGTTAAGATTGTAGGACCAAAATTATGGAGCACTACGAATCAGTGGTAAACTGCGATAAGAAAGACGTTTAAGGATCCTTAAACGTCTTTCTTATCGCAGTTTACCACTGATTCGTAGTGCTCCATAATTTTGGTCCTACACTTTGTACATATGCCGAGACTTTAGAAATCGTTACTTGGCACATAAAATACAAACGACATTCATATCTATATTTTGGTTAATTAATTATTAGATAAGTTTCAAGTTTATTACTCGCCCAAAACTTAAAAGAGAGGAATGTTGATGACTGTGACCACCACCATGCCCACTGCTTGACGGTCTTATATATATATATATATATAACTCTTTATATATGTACTCAAGAGTCTCCTCCCTACAAAATAATATTTATACATTGATATATATATATAGAAAATTTCGGTCCATATATATATAAAATATCAATACAGTTTAGTAGTCTAGTAAAAAAGACAACAAAAAGAGTGTGTATGAGTAACATACCGGGGTTCCGGGACCACGACCTCGTCTACTTCTTGATGGTGGTGTTCCTATAGCAGTATTGTGCTTATAATACGCCATCATTCTCCTCCCTTTATTTTTACAGAGATTTGTTCTTTGTAAGTAGCTAGTACTATTTACACAACAAACATGTATTACGATTTGAATCGGGATGGTGATTCATACACTAACACAAACCAATAGATTACATATATTCTAGTCATACTAAATATTTGATTAAAAAAACATCGATATGGTCCATTGATCATGGACACACTTATATACAATATATATATATATATATATATATATATTTATTTATTTATTTATTTATTTAACAACAACAAAAAAAATATATATACATATTATGACCTACATAATATGCGGGTATTTGATATTAAAATTGATAGTTTGTATAGTTATACCCGTATAGTTATATTCTAAATTAAAACCATGTTAGTATAGTCATAAATTACGTGAGTAAGAAAATCAATAATGAGTTTAAATCTTCAAAAAGTTATAAAAATAATTCATCTAAATGAATGATAAGGTTTTAAATCATATTTGAAATCTTATATACATTGAAACTGAATCTAATTTATAAATAAACATCAATTATTTTTAAACAGTTGGTAAAAATAAAATTATAATATATTACTATTCTATTTTGTAAATTTTCTTTTTTATGTTAGGTTAATAATTTTTTTTTTACAACATCAAGAAAGTATGGTAAGTGTTGGATAAGTTGAAGAATTTAAAATTTGATATAATTGATATATACTAAACTTTTCATCAAGTAGAAGAACTTCCATTCTCATAAGTACGTTATTTGCTTTAAGATTTCTAGCTTCCCACTTTCGAAGAATACATGCAATAGTAAACACGATTTCGATCTAATTGATCAAAAATTAAATAGTTTTGACTGATTTGTGGAGATGGTATTCAAAGAAATTTGAGGATTTGAGGTGTATGTTAAATTGTGGGAGGTGTGTGTTATTATATAGTTTTGGGATATGTCTTTTTTGAAGTAATAAAATTTTTGGAAGGTTGAACGTATGTTTACTTTGCCTTTTTTGCATAATTTATGGTTTAACATTTATAAGATTAAATGTATGTTTACTTTTCCTTTTAAAATAATTTATGGTTTAACATTTATTTTGTTTTTATATATAAAGTTTCATTTTTGTGATGTAACATTTATTTTGTTAACATAATGGTATTTTTATTTTGCTTTTTTTTTATGACTTACATAAAATTTGGTTTGATTTCTAGAAATATGTTAATGAAACAATAAAAAAAATGTTAATGTGTCTTTTTTTATCGATTTAACATAATGATATCTTTAATTTTCGAATTGCTTGATTTTAAATAGAACATTTTAACACGTGTCATCATGTCGATCGATAATGGACATATGTCATGATCTCGTGAGTTACAATTTTGACAAACTATCCTTTATATATTAAGACATTTAATATTTATGAAAACTAAGATAACTTAATTTTTTAATTTACATTTTTCTTATTATTTTCAAAGTCTAGTTATAAACTAATGATGTTTATATATTTTTTTATCAACTTTTTTTTAATCGTCTATTTTATTAACTTTTTGGTATACAATAATATAACTAAACGATGTAATAAATATTCATACAAATATACATATATGATATTTATAGTACATACATTAAATTTCTATTTTCACAAGATATCACACTTTAAATTAAATCTTACAATACATATACGTACAACAAATAAACCTATACCACAGACAAGAAATCATCATTATATGTAGAGAACTACATAAACCTCATCTTTTAACGTGCGCCACCTCCACCTCCGCCGCCGCCTCCATGGTGGCCTCCATGTTTATGTTAAATGTGAATAAGAACATTCGATTTTCGTTCAAATCATCCATAAAAAATAGAAAAAAAATCTTTATAAATAAATGAAATGTTCAAAAAACATATTTCAAATTCTATCAAATTAATAAACAGCAATCTTCTTTTTACATAAAAAATGATTTTCTTACATATTTGATCATTCTTAAATCAAAATTTCAATTACTAAAATCTAGATATGAAAAAATTAAACTTGAATATTTACATTGCAACATAAATTTCATAAAATCCATTTACATACAATAAAAAATATTTTGAAAAAACTAAACCCAATAAAATTACTACATTAACTATCATACAAAGTTAATATCAATATATTTTGTTTATATAATCACTAAAATGTGAGAAAATGTGTGTATATGTTATTATTCTTTTTTTCACTATAGATCTTATACAGAATTTATAGTTCGACTTTTTCATTTATATTTATCTTACTTCTTTTTATTTATTAGGTAACATATTTTTAAAACCAATTTTTTCTCCTTGTTAAATATGAAAAAGTTAATATTAACTATATTAACACATATCATAATCTTGATTAACAATAACACGTGACAAGATCTCGCGAGATACAATTTTGCTTACACGTCGCGATCTCATCGAACGACTTCTCCTTTATATAATAAGATATTCTCTTTAGGTTAATGTTTTCATTATCTATTCCTTCTATACTTTCACTTTTTTGCCACTTATATATCCTCTCTATTTTTCTCTTAATTTTTATATATGTAGTTTGGACTATTGATTTTATTTTATTTCATAATTATTTTAGACTAATATAATTTTTTTCTAATTAGTTTGAATTATTAGAGTTTTTCTTTTTCACTATTTAGTTAGTTATGTAATAGTTTTTTTTGTTAGTTTTCCTTTTTTAATTTCTTTTTCTAGTAAGTTTCAACTATTGAAATTTTTCTTTTTCACTATTTACTTTGTTACTTAACAATTTTTTTGTTAGTTTTCTATTTTCACATTTTGACACATCTAGATTCATCTCGATCGATAATAGACACATGTCACGATCTAGATTAAGACCCGCGTTCATACGCGGATAATCATATTAAAACTTATTCATACAAAATTTTAATTTTAATTAATAACCCGTCGAATTATTAAAATATTTTGAAATAGTATTCATACTTGGATCTTAAATCATTAGATGTCAAATTTTTATCTTAATTTCATGTTTAATCCATATCATGTAGATCCTACTATATATACAACTGTAATTGAACTCATATTTTTCTTTTAAATTAGTTTACACTACAGAAAATGTGTGTATATGTTATTATTCGTTTTTTACTCTATAGATCTTATATAGAATTTATAGTTCGACTTTTTCATTTATATTTATGTTACTTCTTTTTATTTATTAGTAAACATAATAATTTTTGACCCCAAAAAAAAAAAAAGTAAACACACTAACATACCGTGATCATGACGTCCACCGCCTGGTCCACTTGTTGATGGTGGTGTTCTTATATCACCATTGTGCTTATAATACGCCATAATTCTCCTTCCTTTATTTCTTACATATATTTATTCTTTGTTAAGTAATAAGAAATATATATACTAGCTAGTACTATGTACCCACGTATTATACACAGCTATTTTTCATTCGACAACATGTATTATGGTTTAAATCGGGATGGTGACACATTGACAACATTTACACAAACCAATAGACTACATGTTCTAGTAATACCAAATATTTGATTAGATAAAGAAGCATAATATATGCGATAAAAATCCCTTAATAAATATGGATAAACTTATATACATACACAAATATGCATATGTATTTGTATCAGTGTATTGAAACACTAACCAGTTACTGAGAGTTGTTGATGATCAGAAGGCAAAGCAGATTCGGTATGGTGAAAGAAGATGCTAAGAAGAAGAAGAAGAATGAGTAAATAGCCAAATTTTGAAGAACCATTCCTTTCCATCTCTCTCTCAATGTGTTCTCTTTCTCGTCAAAGTGAGGATATTATTATAATTTATAAGACAGATATGAGCCCCCAAAAACGAAAAAAGAAATGAAAAGAATTTATCTGCCATTCATTTCCAATTATTGACCCTCATGTTTATTATTGATTTTTCTTTGTATTTCTTTTCTTAACTAAAAGTTTTGAAATTGGAGAAAGACGAATTCAATCATTGAGTCGGAAAAAAAGACCAAAGTTTACAATAAACTAAAGGGTGAATTAGTGAGATGACAATATTGGGGTGAAAAACAAAGAAAATAGCCATAGGATAAATGAAATAAAGTAACGAACCATCGCTTTGTTTTTTAGACTTTTTTGCCCTCGACGCGCGTGACAAAATGGAGCGTGTGACGTGTGTTTTTGTCAGAGTAGATGGAGACAATTCGATGGATCAGAGTATAAGGTAGTAAACAAATCAAATAGGTCTTCTTTATCAATGTGATGGTTTATCTTGTGGATGTTTATTGTTCGCTCAATTCATTGGAAGAACTAGAAGTTAAAATACAAAAATAGAATAGGAAAATAACAAGTAGAACAGACAAGTTGAATAGAATAACATAACACACTTGAAGCAACGATCTTCTAGTTCAGTTCACCATCTTCTCATCTTATCATCATCTTCTTTCTCTACATGGAAGTCTAATTCATCATTTCACTCTCCTCTCCAATCAAACCCTCATCGAGAAAACTTTCAACCCTTCCACAATCGAAGCCTCATGCGTCTCTTCGAACTTGATTCCAACAAAGTCTGGCCTGTTCTCGATTATAAAATCTGAACAACAACAAAAGCTCAAAGCTGTTGAGGAGAAAGCGGAGAGTGCTCCTAGATTCGACCCACACACTTTACATCATCAAAACCGAACTATTAACTAATATAATAAAATAAAGAAGGATTGAAGCAAAAAAAAAAAAACAGGCCATATGTAAACGACTTACGCTCGAAATGGAGCTCTTTAATATCACCTTCCTCCTCCAGTTCGACCTGGATTTTTTTGGTGACGCACGAAGTACCCGAAATTAAATCCAATCCACTCGGATTTCATTCTTCGAAACCCACATACACCAAATCTCACACTTTACAAGATTAATTGTTCTCCACACGTTGCGACACAAGAAGGCGGTGGGTAACGCAATACTAGGTGAAACCAGTTGAAGAAAAATTTGCCTCCAAATTGTTACTTTCGCACCAATAAAAGATGAGATCTATCGAATGTGAGATAGAAAAACAGATTACCGAAGAGGAAGGAATAGACTTTGAGCGAGGAAAAGAAGAAGAATAGGATCGGGTCAACGGATGATCTTAAGGTACCGGTGAAGAAGGCGAATAGTGCTCGAAGAACTGGGAATTTGATAGACGATCGCCGGCGATAAGATGAGCAGCTGCGTTTATTTGTGTCGAGAAAGAGGTTGATAAATAATTTCTAGGGCAATTTTGGTAATATTGTATAAAATATACACAATATCATAGCCATTTGATTGTTATGGTTACTTAGCTAATTTATAAATTTTTGATGGTTATACTGCCTAGTTTCCCTAAACTAAATCACATCATCTCAGAATAGTCTTACGTAATTAGAAAAAAAAAAATTGAAATGCATACAGTGTTAGAACAAGGGAAGATCTGTTAGAACATGGACAGAATTAATTGGTTATGTATCAAATGGAATTGAGCTAAATATTATAAAATATAGATATTTAGTCAAATCTATTTATGCACAACCGTGGTGAAGTTGAAGACCTTTTTACAAAGATTCTTATTAAAGTATATAGATTGACTTAATTGGTTAACCTTAGAGCATGAATAACGGTGGTGTTATTAGGAGTGTTAATAGAGGTGTATAGTTTAATATTAGTATTTTAGGCTAGATTTATAAAGAATCGGATCAGAGTATTGATTCAAATGAACTAGTTCATTTGGGCCACGTGTTTTTTTTATTTTGTTTTTTTGTTTTTTTTTCACCCAAAACTTCCTCTTCTCTCTCTTTTCTCCTCCTCTTCCAATTGTGACGATTCCAAAGTTTTCATGCTCGGGTTCTTCGATCGGAAGATTTGTCATCGGAGTACGAGGATTGTCGTCATCTTCTTCACAAGCGATGTTGCTATGGTGGAGATTTGGCTCTGAGAAACTTCGATTGAGGATTTTATTATACTTTGAACGAATTTTAAAACGTTGAGAAGCTTGGTGCTCCGAAAGACGACTAGTTTTGGTGTTTATGTTCGTGACGGTGGTTTTTTCTCCGGTGAATTGAATCTGACATAGTGTGATACTATCCGATTAGAGAAATCGGACTCGTGCTCGTACCGTAGAAAGCGGAAGAAATCGAGTGGTGGTGTTAGGCAATGTAAGCTCGATCCTTAACTCTGCAATTGTAGTAATCATGATCTGAATTTTGAACTATTTTTGTGGTTTTGTTTCATTAGCAGGAGACTTGCTTTGATTGGTTAAAGCTTTAGTATTGTTAGATTTTGTGTGTTTTCTGCATTTGATCATGTGGATATTTTCTTTAGGAAGCTGATAGTGTTTAGTGTTAATGGATTGTGGTAGGTTGTTTGTAGCTTCTACCACCTGATATCTTGATATCTTGGAGCATAGAGATTCAAGCTCTCTTGATTTGCTTCAGATACATGGGTTTCTACTGATTTTTGTGTTTGCCATATAGTTTTCTTCGATTTCATTCACTTGAAATCTTGTGATTTATGGTTTGTTCAGTGGATAATCTCCTTTAGATTTGTGTTTCGAGTTAGATAATGGCAGTGTCGACTCTGTTTTGTCTAGTTCCGTCTTCAATCTATGTTCTTAACTCAAAATTTTCAGTGATGTTTCTTAGTCTGAATTCAATTGAAAGAAGAGTATTCTCAGAGTTTGAGTTGTTGTTGCTAACTTGCTGATACTGTTTCATTTCATTTTCATGTACAATCATGTGTAGCTATTGGTTGAAGATGGTGCTTTGAAGAGATTCAAGTCTCATTAGAAAGGTGTGCACAGATTGAAAAAGATCGGAGATGTGCTCAATGTCTTTGTTGTTGCAGGTAATAAGACATACTTCATAGCTATTTTGTTGAAGCTAGTAAGGTTTTTATGGTTTAGTGGTCAAATGTTTTTGTGATGATAGAAGCATAACTGGTAGGCTCAAGGGTTTGCTTGTAGGAAGACCTCTTATTTGAAATTGGTTTTTAGATTGAAACTGATTTCTTGGTTTAGTGGTCAAATGTTTCATTGTCTGAAATTGTTTGTTTAAGAATCAAATACTGTTTTGTGTTCTTCTTCAAGATAATGATCACTATCTTACATTGTGTTTGTACATTTTGTTCTAGGTGATTGTGGAAAAGGCTGAGAAAAGTGAAATCTCAAACATTGACAAGAAAAAGTTATGACCATTCATAGAATCATATTTACTTCTTTATGTATTGTTTCTCAAGATTTGTAGTTTTTGAAATGGTTTGAATTTTGATGAATGCATATAACTTGTATATGAGAGTGTCACCAATAAACATACAAAACTTGCAAAGATCTTATGAAGTGTTAAATATGAAATTACTAATATAAATAATATTAATTTAATTCAAATAACACTCTTAAGTGTTTATGGATAATCATGCTCTTAGTATTGGTTTAGTCGCTTTAGATTTAGCTCTTGGTTTAATGGTTTACACTCGTATATAATCATTTTCATGTACATTGTTTACACTTAATGAAGAATATTCAATTATCTGAAAATTCTTTTACTTCATTTTGAATAAGATAAATTTATTACAAACCTATACTCTGAAGAAGAAAAAATAGAATATTACTCAACAATCTTTATACATATATACTGAGACTTTAGAAATCGTTTCTTGGAATCACATAAAATACAAATAACATTCATATCTATTGTATATTGGTTCATTAATTATTAGATAAGTTTCAAGTTTATTACTCGCCAAAAACTAAGGAGAGGAGTGTTGATAAATGTGACCACCACCATGTCCCCTGCTTGACGGTCTTGTATATATATCTCCATTTGGTCTAGATATACTCATAACTCTCCTCCCTACAAATTAATATTTATACATTAACATATATAGAGAAAATTCCAGTCCAAACATATATATATAGACAATTATGTAAAATAGAAAAATATAAAATATCGATGTCGATTTAGTTTAGTAGCCTAAAGTAAAAGACAAACAAAAAAAGTGTATGAGTAGTAACATAACATACCGTGAGCAATACCACCTCGTCCACTTCTTGATGGTGGTGTTCCTATAGCATCATACACCATGATTCTCCTCCCTTTATTTTACAGATAATAAATGTATATATATTTTTAGTAGCTAGTATTATATACCCACATATTATATACACTAGGGTTGGACTCGCCCGTTGGGCGAGTTTTGTTTCTTTTGATGTTTTAATGTTATTTTCTTATATTTGGAAACTATATCATATATAACGTGTACTGTATGTTAGTATATATCTTTTACATTCATTAACATATTATAATATCATATGTTCAATCATTAATTTGAGTGTGAAATTTTCTTTTCTTTTTTGAAATTCTTCCAATTTGGCATTTGATTTTAAATAAATAATTTTTAGTTTCTAAAAAACTTATTATTTTATTTTTAGTTGCTTCTATCTTAACCAATCATAATCGCGTAACATGCATAATAATATATTTACTTTTTCTTAAACACTTTAAAAGTCTTTTAATTTTTCCAAGATTTTAGTGTTAAAAGCATTGATTCAAATATTGAATTATCAAATAGGTAATTTTTTTGCATCATGGTGTATAACTGCGTACGCTTTTACATAAAAATTATATATAATTCTCCCTATATTTTGTTGTATAATTCATGAATAACGCGACCATTCATTTTTTAACTTTATATATATCAAAACTCAAGATTATTTATTTATTTTAAATTATGGTATTGCAACGTTTTTAATTTTTTCTTTTATATTTCCAGAAACTCAATTATATTGAATAAATTCTTTTTTTCTTTTGGACAAATCTTATATTCCAAATTTTTACTTTACTTTCTCCTAAATGTTTTTGATATCCTTTAGTGAAATCATATATCCTATTTCTCATTAAACCTTCAACCTCATAGCAATTGGCGGAAGCCCAATTATGATGCCTTAATAATTGAATCATTTAATCTATATTTGTTTGATTATATCTCATGTCGTTTATTTACATTTTTATTCATTGCTCTTATATGTAAACTCATAATGTTTTGATTATTTTCTAATGAATTTTATTATAAATGATATATATTCATTATTGTATTTTTAGTTTAGAAAATAAAATACTCAAATAATCCTAAAACATCGTTTGCGTGATACATGAGTTTTATAATTTTATTAACTTAACGACAAAATTTTGATTTTACCATTTACAGTGTATACCTCTTATCTTTCAAATAATGGTATTATAACACTTTCAATTTTGTCTTTCATCCTTTCATAAAATTCAAATATAACATAATGAAAAATTGTATATTCCAAATTTTCATCCTATTATCTCATCTTTACTAAGATGGTTCAGTAGCTTTTTAATGAAATAGTATATGACAACTCCTTAACAATTGTTTGACACTGAAATTATTTAGGTTTTTTTTCTTTGATTCTTTGATGTCGTTTATAATTTTATCCATTTGTTTTTATATTTATATTTATTTTACATATTTCCAATTTCTTAAACTGATTATATATATATAAACTTTTAAGCAAAAAGGTCAACCCGTTGTTTAGAATTTAACATTATATTTATTTTACTTGTTTAACCCATTTTTTACTTACTTGTTTAAACTCTACATATATTTACTGATTTTCGTTTTTTTAATTTAATTAAAGTGTAGTAGTTATTAGTAACAATAAATATACATAAACGACATCATCTTTAGTGAGATGGTTCAATATCCTTGTAGTGAAACAATATATATTATTTCTCTTCAGATCAACAACATCTTAACAATCGTTTGACATTCAAATTATTTAGATTTGTTTTATTTGATTCTTTGATGTTGTTTATATTTTTATTCATTTGTTCTAATATGTATATTTAATGTACATATTTCCAATTTTTGAAACTGAATATTGTTATTATAAAATCCATTTATTTTTGAAATTATATTTACAACAATAAAATACTCAAATTAATTTTACATGTACTACTTTTAGCTATTTATTGACTTATTTTCGTATTTTATATTTAATTAGATTTTTTAACCTATAAGTAAGAATATATATAATTAAACATGAATTAAATGACACTTAAATTTAAAATTAATTGTAAAAAATGATTTGCCTATGTGGACACCTTAGATGAAGAGAGGACTCCCTAATTATATATACTAGCGTGTTGCGCGAGTTTGGCTTCTTTTGATATTTTTGTGTTATTTTCCTATGTTTTTTTATCAATATCATGTATAACATGAATTAGTAAGTATTTTATGTTAGTATATATATTTTACATTTATTTACACATTATAATATCATATTTTCAATTTTTAGTTTGTTTTTATTTCTTTTTTTTGAAATTCTTTCGATTTGGTATTTGATTTTAAATAAATAGCTCTTTAGTTTTTGAAAACTTATTATTTTATCTATTATTGCATAATAGATTTATCCAATCTTCAAACAAATTCTAAATATAATCAATATATTTACTTTTGTCATTTTTTCACAAAACACTAATATAATTATAGAAAGTTAATTTATACATAATTTTTTTCCTACGTTTTCTTAAACATTTCAAAAATAGTTTTTGTTTATCTATATTTTTAAAATCATTGATTCAAATATTGAATACAAAAGCTCGTCGGGGAATGCCTTTTTGTAGAACTACATACATTTTTACATAAAGATCACAAATTATTCTCGGTATATTTTGCTGTACAATTTATGAATATTGCGACCATTAATTTTATACTTTATATATATATCAAATTTAAGATTTTTTATTTATTTTAAATTAAGATATTACAACGTTGTCAATTTTGTTCTTTTCTACTTCTAAAACCTGAAAATAATATTTTGAATAAAATATTATATTCTAAAGTTTCACCTTATTTTCTTATTTTAGTAAAATCGTTCAATATCTTTAAGTGAAATCATACATCCTCTTTTTTTAAAGTTTTCAGTCTCTTAACAATCGGCTAAAACTTAATTACGATACTTTCAATAATTAACATCATTGAATCTATTTCTATTCAGCGCTCTTATATATAAATTCATAATATTTAGATTATTTTCTAATGACCATATAAATAAAAGTAATTCATTATTATAATTTTTAATTCGAAAATAAATACTCAAATAATCCTAAAATATGGTTCGTATGATGCATTTATTAAACTTGACGACAAAATTTGATTTAACTATTTACAATTTTATGTAGAACATAACTCAAGCAATGCATGATTTTTTTGTCTTACATCAATTTATACCTTATATCTTTAAAATAATAGTATTATAACACTTTCATATTTTTCTTTCATACTTCCATAAAATTATATAAAATTATAAATAAAATCGTATATCCTAAATTTTCATCTTATTATCTCATCTTTAATTAGATGGTTCAATATCCTTTTAGTGAAATAATATATATTCTTTATCTTTAGATCAACAACCTCTTATATTAACACGTTCATCCCTCATTGGTTCAAATATGCTCATGTATTTCTTTAACGAATAGGTGTAAGTGCGTTCATGACAAAAAAAACCCAATAGCCTCTTAACAATTTTCTGACACTCAAGATTTTTTTCTTTGAATCTTTGATGTCGTTAATATCTTTATTCACTTTTTCTTATATGTATATTCATTTTACATATTTCCAATTTTTGAAATTGAATATATAAACTTTTATCGTTATCATAAATTCATAGTAAATACTCAAATATTAATTTCTACTTTTAGTAATTTATTGACTTATTTTTCGTTTTTTTAATTTAATTAAAAAGTTAATACTTATAAGTAACAATAAATATACATAAACATGAACTAAATGAACTTAAAACTAAAATTAATTGTTAAAAAATTATTTTGCCTATGTGGACACCTTAGATGGAGAGAGGACTCCCTAATTATATATATGATGATTTATTTTCTATAAACAACATATATTATGATTTGAATCAAGCTATAACGACATTAAGACAAGCTAATAAACTACATAATTCTCGTCATACCAAATATTTGAAATTGGAATGCAATATTATCTTCTTGCTAAAGCATGGATACACTTATATACATATATACACAATAGCATATGTATTTGTATGTGTGTATTGAAATACTAACCAATTATTGAGAGTTGTTCATGATCAGAAGGCAAAGCAGATTCGGTATGGTGAAAGAGGATGCTAAGAAGAAGAATAAGCATGAGCACATGACCAAATTTTGAAGAACCATTCTCCATCTCTCTCCCTCCCATGTGTTCTCTCTTTTTCTTGAAAGTGGGGATATTATTATAAAACATCAAGACGATAGAAAAAAACCCCAAAAATAGATGAAACTAAATATCTCTGCCATTCATTTTCAATAATTGACCCTCTTCGTTTCTTTATTGATTTTTCTTTGTATTTTTATGGTTAAAAGATTCTTTATAATTGGAGAAAGACAAATACAAAATTGTGACTTGTGAGTCAGAAAAAAGGGACAAAAGTTTGCGCACAGCCCACATCAAAGCCTATTTATTAATCACTAAGCAAGTACAATAAACTAAATCACAGCTTCTATCACCTCATTCTCCACTTCAGTGTAAATCAATTCGTAGGCTATGTTTTGATGTTTCAATACAGTGTTCTTATCATCTAAGAATAATCTTACTAAGAAACTATAATTTGAATTGGATACATTGTTAAAACAAGAGAGGGGATGTTAGAACATGGACATAATTAATTGGTTAATGTTGATGTAACAAACGGAATTTATCTAAATATATATTAAAGAAAAAAATTGGTAAAAATTACTTCTTAAAGATATTTTTTGAAGATATATTCATTTAATTTCGAATACGATATTTTCTGTACTTTGGTTAAATTTAAGGTGCTACTCTTTATATAAATTGGTAAATTTATAAGAGAAGCATTCACTGCTAGGTTTAGCTGAAATGTTTTGAAAGAAATTCATTTTTTAGCTTTTAGGAGAATCGAGTTTAATCATTGAAATACAGGTTTATGTGTTTTAACAACGTTTGTCAGCCAAACTTGACAATAATTTAATAACCCAACTTCATCATATACATATTCCTTCCAGTTCAATGTAAAATTGGTTTTGACATTTTTCCAAAAGTTAAGAAAGTAATTAATTACATACTATTATGTTTCTACAAAAATATAGTATGACTCTTAAAATCATGTTCTATGGTCTTTGTGACAAAGAGTAAAACTGAAATTTCCCGACGACACTTAATTTTAAACATAAAAACTCTTCTTAAAAGATATATATATTGAAACGAATAAGTATTTAGAAAAACCATGTTGATATTTTAAGTAAAAATGTATATATACCTTATCACTGATTACAAATATTACAGCATGATCCATTCACTTTCAAAAACTATTGTTTAATTAGCATGCTGATGGTGCTGGCCGTGAAGATTGTCGCAACGATGATAACAACAAAGGGGATGATAATGGAGCCGACGATAGAGAGATATTGATACCAGCTCTCCGACTTTCTGATTGACATACAATAATCATCTTTCGTCTCCATTCTATTTAAACAAAACTTATATATTTTCAAAAGAAAAATGAATGTGTGTGTGTATATATATAAACTTAGTATAGCATCTTTTTTTTTGCTCAACCAACTTGGCATAACAAGTTCAAAGTTATTATAACTAGTAAATGCAAGGGTGTTGACTTAAGCTTGAAGATAAACTTGAGTTAGAAGTTATCTTAAAAGGACTAGGGCTATAAAGTTTAGGAGTTATCTAAACATATGTAATTCGTAGAGAAATTAGGATTGCCCTATACCTCTATATAAAGAGATGTCAAACTATGTGACATAACTTGTGAATTAAGAGAGAGGTTAAAAGCTTTAGTTTTGGTAAGTTTCTAAAGCAATAAAAGGAAGAGTCTTTTATATCATCAATCTCTTAATTACTACTTGTTTGATTCAATAATTGGCATCAGAGCGTTCTATTGAATCAGACAATCCAAGCGTGTTCGTGAAGGAGAAAACAAACGTCCAACAATATGGGAGACGTTGTTCCGGTGACAAACATCAAACCAAAAGAAAGTGGTCCGACGTCCATACAATGTCCGATGTTGAATGATACTAACTACACGGTATGGGCTATGAGAATGAAAGTGACACTTAAGGTACATAAGGTTTGGGAGACTATCGAGCATGGATCAGACGATGGAGACAAAAACGATATGGCTAGAGCTATTCTATTCCAATCTATACCAGAAGTGTTGATCGTACAAGTTGGAGATCTTGACACTTCAAAAGCTGTTTGGGATGCAATAAAAACAAGGTATGTCGGAGCTAATAGGGTCAAAGAAGCAAGGCTGCAGACCTTGATGGCCGAGTTCGATAGAATGAAGATGAAGGAAACCGACACCATAGATGGCTTCGTTGGCAAGCTTTCGGAATTATCTACGAAATCCGCAACCCTAGGAGAAAACATCGAAGAATCAAAGCTTGTTAAGAAGTTTCTTAACAGCCTACCTCGACGTAGGTATATACACATCATCACTGCCCTTGAACAAGTTCTTGATCTTAATACAACAAGCTTTGAGGACATCGTGGGAAGATTGAAAGCTTATGAAGAAAGAATTGAGGATGAGGAAGAAGATCAAACCAACGATCATGGAAAGCTCATGTATGTTAATACTGACCCTAATCCTTATCAAGGGAGCTATGGTTTTGGGCATGGTAGAGGATTAGGAGGACGATTTAATGGACGAGGAAGAGGACGTGGACGCTACGGTGCTAGCCAACAAAACGGCGGTTTTAGGCAAGAAAGGGATAAGTCAAAGGTGGTATGCTATCGGTGTGATAAGATATGACATTATGCTTCGAATTTCCCTGATAGGCTTCTTAAGCTTCAAGAAGCACATGAGAATGAAGGGGACGACATGCAAGAGGCAGACAATTTGATGTTACATGAAGTGGTGAAATTCAACAAGAGTGTTGATACGCAAGAGGCTAGCGAGTTGTTGATGCACGAGGTGGTGTATCTCAATGAGAGAAAGGTGAACCCGAGTGAATTTGAGACTCAGTCGGATATAAACAATGTTTGGTACCTAGACAATGGAGCGAGTAATCATATGTCTGGAAATCGGAGTTATTTCTCAAGGATTGACGAGACAATCACGGGAAAGGTAAGGTTTGGAGATGATTCTCGCATTACTATAAAGGGAAAGGGATCACTTTTGTTCATAAGCAAGAATGGAGAGAGAAAGGTATTGGCAGAGGTCTACTTCATACCAGATTTGAAAAGTAATATCATAAGTCTTGGACAGGCTACCGAGTCAGGATGTGATGTTAGAATGAAAGAAGATTACCTAACTCTACATGATCGAGATGGTAAGTTATTGGTAAAAGCAAGTAGGTCGAAAAACAGGCTTTACAAAGTAGTTATGGAGGTTGAAACAACAAAGTGCTTACAAATGGAAGTCTTGAGCAAATCAACAAGGTGGCATGCGAGGCTATGGCATATTGGCCTTGAAAAGATGAAATCGATGACTACAAAGGATATAGTATTTGGGATGCCGAGCATTACAATTCAAAAGGAGGTTTGTTCATCTTGCTTACTTGCAAAGCAAGTAAGACAATCTTTTCCTCAAGCTACCTCATATCGGTCGGAAAAGATTCTTGAGCTCATCCATGGAGATCTTTGTTGACCCATTACTCCTTCCACAAGTACAAGAAACAGGTACATCTTTGTGTTAATCGATGATCACTCACGTTATATGTGGACTCTTCTCTTGAAAGGAAAAGGTGAAGCTTTCGATAAGTTTAAGAAGTTCAGGATGATAGTTGAGCAAGAGACGGGGGTAACAATCAAAACATTCAGAACAGATAGAGGTGGAGAGTTCTTATCTAGAGAATTCCAATTGTTTTGTGATAATGCAGGTATCAAGAGACATTTAACTGCACCATACTCTCCTCAACAAAACGGTGTGGTTGAGAGACGAAACAGGACACTAATGGAGATGACCCGGAGTCTTTTAAAGCATATGCCAAATTATCTATGGGGAGAGGCAGTGAGACATGCCACCTATCTTATCAATAGAGTGGCGACAAGAGCCTTGTTAAATCAAACTCTGTATGAGGTTTTCAAGGGAAGAAAACCGAATATAGGACATTTACGTGTTTTTGGATGTATTGGTTATGCTAAAAAGGAAACTCCACATTTGAAGAAATTAGATGATCGATCAAGGACATTAGTTCATCTAGGGACTGAACCAGGAACGAAAGCTTATTGGTTGTTTGATCCAACTACTCGCAAAATAGTGGTAAGTAGAGATGTGTTTTTTTGATGAAAGTAAAAAATGGAGATGGAAGGAATTAGAATCTGTTTCGAGTGACAAGTCAGAGATGTTAACTTTCACTTTGGAATTTGGTATAAGAGAGGATAGTATTGCTGAAGAAGAAACCACGGCCAATATGGAGAAAGATGAAGATCTTGATACTGTTAAAGGGTCGAGTACTGTTAAACAGAGGAAAAACAGAGCAAGAGGGACCAAACCCCGTGTTGAGTAGGTCAAACCGGCAAGGTGAGAAACCAAAATATCTTGATGATTATGTCATGTTGGCTGAGCTTGAAAGTGAATATCTTCTTATGTCAATAAATGAAGAACCATGGAGTTTTAGTGAAGCAAAAGGAATACAAGTTTGGGAAGAAGCTTGTGAAGATGAAATCGATTCCATTGTGAAGAACAAGACATGGGATTTAGTTGATCTTCCTCTTGGAGCTAAACCAATCGGTCTAAAGTGGGTCTCCAAGCTTAAGAGGAATTGTGATGGAAATATTAACAAGCATAAAGCAAGGCTTGTTGCTAAAGGTTATGTCCAAAGGCATGGTATCGATTTTGACGAGGTTTTTGCTCCAGTGGCGCGAATAGAAACAGTTCGTTTTATTATTGCTTTGGCAGCAACGAATGGTTGGAAAATGCATCATCTTGATGTCAAGACGGCGTTTCTTCATGGCGAGTTAAAAGAAGATGTGTATGTTGCTCAACCGGAGGGTTTTGTGGTCCAAGGAAAGGAAGACAAAGTTTACAAGCTAAACAAGGCACTTTATGGGTTAAGGCAAGCTCCAAGAGCATGGAATAACAAGTTAAACGAGATTCTTAGAGAATTAAACTTTGTTAAATGCTTAAAGGAACCATCGTTATACCGAAAGACTGAGAAAGGTAATATTCCTCTCGTAGCTGTTCACGTGGATGACTTACTTGTCAAAGGATCTAGCTTGAATTTGATACTTGATTTCAAGAAGGGGATGGCATCGAAATTTGATATGAGTGACCTTGGAAGACTAACTTATTATCTTAGTATTGAAGTAATTCAATTTGATGGTGGTATCGTGTTGAAGCAAGAGAGATATGCAACAAAGATTCTGGAAGAAGCTGGAATGAAAGCGTGTAATGCAGTTCACATCCCAATGGATTTTGGGCTCAAGTTATCCAAGGCACCCCAAGAAAGGTGTATTGACGAGAAGGAATATAGAAGAAACATTGGTTGTCTCAGATATTTACTCATCACAAGACCGGATCTCTCTTACTCTGTTGGTGTATTGAGTAGGTATATGCACGAGCCAAAGGAGTCACATGAGGCAGCAATGAAACAAGTACTTCGATATGTGCAAGGAACTCTTTCTTATGGACTTACTTTTGCTCTACGGTTGAACAAAACCGGACTATTGGGCTATAGTGATAGCAGACACAATGTAGATGAGGATGATGGTAAGAGTACAACCGGTCATATGTTCTATCTTGATGATTGCCCGATCACATGGTGTACACAGAAGCAGGAGACAGTGGCGTTATCATCTTGTGAGGCCGAGTTTATGGCAGCCACAGAGGCAGCGAAGCAGGCAATTTGGTTGCAAGAACTACTTGGTGAGATCACGGAAGGCATGTGTAAAAAGGTGATACTTCGGGTTGATAATAAGTCAGCCATAGCACTTACCAAAAATCCAGTGTTTCATGGTCGTAGCAAGCATATACACACTAGATATCATTTCATACGAGAGTGTGTTGATCGAGAATGAGCAAGTCGAAGTGGAACATGTTTCGAGAAATCAACAAAAGGCGGACATTTTGACTAAGGCACTTGGAAGGACAAAGTTCAAGGAGATGAGAGATCTCATTGGAGTTCAAGATGTGTCAAAACAAGAGTTCAAGCTTAAGGGGGAGAATGTTGACTTAAGCTTGAAGATAAACTTGAGTTAGAAGTTATCCTAAAAGGACTAGGGCTATAAAGTTTAGGAGTTATCTAAACTAGTTTATGAGTTATCTAAACTAGTTTATGAGTTATCTAGAGAAATTAGGATTGCCCTATACCTCTATATAAGGAGATGTCAAAGTATGTGACATAACTTGTGAATTAAGAGAGAGGTTAAAAGCTTTAGTTTTGAGTAAGTTTCTAAAGCAATAAAAGGAAGAGTCTTTTATATCATCAATCTCTTAATTACTACTTGTTTGATTCAATAAAGGGTACCTTGCTAATCTGGTTTAACTAAACCAAACTAAACTTAAACAAAATCGATTAGGTTTTATTTTTATATCCAAACAAACAACAACTCAAACTTTAACAAAGCCAAAATTTGGAAACATGTCCCTGAACAGTATTTTTGATATTTCAATGTCAACTTTTTGAAAGCATAATTCTAAATAATATGTGTAAAAACTAAAGTTAAAAAAAATGGAGAATGATTATTAATATTAGGGTAATTTACTTTTGAAATGTATTGGTATTTTTGAAGGACCAAACTTGCACATATTGTTATCATTTAACTTGCTACTCGATTAATGAAAAACTGAAAGTCATTAGGATATATGTCAAGAACTAACTGTTAAATTGTAGTAACTCTTGTGGAGAAGCAAACGCAATGTTCTAGAGCATAAGACCAAACGAACGAGTAGAAGCAAGAACACAATTAAACTTGAAAAACTCATTTTTGCCATCTTTGTTTTTTAAATATGCTTAACCTCTTGATTCGATACACTTATTTATGTCCTTATTTATGTCCTTATCAGTTTTGAACTCTGTTTTTTTTAATTTTGAATTTTCATTCAATTTTAAATTCGGTCAAAGATGTCATGTCTATTAAGTCTGACCATAAACTCACCCATTATTTCACCTGTTAATTCCTAAAACGTTACAAACGTTTGAGAATTCGAAATCACTCCTTAGGTTATAAATATGATTTTTCTGATTCTCATTCTACTCACTCAGAAACGAAAATCAAAAAGAAAAGCTATCCAGCAATCTCTCTCAAAAAAGTAAATTTGTGTCTTGAGAGTATCGTAGGTGTTCAGTTCGTTAGAACCGTGATTTGAGTGATTGCAAATACGGTTGATTTGTGGTTGTATCATGGGATCCTTGAATCAGTCATCTCGTCGCACTACGGGTGATTCAAAGGGTTAAGATTGTAGGACCAAAATTATTCAAAGGGTTAAGACGTTTAAACGTCTTTCTTATCGCAGTTTACCACTGATTCGTAGTGCTCCATAATTTTGGTCCTACACTTTGTACATATGCCGAGACTTTAGAAATCGTTACTTGGCACATAAAATACAAACGACATTCATATCTATATTTTGGTTAATTAATTATTAGATAAGTTTCAAGTTTATTACTCGCCCAAAACTTAAAAGAGAGGAATGTTGATGACTGTGACCACCACCATGCCCACTGCTTGATGGTCTTATATATATATATATATAACTCTTTATATATGTACTCAAGAGTCTCCTCCCTACAAAATAATATTTATACATTGATATATATATATAGAAAATTTCGGTCCATATATATATAAAATATCAATACAGTTTAGTAGTCTAGTAAAAAAGACAACAAAAAGAGTGTGTATGAGTAACATACCGGGGTTCCGGGACCACGACCTCGTCTACTTCTTGATGTTGGTGTTCCTATACTAGTATTGTGCTTATAATACGCCATCATTCTCCTCCCTTTATTTTTACAGAGATTTGTTCTTTGTAAGTAGCTAGTACTATTTACACAACAAACATGTATTACGATTTGAATCGGGATGGTGATTCATACACTAACACAAACCAATAGATTACATATATTCTAGTCATACTAAATATTTGATTAAAAAAACATCGATATGGTCCATTGATCATGGACACACTTATATACAATATATATATATATATATATATATATTTATTTATTTATTTAACAACAAAAAAAAAAATATATATACATATTATGACCTACATAATATGCGGGTATTTGATATTAAAATTGATAGTTTGTATAGTTATACCCGTATAGTTATATTCTAAATTAAAACCGTGTTAGTATAGTCATAAATTACGTGAGTAAGAAAATCAATAATGAGTTTAAATCTTCAAAAAGTTATAAAAATAATTCATCTAAATGAATGATAAGGTTTTAAATCATATTTGAAATCTTATATACATTGAAACTGAATCTAATTTATAAATAAACATCAATTATTTTTAAACAGTTGGTAAAAATAAAATTATAATATATTACTATTCTATTTTGTAAATTTTCTTTTTTATGTTAGGTTAATAATTTTTTTTTTACAACATCAAGAAAGTATGGTAAGTGTTGGATAAGTTGAAGAATTTAAAATTTGATATAATTGATATATACTAAACTTTTCATCAAGTAGAAGAACTTCCATTCCCATAAGTACGTTATTTGCTTTAAGATTTCTAGCTTCCCACTTTCGAAGAATACATGCAATAGTAAACACGATTTCGATCTAATTGATCAAAAATTAAATAGTTTTGACTGATTTGTGGAGATGGTATTCAAAGAAATTTGAGGATTTGAGGTGTATGTTAAATTGTGGGAGGTGTGTGTTATTATATAGTTTTGGGATATGTCTTTTTTGAAGTAATAAATTTTTTGGAAGGTTGAACGTATGTTTACTTTGCCTTTTTCATAATTTATGGTTTAACATTTATAAGATTAAATGTATGTTTACTTTTCCTTTTAAAATAATTTATGGTTTAACATTTATTTTGTTTTTATATATAAAGTTTCATTTTTGTGATGTAACATTTATTTTGTTAACATAATGGTATTTATATTTTGCTTTTTTTTATGACTTACATAAAATTTGGTTTGATTTCTAGAAATATGTTAATGAAACAATAAAAAAAATGTTAATGTGTCTTTTTTTATTGATTTAACATAATGATATCTTTAATTTTCTAATTGCTTGATTTTAAATAGAATATTTTAACACGTGTCATCATGTCGATCGATAATAGACACATGTCATCATCTAGTGAGTTACAATTTTGACAAATTCTCCTTTATATAATAATAAGATATATGCATTTGTATTTGTATGTGTGTACTGAAACACTAACTAGTTATTGAGACTTGGTCATGATCAGAAGACAAAGCAGATTCGGTATGGTGAAAGAGGATGCTAAGAAGAAGAAGAAGGATGAGCACATGACCAAATTTTGAAGAACCATTCCTTTCCATCTCTTTCCCACCCAAGTCCCAATGTGTTCTCGCTCGTGAAAGAGGGGATATTATTTTGACATCAAGACAGATCAAAAATTAATGAAACAAAATGTCTGTCATTCGTTTCCAATAATTGACCCTCTTTGTTTCTTTATTTATTTTTCTTTGTATTTTATATGTTTTAAAAGTTTCTTTATTAGAAAATGGAGAAAGACAAATACAATAGTTGTGACTTGTGAGTCAGAAAAAGGGACGAAAGTTTACACAGAGCCCGCATCCAACCCCATTAATCACTAACCAAATACAATAAACTAAGTCACAGCTTCTATCACCTAATTCTTCACTTCAATGTGAATCCATTCGTAGGCTATGTCTCGATGTTTTAACAGTGTTCTTATCATTTAAGAATAGTCTTAATTGGAAAGCTTAATTTGAAATGCAGACATTCAGTCTGATTGGAAACTGAAAGCTGTAAACTAGATTTGTAAGCTGTTAACTAGAGGTTTATGAATATTGTAAAGCTGTACAAAGTAGCTTTATGAAAAAAAATTACAAAAAAGCTGAGTGTAACACTGTTAATGAAGCTTTTGGTATAGCTTTTGTGATTGGTACAATCTAAAACGTTATAAAATGTAAAGTGGTTGTATAAAATGTAAAGTGGTTACCTGAGATATTGTTAGAATAAGAAAGGTCTGTTAGAACATGGACATAATTAATTGGTTAACGTTGATGTGACAATTGGAATTGAGCTTAACATGTAGTTCCATTTCAATATAAAAATGATTTTAATATTTTTTCACAAATTAAGAAACTAATTAAATACATACTATTATACTTCTACAAAAATATATTGGACTCTTAAAATTATGTTCTATGAACTAGGTATTTGTGACAAAAACATTATATTGAAATATCCAAACAACGCTTATTTTTAACTACAAAACTCTTTTTAAAAGACATTTATATGGAAACGAATAAGTATTTTTTTTTTTAAACAATTTGTTATATTTTAAGTAGAACGATATGCATAACTTATCAATGATTACAAATATATCACAACATCATCCACGGTTCTGGCATGGTGCTGGTGCTGGCCGTGAATATCGTCGCAACGATGACAACAACGAAGGTGATGATAATGGAGCCGACGATGGCGAGATATAGGTACCATCTTTGGGGGTTTCTGATGGACATATAATAATCATCTTTCGTCTCCACTCTATTTAAATCACAATTAGAAAAACAAATATTATATTTTTAAAATGTATAAATATTAGAACTACTAAAAAGTAAAAACAAGGGTACCTAGCTAATCTGGTTTGACTAAAGCAAACTGACCTTAAACAAACCCTGAGCATTATATTTGATATTTCACGATCAAACTTTTTCAAACTTATTTCTATGTAATTATATTGGTGAAAACTTAAGAAAATGGATAAATAGTTATTAAAACTAGGGTAATTTACTTTCCAAATGTATCGGTAGTTTTTGGAGGACTAAACTTGCACATATTGTTATCATTAACTTGATACTCGGTTTATGAAAAATTGAAAATCATTAGAATATATGTCAAGCACTAACCGTTAAATTGTAGTAATTCTTGTGGAGAAGCACACGCAAAGCCTTGGACCAAAAGAACGAGTAGAAGCAAGAACACAACTACATTTGAAAAACTATATTTTGCCATCTTTATGATGCTAAACCTCTTGATTCAGTACTCTTATTTATGTCCTTATGCCAATGGTTAAAGCTCCACGAAATGACAAAAACGAAGACTAGTGAGTAGTGACTATTGTAAGCAAACCATTATTTTCTTTTGGCCACACATTTTATTGGTTAGAGTTAAGACTGAAACAAACCATTTATTATTGCATTATCAAGTTTTGGAGTAAAACCCACGAATACTTAATATTATATCATTATAGAATTTGACAAAGTCCAAACACTCGGTATAAAAAGGATGAGATTTCGACCCAGAATTGATGAAATATCCACGGCGAATATTCAACACGGCTATCAAATTTAATTATGCGTCACTAGTCACTATATTGAAAATTCAACTTTTATATAAAGGGATAAATAAATAAAGCGTTTCAATGAGTTAATGTGATTAGTACTTGGTAAGTAGGTTAAATGGTATTTTCGTGAACAGCTAAAATGTTTATTTCTGAAAACATATTTGGTAAGTTTGTCACCAAAATTTTGCTATAGTAGTAATTGTATACATATCTTCTTATGTTTTCAAAGCGTTTGATTTTCAGGTGACCAATCTTTATCAAGTAACATATTTATACAAAGATAACCAAAAGGAAGCTGCTTTTTGTTCTTAATCTTCATACATCATCATGTCCAAAGGAAAACATGATAAAATGTCTCAGATTCGTCGCAGTGAAGCCAATCTCTTCTCAAGCTCATCCACTTCACTTGTATCAGAGCTGCAAGTTACATTAACAGTAAGATTTCTTTCTTTCTTCATTGCCAATTTCAATGAACCAAACTTATATATAAGAAATGAGCTCACTTGTTGTTTGTTGCAGTGGAAGCAGCGGGCTGAGCTGCGGTTTTGGTAGCAATCCGACCTTTTGGAGCTGAAGATAACTGTTTCAAGCAAAGCAAAGGGTGACAGATTTTAGTTTTTGACTCACTCGAGAAACGAAAAAACAAAAATTGCTTTAGCAGACCTGAGAAGCAACGCCGACACCAATCTCATCAAGAACTTGGTTAGTAAGATCTTCTGTTTCTTCTTCAGCTTCATCTTTGTCAAGTGTTTCATCAATTGCATCTGACATCATCTCTATCTGCAAATACAACAACAAATCATCACAAAGCCAAATCTTGAGCCAACAAATCTGTACACCTAGCTAAATTAGATAATGTAAGCTCTTAAGATTAAGAGATGTATCCGTGTACCGTCATGTCTAGCTGTGCCGACTGCTTCTGGAAATCCTTAATCACTTTGGCTTGTTTCGTTGGTGCCATTTGCTGAAAAGTTTGCAAAAAATGTAAAATACAAAGTCATGAGTTTCAAACTACAATGTGTCTTTTTCCTATAGATGCATTAAGCACTGACCATTGAAACAAACTAACATTACCTTGTTCATAGCAACCATAGCTTTGGTTGCACCTTTCATACCAGATGAAATCGAAGTGCTTGCATACAGAGCCTATCCAAAGAGAAACGAAGAACCCACTGATTTAGTAATAACACCGGAGTATACTAATCGAATTATTAGTTTAGCTGTTGTTGAATGAAAGGAAGTAAACCTGAGTATGAGTAGTTACGCCCCTAATTTGAGCACGGCTTCCCTGTAAGTTGGTAATCTGTTGCCTCAATCGAACAAGTTGACGAGCTAATATCTTTGTAGCTGCCTATAAACGAACAATCAACAGTAATGAAGTTCTTAGATGAAACTGGAAGTGAATACAATGATTTCCGCAAGAAAAGGATGAAATGAAAGACTTGCCTCGTTTCCAGTCTTAGCTGTTTTCTTGATCTCAGCAACTAATCTCTTTTCCTGATTGCAACTTAATGTCAGTAAACTATTCATATGAACAAAGTGTGAGCTTGTAGTATTACCTCTAGTTGAAGAGATGCAATCTCTCGTTCGATACCTGCAAATGACATTGGAATTTATACAAACTGGATTCACAAAAACTGAATAAAAGCTTTGGCTAGTTATGTGTTTTGGTAATTTAGTACACAAAACAGAGAAACTAAGAAGAAGAAATTAGCTACAAATCTTCAACAGCTTTATTCTCTAGTTCTTGCCAAATCCAACATTTGAGATAACTAAAGAAGAAGAAATTCCCAAAAGCTAAGACTCCAGAGTTGAGAGACACACCATTCAGTTCTTTAACAAGCAAATTTCAATCGGAATTTTGGTTTTTCTTGGCAGTTAAAACACAAATCTACCTTAAAACGTGAATTTAGAAGTCTCAAGAGATAAGAACCGTTATACATACATACCTCGAGTAGCCACAGCCATTTCTCTCTTACTAGTACGAAGAGCATCTGCGTAATTAGAAAAATATCACAACTTTCTCAATACAAAATCAAAAGCAGAATTGCAAAATTCACATGTTTAATTGCAAACAATGAAACTAACTGAATCTAAGCAACTCACTTTTTCCCTTATTTGATCTTTCGAACAATTACACATCTAATTAACGAATCATACCTACCCTTTTTATGGAAATAATAAAAACCCAGGAAAATTCACACAACCCCACACTGAAAGATCCAATTTTGAACACGAAGAACAACTAAAGGTGCCATTTTTAATCTTTTAGATCAATGTAGATGAATGTAGATGCAGAGCACAAAATCTCAGAAGCGACAATAGTAGTAGTAATACCTTTAGGAGTGGTCTTTTTCCTGAAAATGTTCATGGCGGTTAGTTTCTTCAACATATTCTACAAAAAAAAAAGACCCCTTTTTGCTCGTGTTTGTGAAAAACCCTAAATCACAGAAAAGTGATCTAAGGAGAGGCAAAAAGTTGTCTACTCTCTCTCTCTCGCTCTCTGTAGTGTAAATGTGTGTGTATAGAAGAGCGTGCTTGCTTAATAATACAATAATAAAAAAACGCTACTTTGGAACTAGCCGTTACAGAGAGATCTTCCTAATATTCCTTCTTTTATCCACCGTTCATAACTTTTTTTAATCATTTTTGTATGTTATGGAACCGACAAAAACTCTGACAAAAATTGCTTGATTAATGTATTAGATAATTGAATGTAGTGTATTACTAGATAATTGTTGAATAAAAATTCGGATTATAGCGAATTAATAATGTGTTACTACTAACTCCGTTCCAATCACCGAGTTACCTTCTAAATCAGTTTTTTTACCATCTAGAGAGTTTACCTGTTTTTAACAGTTTTGTCCATTCAAAATCTGTTGATCCAACAAATGTTATTGCCCCAACAACAATTGAGTATACTTTATCCCGTGACTGCTCAAATTGTATTAGTAACACTTTTACTTACTCTTTTACTCGTTCCGCTAGCTAAAGGGAAAATTAAAGAAACATATCGAGCTTGATTTTGGTTCCAATAAATTTTCGTTATTTATCTCTTTGTAGGAAAGACGAAAAAAAAAACGATATGTTGGATCTTATGACACCTTCAAATAAAATAATTATCCACAAAAACTAGTAAAACCATCAGTAATGGCTAAGGAGATTCATTGGTAAACGGCAAGTTATAAACAAGGTAATTGAGGACATGGAAATCGAGATGACCGCGACTAGTCAATCAAAACGGAAGATGCGATTAAAAGTAAAATTTTTATAAAGTAATACTTGATTAAGTAATAATTCGATAAACTAATAAATTTTGCCGGCCCCGAATCGGACCGATGCAAAATTTAATACAAATCGATAAGATAATAAGATAATTCCTATACAAATATATGGTTCCATTAATACTATAAAACAATAACTGCTATATATTTATTTCATTTCATAGTAAGTGATGTATTAGGAGAAACAAATTGTTTCAAACTATATTATATTTTCAACTTTTAGTAGAGAATTTATTAATTTTTAATTGTTTTTAACCATTTATATTCTGCAAATTATTTTATAAGTGGTTAAATTGTGTTTTATTATGAATTTATCAATTAAATTTTTCATTGATTTATTTTAAGAATTACTCATAAAGTAATAACTCTATAAATGTATCACCCCAGATTCTGGAAATGTTTGGTGCGTTTCTGAGAATATGTGGTGCAAGAGGCTTAAAAGAATTGATTTGGCTACCTATGTCACCAAAGTGCACTTATCTTTTCGGTCACTTGTCTTGAGAGAACTCAAGAGCTAATCGTGCTTGAGCTGGAGCAATTTCATAATGAGTGACCCATTGAGAAGTAATTTCCAGTACCGTGCGAGTGAGGCCAAAACACGGGGAAAGATCGCGTGGTGATTGTAGGGTCAGTAAACATGCATTTCGAGCCTCCCGGACTAACGCACCGATCGTCAGAGAAGTCTCGGCCCGCGGGCCGAGAGTAGGCTTGGGGCCCCCGGCAGGACGGTCGTAGCGTTATAGTAATAAATTTTTGTGGTCCCAACATTATTATTTTATAGAGTTTTTAGTGTATATCTGGTACATTTTTGATATTTAGTGCTTTATCACACTTTGTAACGTTTTTAAAAATATTGCAATCCATATCCGTAGGTCATACATGGGACTGTTTTAATTACTCCCTCTGTTTCATTTTGTAACATGTTTTGGTTGAATACGCAGGAATTAAGAAACAATAATTATTAACAAAATTTCATTTAATAAATAGATACAAATATAATTCAACTAATCATATACAAGACTGCAGAATTCAAAAGATCAAAACTATCAAATAGCATTAAAATTTACATGGAAAGTAATAAAACATCTAATAAAATGAAAAAAAAAAGATCTTTTAAACATTTTACATAATGAAACGAAGAGAGTATATAAAATATATTTCGGTTAAAAGAATTGAAGGGAAAAAAAATGGGATAAAAAGTAGGTAGGATATTCCAAATTGTTTAGCGTAAAAAAAAAAAAAATTGTTAGTGTACAACCCTAACAAACTATCAACGGGGACAAGGCAATCGCGGCGACTAGAAAACGCAACCGCGATTAAAACGCAGAGAAGAAGAGTCTAGAGATCGAGAAGCCCATTCAAAAGCGCGTTTTGACACAAGGCAAATCGAGTAAAAAGCCCCCACGCTTTTGACCTTTACGCCCAAATAAAAAACCCTGAAAGTGACCTCACGAGTCACGACAAGCTTCAAGCTCGATTATTCAATATCAACAAGAACATTAGTGAGATCATTAGGGAGGGCAAAATCAACTCTGTTTGTCTTTTCCATTGTTGATTTCCCCAAAAAAATTGGTTTATACAATCGCTTTGGGCTTCGCATCAAATCTCCAATCCGTATGATCAAGAACACTCTTTTTTGTTTCCCCAATTCAAATTTTATAACTTTTCGGTGAATTGATTTACCAATTTGGCTTTGATTTGAAATTTCGATTTGCAGAAGTTTCTAGGTCCAAATTTAGAATTCGATTACAAAAAAGGTTGCTTTTTTAGAGACTTTATCAGGTGAGTGTTTGTGGGTTTGTTTCTTCACTGATTAATAATGGAACACGCATATATAGAATTGGATTAAGAGTAGAAAGATTAGGGTTTTTTTGTTTTTAAGGTGCAAAGTTGTGATTTTTGAAGCAATTGTGTTGTTGTTGTTTGGTTTATGAAACAGAGAAAATGCAGGATCAGTTGGTATGTCGTGGATGTAGAAACAGGTTAATGTATCGTCGAGGAGCAACAGATGTGTGTTGTTCTTTGTGTAACACCATCAATTCCGTTCATTCTTATCCTCCTCAAGGTAAATCTAATCTTTGAGGTTTTGCGAGGTTTTAGTGAGGCTTTGCAATATCGAAAAAAGCCCTCGATTTGATCTATGTTCGGGGTTTAAGGTTTATGAGCCTTATCTTAGATATTTATGTATGGTTTCTTGATTAACTTTGGTGTAGGAATGGACATGGCTCATATTAGATGTGGTGGTTGTCAAACTATGCTTATGTACACACGTGGTGATGCGAGGAGCGTTAGATGTTCTTGTTGTCAGACTTTGAACAATGTTTCAGGTAAAGGTCATTTGTGTTTTATCAGCATTGTTTTCTTGAGATTGTTTGTGGCTTGCTTTACCTTCTCGTTTGAGTCTACAACGGTTAATAGTGTCGAAGTGTGGCTATTTGGTTTAGAATTAATGCTAAACCTTTGAGCTTGTGGTCATTTGAAATGTTTGATTGTTTTACTTTTTGTAATCTCATTGGCTGAATCTTTTCTTCTGTTTAGTCCCGACCGCAGCACCACCGTCTAATCAGACCCCGCATGTCAATAATCAGACCGCGCATATCAATTGTGGGCATTGTAGAACGACACTCATGTATCCCTATGGAGCCCCATCTGTTAAATGCGCTGTTTGCCAATACGTTACTAATGTTAATGTGAGTATTCGTTGCACGACTCTTTATTTTCGGTTCTCACCGACTTTCAAGATCATTGTATTCAAGCTTGGTATATTGATTTTACTCTTTCTCTGTAGATGAACAATGGAAGAGTTCCTCAGTCGATGAACCGGCCTAATGGAACCGTTTCTCCACCAACAATGCCCTCTCCATCATCTGTGAGTTATACCAATTATTCATATCATTGTAACAAATCGAAAACACCTCAAAACAGGACTTACTCTGTTCATTATCTTCTCAGACTCAAACGGTTGTCGTAGAGAACCCCATGTCCATGGACGAAAGTGGAAAATTAGTGAGTATCAAGTCTAGTATTTATCGTTTTTTCTTTCTACTTAAAAGTATACATTCGAAAACGATCGCTGATGAGTGATATAAAAAAACTTGCAGGTGAGCAATGTCGTGGTTGGGGTAACGACCGCTAAGAAGTAATCAAGTTTTGCTGCGTTTGGTTTGTACATATGATTTACATAATACTTGGAAAACATCTGGATTATATGTCTCTAAACTTCAGGGTTTCTTTTTTGTTAGAACAAAAAAAAATTGGTATTTCGTGGTATCTGTGTTAACGAGTTTAAGAACAAATGAGTTTTAGTTTGCTCTTTTGCTCCCATGGAACTGATCTCTCTTATTGAGTGTAGACTCTTGAGTTCACATTGCTATTCTAAATTCATGTGAACCGGTTAATGTAATGTACTTTCATCATATTCTTCTTGTTATTCTGGTTATTTCCTGGTCTTGACCGGTTAAACCAGTGCCAATTTGGGCTAATCCAATCTGTTGTGATCAAGTTGGTTTTCATTATAAGCTCTAAATTCACAAATAACCTCAATGCAGAAACTTTGTTATCTATGTAGGTATTAATTGTTTGATTGCAATTTATGCCTTTGTGTATACATCAGAAACAAAAATTTCAAAACAGATTACTTTTTTGTTAACTCAAATATTTTTAGGTTCTTAAAAATAATTTTGGCATTTGGAGTTTACTATCTACTGAAAAAAAACTACGATTAAAATGTTTTTAAATTGTTGATTCATTCAAATGATCTAAGTTCTTATTTCCACAGAAAACAATAATTAACCCAAAAGTCAAAACTGGTTTAAGCTTTTGGGTAGATGAGATTGTCCAAAGAGTAAGTTAACTTGCCACGGAACAAATGAAAAATCAAATCAAACATTTTTCACTGAATCTTCACAACTACCAAAACCTAAAATTAACCCTCCAAAAAGTTAGATGGTCAGACAAAAGACCAAACACATACACTCAACGTCACATATATATTACACACTAACACACAACACTCTTTACACATAACAACACAAACAATTTCATCAACAAAAATGGCGATTTCGAAGCTCGCATTGGGTGCTACAAGCGGTAAGAGCTGCAAAATACTCTTAGGGCTGAGATTACTTGCCTTCTCGGCCACGTTATCTGCAGCCATTGTAATGGCACTAAACAAAGAGACAAAAACTTTTGTTGTGGGAAACATTGGAAATACTCCAATTAAAGCTACTTTCACTGCTAAGTTTCAACACACACCAGCTTTTGTGTAAGCCTTTTGATTACTTTTGAAGTAGACTCTTTTGAGATTACAAATGTTGATTGTTTTAAAAGACTAATTAATCTTTTTGTTGATTTTGTTGTGTGGAAAAAACAGGTTTTTTGTAATAGCTAATGTAATGGTGAGCTTCCACAACTTGTTGATGATTGGTCTTCAGTTATTTGGAGGGAAAAAGGAGTCTACTGCTTTTCGTCTTCTCTCTGTCGCCATTCTCGACATGGTAAATATATACATACAGTATATGATATATTGATATTTATATATATAATCATATTACATGAATGGATTTAGAGTTCTTAAAGTCTTAACGACTATTTTTAGCAACAAAAAAAAAAGTCCTAACGACTATATATTAATCTTATTATTCAAAGAAAAAAAAAAAGATTCGCCACTTAATATATTAATCTTGTTTTAGCATTTTTGTAGTTCTTCTACTTCTTCACATGTGTTTTGTTAGATTTTAAAGATAGTATGATATTCATGATATTTTCAAAAAGTATTCGTTTTTTTCCTTATATCTAAAATTCGTTCTTATATTTTGGATTTTTGGATTTTTTTTAAAAAAATAACATATTGTGTCGAATTAAAAATGATGATAAAATAACAAAACATTTGATTACTTAACCGAGTAATTGCAAAACTTGATTAATTCTAAAACTAAAAGTTAGTTGGTGAATTAATAATGTACGTAGTAGTTGGCAATTAGATTTACATTTTGGTTTCATTTCGGCTAAAGAGAATGTATGGTTTAATTTTCCATTTGGTTGTTATATAATTCACAATAACGTTAAAACATATTTTAGAAAAACAAAACGCTAATTCTCATATTTTGTGCTGATCTTGGCTTCTTCTTGATTGTACAAAAAACAGCTCAATGTGACTCTGATTTCCGCGGCAGCAAACGCGGCCGCATTCATGGCGGAACTGGGAAAGAGCGGTAACAAACACGCGAGATGGGGCAAAATATGTGACAGATTCGCCACTTACTGCGATCACGGTGCTGGAGCATTACTCGCAGCCTTCGCCGGAGTCATACTTATGCTCTTTATCTCCGCCGTCTCAATCTGTCGTCTCAATCAGGCTAATAAATGCTCCGTCGCATCTCCATCCATTGTTCCTTGAAAACATTCACGTGTGTGTCGTTTTTATGTTTGTTTTCTTTACTTGTTTGCTTCTTCTTGAGTGTTTTGATGTGTATGTATGTACCTCGAGTGATTGTGTAAGCACCTAAGCATTTGTATTGTTTCTTATTAAAACGACGTTGTTACATTCACTTGACTACTTCGATCGACTTTTTCTTACCAAATGGGCTTATTCCGGGCTTAGTAGCTCACCAACGATAAGATGTAATTTGTAAGTTAATTTAGGTTTTAGTCACAATTAGTCCCACATCGGAAACTTTAAGTGATTTGATTGAGTATATAAGAAGGATTATTCATATAGCTAATCGCCAAGTGGCTTGGAAGTGGGAATGTCATGGATCTTCCTATGATGTCATAACCTTTGACCCAGTAGGGTTTCATTCACAACTGAACAATAGGTATATAAATGACGCAAAGATGGTGGATTTCTAAAAGTCCATTCACCTTTCAATGGGAAGATCAATGAGCCAAGCCAATTGGTTTTTGCTGTATACCTTTTCTACGTATTGATATTTGATACTCTTTTGCATAACTAATCAAGTTTTACAATATTTTGATACTTTTTGCTAACAAAACCAGAAGCTTGATTCTAATAGATCAATTACACACCCATGCATAAATCATCTCTCATGGTCATGCTCATGAAGCTTTATGGTTTAGGTAAGAAGTAGAAACCCAACGTTAAAAACACCAACACTCACTCCTCATCTAACACATAACTCTTCTCCAAACTCCAAAATCACCACTTATAAATAAACCCCTCATAAAACCAAGACACATAACACAAAGAGCTCAAACAAACACTAAAGCAACAATGTCGACAATCTCAATGTCTTCTACTTCCTCTATTCTCACTTTACTCCTTATCGTCCTCTTCCTCCTCGGTTCTCAAACCGCACTCTCACTCCGTGGCCCGAAACTTCAGTCAGATCCCGAACCAGCTCAAATCATGATCGATGGTTCGTCCTCAATGAGCAAGATCGATGAATCACCTTCAATGAACAAGATCGCGCCTACGAAATCAATGATTGCTGGATTCTTCAGCCACATGTTCCCATTAAAAGGTTGGCCTTATCCTAAATATCCACCTTTCACAATGGTAAACCCTAATGTTCCAACAAACCCATCTGGAGCTCAAGAGGAAACACAGAAGTTACCTACTTCCCCAAGCAAAGGCGACAACAAAGATGGAGGAAACGCATGAAGAGTGAAAGTTTATTACTTGTGTTTCAAGCATTTCTATATGTTTTTAATTGCATCAAAATAAAATATGTAACGTTTAACAATTGAATGGTAATAGAAAGAAAGATATATCTATCTATCTATCAACTCGAAGCAATTTTCGATATGACAGATACAGGGATATTCACAACGTGTCCTGTGTTTCCAAACAATCCAATTCTACCAAAACTAGAACTAGAACTGTTCTTTGTCGCATTGAGTGTTACGCTAAGTGTTTGAGTTTCTCCCATGGCTATAGAGAATTGAGTAGGAGATACTTTCATTGAAACACCATAAGGTGGACTCCAACCAACATTGTATGTCTCATTTCCGGCTATGTTTTTCATCGATCTTCGGAAAATTTGCGTGCCTTTAAGCATTGATACTGTGATCGATGGAAAATTGAGGTCGAAACCGCTGATTCTTGCGTTCTTAGCGGAGCAGCTAAGTCCGGTATAGTTGAATACCACCGGATCCGAGCCATTGATACCACAAAGAAATGACATATAGTCTTCAAAACCTACATAAGAAGAAAAATACATTTTGAAATGAAAAATCAAGATTTTAGTTGTGTGGGTCAATATCTATAAAAGACTTACTAGTATCAAAAATGAGGCCAGGGTTTACAGCCGCGGTTGCATTAACGAAACCACTTCCCATATCAAACGGTGTTGCGGGTGATAGGCTTTGATCAGGATTAGTATAAGAACGTTGAGACATTATCGGACCGCCTTTATTGTCATACAGAAGAGCGGTTGTTGAAAGCGCGGATGCGATTTCCGAAGGACTAAATTGCGGGTAAGTTTGTTTGATTAGTGCAGCTACACCAGCTACATGAGGAGCAGCCATACTTGTACCAGACATCAACGCAAATTTCTCACCTTAAAACAGAACATAACTTAATATGAAAGTTATAGAAGAATCATCAGTTTTCACTTGTGTAAAGTTTTACCTTGAAACTCGGTTGAATCGGTGGAAGCCGAACTCCAAGCAGCCCAAATAGAGTTTCCGGGAGCTACGAGGTTTGGTTTTAATATGTCTGCATTGTTAGTAGAGTTGTCTTCTGGATCGGGTCCTCTTGCTGAGTAATACATAACCTGAGGAGCTCTGTTACTAAAGTTAGCATTTAAACCACCTTCAATGGCTGCAACAGCTCCAAACCCAACAATTTGTTTGGTGGTTACATCTCTTTGAAGAAAAGAGTTATAGTACTTGAGTAAAATCTGCAAAAACATATCGTTAGATCAATAGAAACCGCATAAAAACATAAAAGATTTGGTTATATTCTCCTACCTTGGAGTCTTCTGCTGATGGAACTATGATTCCAGGCATATCCATAGGCGTTGGATTGATCTGAAATCCAAGAACATAAGGGTCTTTGTAGAACACTACGCCAATCGCAGATAGATTCTTGGCAACATCTAAGGCTTGTTTTATAGTCGAAAGCCCGAGAACAAACCGAACAGTGTAGCTACATAGCAAAAGATTCCCCGAGACAAGATCTTGATCGAAATTTTTGTAATCTTGACATTCACCTACATACATATCATTATCTACAGAAGTGATATTGTTCAAGGCGTGTATAGCGGAAACAATCTTGTACATCTCTCCATCATCCGTAGGAGCTATCAAGAAAACAATTATACAAAGTTACAAATCCGCATTTTCGATCTGAAATCGAACTATATGGTTTGAGGAGTTAATTACTTACATGAAAATCCTACGCCTGGAATAGTTACATTGTTGCCTAATGTTAGGGAATTGGAGTAAACTCTATCATGAGAAGAAGCACCAACAGTGAAAATCCATGGACTAAATGAAGACATACTTTGAGGCGATGGACCGGTATTTCCCGCGGCTTGGACTACAAAAATTCCGGATTTTACAGCAGAAAGTATCGCCATATCTAAAGGATTGAAGAAAATAGCAACACCAGGAGGTTTTTGGTTCGGTATAAATGATAGACTTAATATATCTACTCCATCTTGAGCTGCCTGAAAAAATCACAAAACCATTATAAAAGATCTCAAATTTTAAAGAAATGCTAAAATATTTAGTTTCTTGATTTTGTAAACCTGATCTATAGCTGCAACAACATCTGCAGCAAAACCTCCAAACCCCTTGTACAATGCCTTGTAAACAGAAATACTAAATAGAAAGAATATAAAAAACATAAAAGTTTTAAGTTAGTTTGTGATATATTCACCATTGATCCAAGTTTTTCTATTTACTTACTGCGCACGGGGAGCGATTCCACTAGCATTTCCCAAGTTATGATTAGAAAGTATCACTGGAACTCCGTGGTTACCCGCTGCAATCGAAGCTGTAAGTCTGCATTTATATCCAAAGTTAACAATCTTTAAGCTTAAAACTCTGTTTCATATGATAAATTTACCACGCTCAGTAGTTAAACTTACGTTCCATGGCCATCTGCATCGAATGGCGAAGCGTATTCTTCAGATGAGTTAAAGATTGCTCTAGTTATAGCGGATTGCGCGAAATGCCGGGCTCCGATAAGTTTTTTATTGCAAGATCCTGATGGAAAATCCGGTGTAACTTCGCAAAGACCTGAGAAATGCTTAGGGATTGGATATGAATGCTGAGAATTAATATTGTCACTGAAACTAGGATGATTAGGATCGATTCCAGTATCGATAATTCCGATGACAATTCCTTCTCCAGCAACTTCAAATCCACCTTCTTTGAGCCATGCTCCTTCTGGTAAACCCATAAACTGTGGAGTATAAGTTGTTGCTGTCCTAACAGAGTAATCCAATACTATGTTTGCTACTTCCCTTCTCATTGAAAGCTTCTCAGCCTTAAGAAACAAATAAGAATACAAAATCTCAAAATCAAGAACTCAAGATTATTTCTACCCAATGATCAAGAACTCAAAGATTATTTCTACAATGATCAAGAACTAAAGATGTGTGTATATATTACCTGTTGTGATGTAAGAAAAACAGCAAATCCATTAATTAGATAATGGTAACTATAAAGCTTTATATATTTCTCTCCTTTTAATGTCTTTCTCAAGAAAGAGTCATGATTTTGAGCATGTGATGGTGTCTTGGACTTTGATCTCCCATGACGTTTCCTTGAAATGTTCCTATACAAAAACCCAAAATCAAAATACACAAAAAGGGTTTAGTTGAAACTACACAAAAAATTATCAAATTTCCAATACCTTGGTTGCAATGTGGGGGCAAATTTGGACCTATGGTGTTGTTTATTTCTATTTTGTTTAAGCTCTTCTTCTTCTTCAAAAAGATGAACAATAGAAGGTTGTTTGAGTGTGACAATGTACACAGAAGTATCATCATCATCACCATCACCATCACCATCATCTTGTTGTTGTCCCAAAGTGTTTGATAAAAATCCAAAAGAGATCACAAGTAATAAAAACCCAAACTTCACAAACATAACTCTCCCCATTTCTGTCTCACTTCAAAGAAAGGGTTTTTAGATTTTTTCTACTAAGTTTTATAGAGAAAGTGAAATGAGTCATGAAACCACATAAACCCCACCAAGAAACAAAAGAAAAATTAAGGAAAATAAAGAAAGCTGCAAAAGAATAAGAAGAAGAACCCATTAGAGTATTCATGGAGAACAAGTGGAATTGACAGACGCACACAAAAAGAATTGCCTTTTTGGTGTAAGAGGACGGTGAAAGGAAAGTGCGTATTTAAAATATAGTATTATGTGCAAGAAGAAGTGAGTACTCACGAGGATATGAAACATTTTGTTTTTCTTGGATTATGGAAATTTTGTGAGGCAAATTTGAGTGGCTACCAAGAATTTGGTTCCCACATGATTAAAGCAGAGGAGAAGAACACACTCATAAGTGCGATCAAACTTAAAGGACTCTCTTTTTTTGTTTTCTTTCAATTATTCAATGTTTCTTTGTTTGGATCGTTAGATTAATAATAATTCAAAAAAAGTTATTGTGATCATTAAGAGCACACAAATTTAAAACTAGAGGAATTCCCTCGTATACCACCTTTTGAATTTTTTTTTTCTAAAATACCACCTTGAAGTTTTTTTTCCTAAAATACCACATTTTTTCCAAAGTTTCAAAAATACCACATTTTTTCCAAGTTGATTTTTAAGGTTTAAAATTTAATTTTTTTGGGTTTTGGTTAACTATTCCAAAATTAGGGTATAGTTTTAGGGGATAGGATTTGGGTTTGGGGTTTAGGGTTTAGTTTTGAATGTTAAAAATGAATTTTAAAAAAATGGTATTTTTGGAACTTTGGAAAAAAAGTGGTATTTTTGGAAAAAAAAACTTCAAGGTGGTATTTTTGGAAAAAAAACTTAAAAAGTGGTATTTTTGGAAATTACCCTTTAAACTATATATAAATGTAGTAAAATGATTGATTTTAAAATATGCTGAATGTTTAAAATTAGAGACCGTGCATTTCCTTTAGGTTTTTAAAATTAACATTTTTGTTAAAATTAAAAGACTGTCGTTCTATCAGACCAAATTTATATTTAATTTGCATGTTGAAATATTTTCATAACTTATTTCAATGAACACGGAAATAGGTATAATATAAGATATTTTCTATATTTCAAAAAATAAATTATCGAAAAAAACTATTTCAACTTATCTCGATATCTATTATAGGCCTTTATTTTCAAATTTATATGTAGAATTTATGATTTAGAGTCTAAACTAAAGTTTAGTTTTTTAAAGTGTGAAGATAGTTTCTAGTATTTTTTTTTGTTTTCATCTAAAATATTGTTTCATTCCATAAGACTGAGCTTTTGGATTACAACGAAATATTCGATAAAAAAAAAATCATGGATAATTAAAACTAAGATGCTATCCCACCGAACTCCCATGTAATTTTCAAAAAAATGGAAATGTCAAGCGAACGCAAATGATTTGACTACTTGAAGAGAATCTATAAAGAGAGACACCAACCTTAGAGCTGGGCGAGGTACTGCAGCGAAATCAAACACTTCCACAACCAAAGATCAAAGTATAGTTCGATTACCCATAAAGAGAAATATCGTCAAAGAGATAAACGATTAGTTTAAAAAACCAGATTTCTGTAACGATAATTTAAAAAGAGAAATGATGTAAGATATCAGACACTTTAAGAGTTGAGGGATGCAAAACAAACTGATAATAAAATATGAAACTCTCCATCGAAGTCACTTTAACGCTTCAGAACAAAAGTTCACAAAAACAATCAAACATAAAAAGTTTAGTCGATTCGTAGCGACAACAGTCATGTCGCACCAACAAAAAATCATGTTTTAGACTTTAACTCGTTTATGTTTCTAGTGTTTAACTTTAAAACATAGAATTTATGTTTTAAACTTTAACTCGTTTTGTTAATTTATTTATTTTAAACTAGAATATCACCTAATTTTGATAAAAAAATGTAGGCTATTTTCGTAAATATCAGAAAATGGTACATTAGTTTTGAAATCGTCCAACGCCACCACCACACGAAATCTAACGGGGGATAAGGGCGGTAAAACCACCGAGTCACGACTCGGCGACTCAAAAAATGGTAATTGCAGCAGTAGCATCAACTCCATTTTTACTCTCGTCATTGGTCTTCACGCGCCGTCGTACCTTGAGACATCTTGCAGTACCTCCTCGAGTAACCGCTAGTTTTTCTCCGGAGGTTCCTCCTCTTCTCCGAGCAGCTCACCACACCGTAAGGAGTTATACCAGGAAGCTTGATGTTACTAATTCCTTAAAACCCAATTTCAAATGTGTATTCTTATGATTTTGAATTGTTTGTAGATTCATAATCCAATTTAATCTTCTGGGTGTAGTTTGAATTCTGTTGAAATTTCATAAAATTGAAGAAAAATCGATACTTGTAAACAAGATTTGAGTCTCGGTTAGTGTTTTTTTCTCCAGGTTGATAGTTACATAAAGAGTGGGATGATAATTGGTTTAGGATCTGGAGAAGCATCAGATATAGCTATACGTTATTTGGGTCAGCAACTTCGTTCTGGTTCTTTAGAACATGTTGTTGGTGTACCAATGTTAGTCTTTTGATTCAATCTTTTCTTTGTTCAATTGTTCAAATCTATATCCATTGGTCTTTGTCTATACCTTTGTCTAGGTCTGTTCGAAGTGCGAGTGAAGCTGCAAAGTCTGGAATCCCATTAGAAAAATTCCAAGATGGGTTTAAGGTAGAGACTAGTTTGACTTTGATCCATTACTTTAACTTGGGGATGATATGTGTGCAAGCATGATTGTTGTTTGGAATCTTTTTGCTTTGTAGATTGATTTTGCATTTCATGATGCTGATGCTGTAGAAGAGGATTCACTTATTGCGGTTATTGGGCGCCGAAAACGATCTCAAGAAGAGGATTTTATTCTGCGCCAAAAGGCGAGTGTTGTTTCGTATAAGATTTGCAGTTTTTACCATCTACTCATTGCTTAGCTTTGCACTTACAAAGAGAGATTCATAATGCAGTATATCCTTAAAGCAGCTGCTGAGGCAGTCTTCATGATAAAGGAAGACCAATACAAAGCCGGCATTGAAGGTTCTATCCCGGTTTTAGTTCAATCCGTAAGCAAAATTCTATCGACGAGTTCTCTTTTAAGCTCGGTATGATTCAATATGCGGAACCAGGAATGTTTGCTTATTACTTTTCGGTTTGCAGCTTAATTGGTTGGCCATAGCCGAGGAGATAGATGACTTGTATTTAGGCGATGCAGAGGTGCGAATGTGGGTTTTTGCAAATGTTCTATCAATTGTGTCAAGCCCTGTCGTTTTATTTTGCGTTGTGTATATGTGGAAAAGGTGTGGAGAAGAGCTTCTGTAGGAGATGCAGGGCCTCTTGGAGGAGACTTTCCTATAGTCACCAGTGATGGTCACAACATTCTTGATGTTATATTTACGAATCCAATTCCAAGCCTCGGTAAAAGCATTTTACCATTGCGCATAGTGAAATTTGTGTGCGCATTACTCAATCGTTGATTATTCAAAGCGAAATTCTGCAGACGAAGTGGTAAAAAGCTTGGATACGATTGATGGGGTTGTGGACCATGGACTAGTAAACAAAACTCGGTTAGTTTCTCCAAAAGTTTAAAATCAACAAGGGTCGGGTTTTGCATGTATGTAGTTGGGCAGTATTAAGATTTTGTACTCTGTTTTTTGGTATTACAGATGCTCGGTGGTGATCGCAGGAGAAAATGAAGTAAGAACTGTTACCTTCCAGAGTAGTACAGTAGAGAGTGGTGGTGTATGAACCATAGAGAGATTTTGCACAATTCGTTGATTGCATACAAAACCTAAAATGATAATCCAAATTGCCAGTCAATTTATACATTCAGTTCATAGAGCAATGCCATAAATTCTACAAGTTCACTTATCTAAAATCAGTTTCTTTTTCCATGAGAAATATCATCAATATGAAGCAATAGATTCTCGGGCTCCCGGGAGAAAAAAGGTCAAGGATTTGATGACTAGCCGACGGGTCTACTCAGTCATGTGGGTGTGTCTTTCGAACTCCTACAATCAAGACCGATAAAACTTGTACTTAGCAGATCTTTCAAACAAAGATAGTACATTTATCCAAATTCATAATCCAACAGAGAACAATGCATCATTTTTTATACGGCAAGATGAATTCACAAGTTCTTTCACCAAAACAGCTAATGTTAAAAACCCTATAACATCCACAACTTTCCAAAAGAAGTTCAAGAACAAGCAATAAACAAGAACCAGAAGTTTTACTAGTTAGGAAGATCTTAACTACTCTTAGAGGAAGCCTAGGAGTCCTCAAATCTTTCTTTCAATGCTTCTAAATTTCTAATTAAGGCTTATAACACATCAGAACAACGTGCAAGAGAGTTTCTGTGTAAGTTAAAATTTCCAGGATGTGATGATTCTATTCCTATTTATCCAATTTCATAAGCCAAAGCAAAATGCATCCACAAGTTCCTCCTCCAAAAGAAGCTATAACCCTATAACATCCACAACTTTCCCAAAAAAAAATCAAGAACAAACAATAAACAAGAACCAGAGGTTTTACTAGTTGGGAAGATCTTAACCACTCTAGGAGGAAGACTTAAGAGTCAGCAAATCTTTCTTTCAGTGCTTCTAAAAGTCTAATTAGGGTTCATAAACTCATCACAACAACGTGCAAGAGAGTTTCTGTGTAAGTTAAAGATTCTAGAATGTGATGATTCTATTCCTACACTTAGGATATTCACATCAAAAGGAGTTGTTCAGGCACAAATAAGATGATAACAAAGCTTTTTAGCGGATCTTTCAAACCATGATAATACATTTATCCAATTTCATAAGCCAATAGAGAAGCAAGATGCATCCACAAGTTCTTCCTCCAATTGAAGCTAATGTTCACCCTATAACATCCACAACTTTCAAATAACCAGAGGCTTTGCTAGTCGAGAATATCTTAACCACTCTTGGAGGAAAGACTAAGAGTCATCAAATCTTTCTTTCGTGCTTCTAAAAGTCTAATCACAGTTTCTGTGCAAGTTAAAGATTCCAGAATGTGATGATTGATTCTATTCTACACTTGAGATGTTCACATTCAAAGGAATTGTTCAAGCACAAAGAAGACGATAACAAAGTTCTTAAAGAGATCATGATCTTAGCAAAACACAAGAACGATAAAAGCAAACTGCAAACAAAGCACTCATCAATCGCAAGCTAAAGATAACCATCAGTAGTGATTACAGCTAAGTCATGAAATAGCTAACCTAATCACTGTTGCTGATTATGAGGCGGCATTCCAGGACGAGGCGGAGCAAACACCGGAACACCACCAGGGCGAGGTGGAGGTGGTCCTCTCATCATACCAGGAGGAGGCATCATTGGCCTTTGTCCACCATACTGAGGCGGTGGTGGACCAGGAGGAGGAAACTGTGGTCTCATACCATACGGTGGAGGAGGACCACCTCTGTTCATCATCGGAGGAGGACCTTGACCGTTAAAAGCAGGAGGAGGCGGTGGCATTTTACCAGGAGGACGAAGAATCTGCGGTGGTCTAGAGATCTGAGGCTGCATCATCCCCGGAGCAGGTCCACCAATACCACGAACAGGACCAGATAAACCAGGCTGAGCTTGAACAAGCGGAGCAGTAGGTACACCACGACCAGCAACACGGCCAATTCCAGGACCTGAAACGGCGATTCCAGATCCAGATTTTGACCTAGATTCTTCAGGTGGTGGTGGACCTTCAACAGTCATTGAAATCACTTCTTCACCTCTAAGTAAAATCATACCAATCGTACGACGAACTTCTCTTTCTTCGTTGATTTTCTTACCTCCTTTTGTTGGAGGTAGTTTACGAAACTCTTCGCAATCACCGAGAACGAGATTCATGTGACGATCGAATGCCATGAATTTTCCTACTAGTTGGCGTCCGTCTTGGATCGTTACTCGCATTCGGTAGTTGATGAACTGTAGCATCTTTGAGCTTTTCGACATCGACATCTTCGCCGGAGAGTTGAAATCGCCGGAGAATCGAGACGAACAAGAAAGAGCAGTACTAAAAGATTCTAGGGTTTGTTTATTGGGGAGAAGGTGAAAGATGTACGTTCTTTTATTGGGCTTTTTTACTTTGGGCCTGATTTTAATGAGTTAGGCCTTACGTGGCCTGCAAAGATGGAAGTTAATTTAGGTTTAGATGTATGATCTTATAACAATTAGTCCCACATCGGAAAGTGTTAGTGATTTGATTGAGTATATAATAAGGATTAGTCATACATCTAATTGCCAAGTGGCTTGGAAGTGGGAAAATCGTGGATCTTCCTGTGGTATCATATAACCTTTGGTCCAATAGGGCTCATTCGATTGAAAAATAGGTAATATATAAATGATATAAGGATGGTGGACTTATTTACACTTCCATTGAGCCAAGCCACTTGGTTTTTTTTGCCTTATAGTGTTTTTTCGTCTGTATTTTGAATATATTTTCATACAAGGGTTTTTTTCTTCTTTTGAATTTGGTTAATTGATAAGAATTTTGGTCCAATGATTGATCTAATTATATAAAGTTTGACTGTTCACATTGTTTCTACCTCAAGAAACTTGAGCCAGGACCAAAAGACACAAGATTCGTTTTTGTAATGCAGGTCTACAGCTTATATTTAAACTAATTTGTTAGATACATTTCCTATTTTGGCCACAATCTTTTTCTTTTAACCTCGCCAAACGCAATGGTCATTCATTCAATCCAAACATTCACCAATAAGTATATAATCAGTCACAATGTATCTAAATATAAAGCTATAAGCCCTCCAAACATAAAAGGAAATTAAAACACAAGAAAACTCTTTGTGAGGTATTTGTTGTTTCCTATGATTAATTTTTTTTTGTTAATAAGAAGCATATCCATGAGGATATGCACCGTTCGCTAGATTGGTTTGCGAGGTTTTTTTTTTATGTTTAGCTTATAGAATTATTCTTTCATCCGTTTTCAACGAACATAAAAAGAGTATGTGAACGCAATATTGGAAGACGTTGTCATTGACGACATAATCTTGGCCTCGATTGAATGGCTTCGATTGCATTGATTTTTAGCTTTCTCGACTTTCGGTTAGCCTTACATTATCAAGACAGGAAGAACAAATATCTTCGTCATAACTCCATTACCATCGTGATTATGTTGAGTAGACGGATTGAAAACCTTCATGTATTATATATGATTCCATGTTTTTTTTTGTTTTTGCCATGAAATCATCTTTTATAGGTTTATGATTCATTTTGTAATCCTAAAATGTTATCATTTTCAATGAAATGTTTACAATTTAGCACACACACAAAAATTTCCATGAGGATGAATCTTTTGCCACATCTAAGAAACTTAAAGACTCAAGATAAGTGAATTTAGCAGTCCAGTTCAAATCTTTCAATATCTTTGTTGGATCACTATAAAACTCTGCGTAATCTCCCGGTCGTCGAGGCAAGAAATCTACTTTGATCTCTAATCATGTTGCCTTCTTACACACCTCCACGAATTCCCTCAAGATCTTTCTGCTCAACCACAAAAAACGGTTAATCTCAAATTGTAATGGTTCTGCAGTGAAATCAAATTATGGACGTTATTGATCAACTTGGACGTTTTGGAGATTAATCTTGGCATAGAAATCTCTCGGTTATACCTTCTTTGATTTTGGGCTTTGTTTTACTTTGGCCCTAACTTGAATGAATTAGGCCTTACATAGGTAAATAGCCTGCAAAGATGGAAGTTAATTTAGGTTTAGTTATGTGATCTTAGTAAAAAAGTTAACAAAACATTACAATTAGTGATTTGATTGAGTATACAAGAAGGATTAGTCATACAACTAATCACCAAGTGGCTTGGAAGTGAGAAACTTATGGATCCTTTTCTGGTATCATAACCTTTGACCCAATAGGGTTCATTCAATGTTTGAAAAATAGGTATATACATGATACAAGGATGGTGGATTTCTAAAAATCCTTTCACTCTTCGATGGGAAGATCCATGAGCCAAGCCATTGGTTTTTTTGTACTTCAAATAGTTTTGTTTGTCTTAGCGAAAACAATTGATCTCATACAAGATTTTTGTACTTAAGCCCTTGCATCCAGTTCTTGTAAAGTACTTTATTGTGTTGTTTAGTATTTGATTTTTTATCAAGAAAGAGAATTGTGTCCGAGATAAGAGCAAGATTTGAAGGATTCAAAACAGAGTCTTGTGTCTGAAACAGAACAAATCTTTAGGGTTTTAAAGTAGAGTTTTGGTACATACTATTAACATTATCTTTGACGTACTGAACTTTTCATTATCTTTTTCTTCTATCTGAAAGATCATCTTGATTCAGACCAAATCTCTGACTTGGGGACATTCTCTATGTGTATGAAGAGTGAGGATCAAAGGAACATTGCGCAATATCTTCCACAACACATTCTGTGACATATGACTGTTTACATTGCTTCCACCTCAAGAAACTTGAGCCAGAACCAGACAACACAAGTTTCGAATGCGGGTCTAAAGCTTAGATCTAAACTAATTTGTTAGAGACAGTTCCTCTTTTTGCCACAATTCTTTTTTTGTAACTTCGGCAAACGCATTCATCATTCATTCAAAGCCTATGATCCAAGCTAGGCATGACCAAAATCTAACCGTAACCGTATTTCGGACCATAACCGTATCGCTTTAAACCGTAACCAAACCGTAACCGTATTAAACGGTTGAAAAACCGTAACCGTAACCGTAAAAGTTGATTAGTTATGGTTAAACCGTAATCGTTAACCGTAACCGTTATTTAACCGTAACCATATTAAAACCGTCGGTTAACCGTAAGGTTAAAATTTTAACCGTAACCATTTTAAAATAAAAATAAATTATGTATAATTAATTATGTATGATAAATATGACATAGTAAAATTATGTGTAATCAATATTTATCGAGTCTAATTTTATAATATTTAATTAGAAAAAATTAAATCAATAATAACTAAATATTAAAACTGAATGTGCTAAATTGATTATTTTCTAACTAATAAATATAATATTAAAACACATCAAATTTACAATAAAAATAAATAAAACTAGAAAAACTATTAATTGTAAAAAAAAAATCGTGGTAATAAAGTTATGCCTATAAACATGGCATCTAACTAATTTGATGAGAATATTGTGAATTATGTTATATTTTAGTTAGACTCAAAGATTTACTTAAGTTTGAAATAAAATATGGTCGTTTACGTTACACTATATAAATGATTTTGACTAATTGACCTTGTTAAGATAAATTAGTTGCCGTTTGTTTTAAAATTTTCGTACCATTTCTCACGATTGCACGACCATGACTTTTTAAAATATATTAAAATATATTTTCCATAATATTATTGTTTAAATATTTCTTTTTATAAAGTTACATAGCTATATAATTATAACATAAATATTAACCGTATTTAACCGTAACCGTACCGTATATAACCGTAACCGTTTCAATCGTAACCGTTTTAACCGTATATTAAATGGTTAAGGTTAAAAGAAATTGATAATCGTAACCGGTGGTTAATAAACCGTAACCGTAATAACTGTAACCGTGGTCATGCCTAATCCAAGCTTTCACCAATAAGTACATAATCAGTCACAATGTATCAAATCTAAATATAAAGCTAAAACCCTCAAAACATAAAAAGCATTAAAATTCTTTAAGAGATGTTTGTTGTTTCCTCTGTTTTTTTTTTAATAAGAAGAATATCCATGAGGGTGAATCTTTTGCCACCTCCAAGCAACTTGAAGACTCTCTTCAAGATTAGTGAATTTAGCAGTCCAATTCAAATCTTTCAATATCTTTGTTGGATCACTAAAAACCTCTGCATTCGGTAGTTGATGAACTGTAGCATCTTTGAGCTCTTCGACATCGACATCTTCGCCGGAGAGTTGAAATCGCCGGAGAATCGAGACGAACAAGAAAGAGCAGTACTAAGATTCTAGGGTTTGTTTATTGGGGAGAAGGTGAAAGATGTACGTTCTTTTATTGGGCTTTTTTACTTTGGACCTGATTTTAATGAGTTAGGCCTTACGTGGCCTGCAAAGATGGAAGTTAATTTAGGTTTAGTTATGTGATTTTGTTGAAAAGTTAACAAAACGTTATAATTAGTCCCACATCGGAAAGTGTTAGTGATTTGATTGAGTATATAATAAGGATTAGTCATACATCTAATTGCCAAGTGGCTTGGAAGTGGGAATATCGTGGGTCTTCCTATGATCCTATGGTATCATATAACCTTCGGTCCAATAGGGCTCATTCAATTGAAAACTAGGGTATATAAATGATACAAGGATGGTGGACTTATTGACACTTAAGTGGGAAGATGCTGCATTGAGCCAAGCCAATTGGTTTTTTTTGCCTTATAATGTTTTTCGTCTGTATTTTGAATATATTTTTATACAAGGGTTTTTCCTTCTTTTGAATTTGGTTAATTGATAAGGATTTTGGTCCAATGATTGATCTAGTTATATAAAGTTTGACTGATTACATTGCTTCTAACTCAAGGAACTTGAGCCAAAGCCAAAAGAAAACACAAGGGGGCTGCTTGGCAACAGTCTTTTAAGACTTTAAAATTTTTAACAGCTTTTAAAGCATGTTTTTTGCCAAGCATGATTTAAGGGCTTTATTAATTTTTAAGACTTAAAAGCTTGTCTTTAACTTTTTGTTCTTGTTATACTCATTTTTTTTAAAGCCTCCGTAACCAAGCTTTAACAATTGCAAATGAGTTTATTTATTATTTTTCTATTTTCCCAAAATTATCAAAAGCTCTTTATAGATTTATATATAATTTAAAACAAAAATGTTTTGATTGATTAATTACTATCTTTTTTTTTCTATTCTTTTGAGATCCATTTTTATATAAATGAAAAAATATCAAAAGTTTATAAAAGTGAATGAAAACTACAACTTTTTGCAAAATGAATAAAAATAATTTTTTGTCAAATGAATGAAAATATCAATGTATTGCAACATGAATAAAAATAACAATTTTTGCAAAATGAATAAAAAAATTATCAGCATTTTGTTTGTAATTGAACTAGTTTTGGGGAAAGTAAAATGGTATTTATAGATTCTACAAAAACTAAGAAAAATTCAAAGTTAAAAACCTCAAAATGTTCAAATATTATTGTTAGAAGATCCCTATATGTTATAAATACAACAACGTAATGTTTATTTTCTACTTGTAAATCCAACAGGTATTGTACTATAATTTTCATTTTTTTTGTATGCATGGTCATTTCGTGTTGTGTAGATTCAAATTGTATTTGATTTAAAACTTGTGCTATTACAGAAATGCATGGCATCTCCATCATTTTCCCGTAAGGTAATTTAAAACCTTTTTAAAATCTTTATTTATAAGTTTTTATTAATAAGTGAAAAAACTATTTATTAAAATAACAGTCAAAGATTCTATATTACCAAACAATCTTTTATTTACAGCCAAAATCTCTACAGCCTAAAGTTACAGCATTAACAGCCAAAATTTTTACAGCCAAAAGCCTACAGCAAAAGTCTAAATTTAAGTCATTACCAAGCGCCCCCAAGATTACAAGTTTTTGTAATGCAGGTCTACAGCTTATATATAAACTAATTTGTTTGTTACATTTCCTCTTTTTGCCATAATCTTTTTGTTTTAACCTCTCGAAACCCATTCGTTATTCAATCAAAGCCTATGATCCAAACTTTCACCAATGTTGATGTTAGGTTTGATATCAATTATTTAACAAGATATCACTAACTCAAGGCATATCTGCGAGCTACCACTGTAATCTGCGAGCTTGAGCTTGATGACATCGAACTGGAGGTCAACTTCATCGAGCTGGAGGTCGATATTATCGAAATGAATCAGTCAAGGAATAATTTCATAGCTGGAGCCTGAATCTGAGATTGTGGCCGAACATGGTCAACAAATCAAAGAGCTTCTTTGCAAATCAAGGAGCAGTTGAGCACAATGGAGAATATAAATGGCAGTCTTCACCTCCATTTTCAGGGATTATGATTTTATTCAAAATTCACTACACATATTGTTCATCAAATTGATGCTATGTAATATTTTTACATCTTTTTGAGATATTCTTGTATTAATTTTGGTCATTCGATCATATTACAAATTCAATCAATCAAATTTAGTCTGATTTATCTTAGGTTCATGATGAAGATTTAGACCTTAATTCTTTTTTTTAACATCAAATACCATGATAACAATGCTTTATAGCGGATCTTTCAAACCATGATAATACATTTATTCAATTTCATAAGCCAACAGAGAAGCAAGATGCATCCACAAGTTCTTCCTCCAATATAAGCTAATGATCAACCTATAACTGAAGCATCTTTGAGCTCTTCGACATTGACATCTTCGCCGGAGAGTTGAAATCGCCGGAGAATCGAGACGAAGAAGAAAGAGCAGTACTAAGATGTACGTTTTTTTATTTGGGCCTAATTTTAATGAGGAAGTTAATTTAGGTTTAGTTATGTGATTTTGTTGAAAATTTAACAAAACGTTATAATTAGTCCCACATCGGAAAGTGTTAGTGATTTGTTTGAGTATATAATAAGGATTAGTCCTACATCTAATTGCCAAGTGGCTTGGAAGTGGGAATATCGTGGATCTTCCTATGATATCATTACCTTTGACCCAATAGGGTTCATACAAGGATGTTGGACTTATTTACAACACTTAATTGGGAAGATCCATTGAGCCAAGCCAATTGGTTTTTTTTGCCTTATAATGTTTTTTTATCTGTATTTTAAATATAAAAATTCTTTTGAATTTGGTTAATTGATAAGGATTTTGGTCCAATGATTGATCTAGTTATATAAAGTTAGACTGATCACAATGCTTGCCAAAACCAAAAAAAAAAACACAAAATTCGTTTTTGTAATGCACAGGTCTACACCTTATATATAAACTAATTTGTTTGTTTGATACATTTCCTCTTTTTGCCATAATCTTTTTCTTTTAACCTCGCCAAACCCATTCGTTATTCAATCAAAGCTTATGATCCAAACTTTCACCAATGTTGATGTTAGGTTTGATATCAATTATTTAACAAGATATCACTAACTCAAGGCCTATCTGCGAGCTCCCACTGTAATTTGCGAGCTTGAGCTTGATGACATCGAACTGGAGGTTAATTTCATCGAGCTAGAAGTCGATAACATCGAAATGAATCAGTCAAGGAATAATTTCATAGTTGGAGCCTGAATCTGAGATTGTGGCAGAACATGCTCCACAAATCAAAGAGCGTGGTTTGCAAATCAAGGAGCAGTTGAGCACGATGGAGAATATAAATGGCAGTCTTCAGCTCCATTTTCAGGGGTTGTGATTTTATTCAATATTCACTACACACTATTGTTCATCAAACTGATGCTATGTAATATTTTTACAAATTTTTGAGATATTCTTGTATTAATTTTGGTCATTCGATCATATTACAAATTCATTCAATCAAGTTTAGTCTTATTTATCTTACCCTCATGATGAAGATTTAGACCTTAATTCTTTTTTTGGGATCCACAACCAATAAGTACATAATCAGTCACAGTGTATCAAATCTAAATATAAAGCTATAAGCCCTCAAAACATAAAATAAAATAAAAAACACAAGAAAAATCTTTAAGTGTTATAAACCCATTTAGTGGATGTCCATTAGAGGCCCATGTTCTAGAATATCCCTAAACCTTAATTCCTCTCCAAGTATTGTATCCCTATATATACTCTATACTTCTCATGGAATAATACATAACACAACACCAATTCCTATTCTCTTCTCTTCTCTTATTCACAACACGTTATCAGCACGATAACCTAACCACTGAGTAAAACCCTAGTCACTAAAGTAAAACCCTAGCCACTTGAGTAAAACCCTAACTTTTCTAACATCTCGCACTTTGCTTCGGTTCCACTTTATTTTTCATTAAGGTAAGTAAATCTCTCTCACTTTAGCATACGGCACATCTAATTTTATTTGGTAAAGCATAAGGTTAACGTCATACTTCATATATAGTATCACGTTAGTTTTATAATTGCTTTGATAAAAAAAAAAAAAATATTTTATAAATTATTTTTATGTTTGATTTTGTGATTCGATAACATACACATGTTAATTCATGAATACTATGTTTATCAACGAGTAATTCTCACAAATCTTACTTGTATATATTAATTATTATTTTCTTAAAACAATTTTATGTTTTTATTTTTAACTTTGATTTTGTGATTCGATAACATACACATGTTAATTCATGAATATTATGTTTATCATCGAGTAATTCTCACAAATCATACTTATATATATATATATATTAATTATTTTTATTTTTTTAAACAATTTTATGTTTTTATTTTTAAGTTTGATTTTGTGATTCGATAACATACACATGTTAATTCATGAATACTATGTTTATCATCGAGTAATTCTCACAAATCATAATTATATATATATTAAATTTTTTTTTAATCATACTCGTATAAAGCAACTCTAATTAACACACGGACTTTAATACGTTTTTGGTTCTTAAAATCACATATTTTATTATAAAATTAATCGATCATGATTAACGCTTCTCTTCTATTAAACAAAAAATATTTTATAATTATAAATTGAATTTCTATTATGATCGAGCTAAATAATTTTCATATATTTTCCATCGAGTTAAGTATTACTTCATATTATAAGTAACCCATGTTTGATCGCAAGTTCATGGTTCTTATTGCTTTCATATTGCAACACATGTTTTTACACATGCTTTAAATTGAGATTGCATTGTCTTGATCAACAAATTTTTAATTGTTTGATATTTGTTGGTCTGATGAGTCTATGAAATTAAATTTAGACATATGGAGACATACATGATCTAAGATATCATGACGTGATTATGATCTTACTGGACAGTAAAATCTCCTCTCGGTAGAGGTAGTAAAGTGTGCATGACTTTATGTCATCTTGTTATTTTACAATAAAATTCATGAATCGCATTCGATTGATTTTGGTCCATTTCCTGAAGTGAATGTGACACGTTATATATATATATATAAAAGAGCACACTAAATCAAGGAAGTGGCTACATAAACTATCTTAAATGGTCATAAGCAAAGTCTAACATGTTTCTTTCAAGAACTTAAATTTTCACTAGAAGTGAGAAAATAAAGATAGTAAGAAAAAGAGATTTATGTCATTTGATGATGAAAGAATCTAGTATGATTACAATGTAGTTTGAAATCATTGATGCATTATACTCTCCCAAATCATACAAATAATTGGATGATAAAATACATGACCCAAATTGGGATATTTTGTTAATTATATAGTGAGATACAATTCGAGATAGATGAACCTGAAGTTTCATATCATCTTGAGGGGGAGAATTAGAGAATCTCACATAGACTACAAATGAACATAATAAGTGACATATTTAGAAGATTATGTTCACTAAGTTCTTCGAACAATTCTTAAAGGAAAAGTGTGATCACCAGAATGTGATATTACATAAAACTAGCTATGTGATTGGCTAAATCTAGCTATATCCAAGATTACAAGACTAAAAGTCTGTGAGTGAATATAGTTAAGGTATGTTTAGAATTACTTGCAAATTGATATTATATTGAGATAATATCTCTAATGCGGAGTTGGTAAAGCATACATAATAAAATTTCCATGCAAGTAATGTTGTCCTATAGACACAAAGTCATGAACAAGAATTTAAGAAATATTATGGATTCTTCTTGAGGATGAAAAAATATATATGAGTTATTGATAAGAAATCATACTCATATTTTACTAGTTTTGATATATTCCCTGAAGTGAATATAATATCTTACATATATAAAATAAAAGGATTATACAAATTAAATCCTTGAGAAAGTAGCTACCAAATTGACCGCATCATCACCACTTTCTGACGATACTCATCATTGGCTTTAGATTTTCCGGGTACACTCCATTTCTAAATTCTTGATTCTCATACCATATATTTATATATGTTTTAGTTAAATACTTAAATTTATCTATAAGATTTACTTTACTTTATTATAGATTTACTGTAAGACTTACTTTATTATAATATCTCGTTTATTGCTACATGCTTCATGGTCCAAATCCATGCTTGGTTATCATGGACTAGAGAAGTTCATTTGATTATGATATCCCCTCGAGGGAGAAAGTGATTAGCAATAAAAAAAGTAAACCAGAAGTTTACTAAGAATGAAAGTAAACCAAAAGTTTACCAAAAAATTATATGATTGGCTTAACCGGATTGGTCATCCTGGTTTGATAATGATGCGAAAAAAATAATTGAGAATTATGTGGACATTAAGTGAAGAACTAGAAGATTCTTCCTAATGATTTATCATAGGTTATTCGCTTAGAAAGCAATATGATAATATGGCTTTCACCACTCAAAAATGATTTGGACTCTATCAATTTTCTTAAATATATACAAGGAGATGATTATGGGCTGATCACCCACTTCGTGACATTTATGCACCGATTCAATGGACGCATTGACTCGATTGTTGCATCCTAGAAGGTCACATTTATCCTTGTTATAAACTAGCAACCGGGAGTTTGTGAGGTTACTTGTTTATAAGTTCCAAAATTTATGTTTGAAGCTTGATTATATATGTCCATTGGGATAAGTGTTGAACATCCTGAAGCTCATATTCATATACAAAATTTTAGTAGCATTGATTCGCATCAAGCCAATGAATAAGTTATTGTTCTCCCCATCATTATTGGTTTAGGGTTAGAAACCAAATAGTTTCCATCTAAACGATCTTTGAATGAAAGATCTATGAATGTGAAAAGTGCTCCACCACAGCGCTCTATGATGGAACCTCAAAAGAGGATAAGAATATATGTTGGATATGAAAGATACAGAGTAATCCCTGAAGGATTTATATAAGACTCAATTTGTAAACTCTCATTTTAATGAGTCAGTTTTTCCAACATTAGGGGGGAGAAAGTAAACAGCTGGAGAAAGAGATAAGTATGTATGAATTATCAATGATCCTCGGACTAGAGTATGTACATTAGTAGTCCAAAAAAAAGATAATTCATAAGCATTACTTAGCGTAATAATTGCCAGACGCATTTGCTAACCCAAATAGAGTGATAAAGTCACATATACCAGCTGTATATGCTCCAAATTATAAATGATGTCCAAGAAGGGCGATATCAAACTGCTAAAGAGTCTAAAGATCGCCTGAAGCGTGATAGACCGATTTGGTTCCAAATATAATTATCCTCGAAAAAGAAAAGGAGCAAGAGATGACCAAATCGAGGAAAGAAAGATAATCTCCAGAAGAGATTGGATGATCTCTAGAAGAGACATAAACATGACAAATGAAAAATTCAAGTACTTGAAAATGAAGAGTTATAGCTAGCTATGTCATGTATGGAATAAGTTGGAATCATAAAGCAAATCGACGTCGTAATATTTTTGCATGCAATGAGCAGTTGATATTATTGATAAAAAGAGAGGATCATGAAAGAAAATCTATTTAAAAGTGTACACAAAGTAATGATTGGCCAAGATGGAAAGGAAGAAATAGACTTATAATTATAATCTCTTGTAGAGAATTTTGGACCAGTAGTCCATACACCTGAAGTGTAAAACCAGTGGAAGATAAACAAGTCTTTATGTGAAAAAAATAGTGAAAATTTCACATATCTTGAACTTATTATGAAGAGTTTTACTCTCTTGTGGTGGATGCAACTAGTTTCAAGTTCTTTATCAATATGGCAAGAAAAAGAATGACTTGATTTATGTTTAAAAGATATAGTCCATATCTTATGTATACAACCCATTGGATAATGAAATTTATATGAAAATCCATGAAGGATATATCCTTGTAGGATTAAGTATGTTCCTGGGAAATTTTAGTCGATCGAATGAAAGATGTAACATGGGGGTATAATCATGTACATGTTTACCCATGTAGACTTATCAAAAGTTTTTGATAAAGTGATTCTTAATTGAAAATCATCGAAACTCCGGCAGAGTTATCCCAAATTAATTTAGCAAAAAGATGCTATGTTCAAAGTTCCTTGAAGGATATTACAGAAAAATGCTCATATATATTTGGTCTTGAAGTACCATACATAAAATGAGATTAGAGCAATTCCGTGATTTATTTCATGATTGAAATATATGTTTGACAAAAGGGAAAGTCAAATATCATAGCTTTTAGAAGAGCATGAATATTATGTACAAGAGAAATGTTTAGAGACTTGTACATATATGAGATTTTGGCTTAAAGTCCAAATATACCAAAATATGTCTTCTATAAAGAAAAGATGTTATGGACCAGAAGTCCAATGATATGAGATATCATATGAGTTTGTTCATTAGGGCTATTCTTATAATAATTCGAAAAAGATAGCATATATGATCGGAATTCATCTCTTGAAGAAGACGTTTCCGAGGGGGAGAAATATAATGATGTGCGTGGATGTACTCTTTTTCCCTTATCATAGTTTTTATCCCATAGAGTTTTTCTATGAAAAGTTTTTAACGAGACATCAAAGAACACGCAAATGATAGACACTTATAGAGGAATGTTATCATTATAATGATATATGAAAGTCTATCAATCTCCCATAAGCATGTCATCCATGAATGATATCTAGAGAAACAAAGAGAATGATCTAGATGAATCATCTAGAAGACCGATGAGTTGCAGAAGAATGGCGGTGTACATGTTCTAAAGGTCAGATTTATTTTCACGACACTTCCAACTACTACTTTCAAGAAACAAGTTTGCAGCATCAAGAAGATCTCAAGTTATGCACTCATCAGGGGGAGTAAAAGCGCGTTGCACTCTTTTTCCTTAACCATGGTTTTGTCCCAACTGGGTTTTCCTGGTAAGGTTTTAATGAGGCAACATCTTATGCGTATTAGGATTATTTTTACTCTAATGGCATCCAAGGGGAGTGTTATAAACTCATTTAGTGGATGTCCATTAGAGGCCCATGTTCTAGAATATCCCTAAACCTTAATTCCTCTCCAAGTATTGTATCCCTATATATACTCTATACTTCTCATGGAATAATACATAACACAACACCAATTCCTATTCTCTTCTCTTCTCTTATTCACAACATTAAGAGGTATTTGTTGTTTCTGTTTTTGTTTCAATAAGAACCATATCCATGAGGATGAATCCTTTGACACCTCCAAGAGTGAATCCAGCAGTCCAATTCATATCTCAATATCTTTGTCGGATCACTATAAACCTCAGTGTAATCTCCAAGTCGTCAAGGCAAGAAATCTACTTTGATCTCAACTCATGTTGCCTTCTTACATGCCTCCACGAATTCCTTAACTGATCCTCCTGCTCAACCAAACCAAAAAATTGGTTAATCTCAAATTGTAACGAAAATGTTCTGCAATGAAATCAAATTATGGTAGTTAGACGCTTCTTGATCAAATTGGACATTTTGGAGATTAATCTTGGTATAGCAATCTCTCGGTTATACGTTCTTTAATTTTGCGCTTTGTTTTACTTTCGGCCTCGTTTGAACTTTGAATGAATTGGGCCTTAATAAGGTAAATAGCCTGCAGAGATGGAAGTTAATTTAGTTTTAGTTATGTAATCTTGTAGAAAAAGTAACAAAAGTACAAGACGTTAAAGTTAGTCCCACATCGGAAACTATTAGTGATTAGATTGAGTATATAAGAAGGATTAGTCATACAACAAATTGCAAAGTGGCTTGGAAGTGGGAAACTCATGGATCTTCCTATGTTATCATAACCTTTGACCCAATAGGGTTTCTTTCAATGTTTGAAAAATAGGTATATACATGATACAAGGATGGTGGATTTCTAAAAACCCATTCACTCTTCGATGGGAAGATCCATGAGCCAAGCCATTGGTTTTTTTGTACTTCAAATAGTTTTGTTTGTCTTAGCGAAAACAATTGATCTCATACAAGATTTTTGTACTTATATGCCCTTGCATCCAGTTCTTGCAAAGTACTTTATTGTGTTGTTTAGTATTTGACTCTTTATCAAGAAAGAGAATTGTGTCCGAGATAAGAGCAAGATTTGAAGGATTCAAAACAGAGTCTTATGTCTGAAACAGAGCAAATCTTTAGAGTTTTAGAGTAGAGTTTTTGTACATACTATTAACATTATCTTTGACAGTACTGAACTTTTCATTATCTTTTTCTTGGGAACATTCTCCATGTGTATGAAGAGTGAGGATCAAAGGAACATTGCGTAATATCTTCCACAACACATTCTGTGAAATTTAACTTTTTACATTGCTTCCACCTCAAGAAACTTGAGCCAGAATCAGAAGACACAAGATTTGATCTTGTAATGCGGGTCTAAAGTGTAAAAAGAAACTAGTTTGTTAGAGACAGTTCCTCTTTTTGCCACAATACTTTTTTTTAACCTAGCCAAAAGCAATGGCCATTCAAACAAAGCCTATGATCCAAACTTTCATCAATAAGTAAATCATTCACAATGTATCAAATCTAAAAAGCTCTCAAATTAAAAGCAATCAAACTCTTAAAGAGGTGTTTGCTGTTTCCTCTGTTTCTTTTTTTTCTTAATAAGAAGAATATCCATGAGGGTGAATCTTTTGCCACCTCCAAGCAACTTGAAGACTCTCTTCAAGATTAGTGAATCTAGCAGTCCAATTCAAATCTTTTAGAATTTTTGTTGGATCACTAAAGACCTCTGCGTAATCTCCAGGTCGTCGAGGCAAGAAATCTACTTTGATCTCAACTCCTGTGGCCTTCTTACACGCCTCCACGAATTCTTTTACCGATCTTCCTACTCAACCAAACCACAAAACCGTTAATCTTGTGCGGTAAAATTAAATTTAACCAAATCTATGGCTCATAAGAAGAAGAAAAAAAAGAGTTTTTGTGTAGTGAAAATGTTAAAGTCAAAGACCTTTTCCGGTTCCAACATTGTAGATACCGACTTTACGAGGCTGAGCTTTCTCGAGCGCCTTCACGTGAGCATCAACGAGGTCAGTAACATCTATATAGTCTCTAATACAAGTCCCATCTGATGTTTTGTAATCCGTTCCTTTCACCTAATGAGAAACAATAAGGATTTTTGCAAAGAAACAATTGATCATATTATAGATTTTTGCAAGAATGTAGTTTACTTGTAGTCCAGGAATGAAACCGCGAGCTGCATCAAAACAAGCACCAGAAATCCGTCCTTGCTCACGAAGCTCGGGTCTTGGAGCTTCTCCTAATCTACCTCCTGGATCTGAACCAATCACATTGAAGTATCTGCAAAGTCATAAAAGATTCATCAACATTTGCAATTGTTACATTCATCATAATGGCTCAAGAAACTACTCGAGGATCCTAACCTTAAGATCATAACCGCCATGTCAGAGTTCTTGGAAAAATCCAAGATCATATCCTCTGCCATCTTCTTAGCTTTTCCATAAGGATTAATCGGCACCTAGATGCAATATTTTCCATTAGGAAAAAACCGTAATCACATCGAATTAATGAGCTTACGCAAAATTAAGCTTATTTACCTGAGGAGTATCTTCGGTAATAGGCATTTTTTCAGGCTCTCCATAAGTAGCACAGGTGCTAGAATATATCAATTTCTTCACTTTATGTCTAGCCATAGCTTCAAGAACTCCTAATGTATTTGATGTAATGTTATGGTAATATCTGCAATGAACAAACATCAAACAATGAGACCGATAAAACAAATTCTTGCAACATTGTTAAGACCTATAGAGATGAATTAGGACTATACTTTAGAGGATAAAGAGTGCTTTCTCCAACATAAGCTACTGCAGCAAAATGCATCACAGCGTCAAAAGCGTTCTCTGAGAAGATTTTTTCGACCTGAAATTGTATCGGTTAATGAAAAAAAAACAAATTTTATGCTTCATATCAACGATTAACAAAAAAAAAAAAGTCTGAAAACATATAAGGTTAGGAAAGTATACAGCTTGGGGATCTCCTAAGTCAGCGTAAATGAATTGAAGTCTTCCGGTTTGCGGGAATAATCGCTGTAAAACCTTAACCGCGCCAAGATTCCCACGCGAAAGATTGTCCTGTTGAGAGACAAGAAGCTTAACTTTCATCAAGTTGTTACTGTGAAGTTTGGAACTACTATCAAAGAAAAGGAGAGAGTTTCAGTTACCACAATGGTTACGCGGTATGATTCTCTAAGCAGCCGTAAAGCGGCATGTGACCCGATATAACCAGCACCACCAGTGACTAGAACATGAGTCACTCCTTCTTCTCTTAGAGAAAACTGAAAGCAAACACAACAAAACCACATAAGAAACATTAAGAAAATGTATAGATTAATACACTTAAGAAGATAGTGAAAGCTCTAAGATCGATTTAGAGGATGAGAAGATGAAGATACCACGCTTGGGGATGTGAAACTTGAAGCTTTATTGATCACAATAAAGGCTAAGATTACAAGTGAAGCTAGTAAGAGAAGCTTCCCCATAAAATTACTCTTTGTTTTGGGTTCTAAGTAATCCATATCTGCATTATTTTATAAAATTTCAAAAAATTCTTAGAAATATGATATGATCAAAGAAGCATAAAATTGGTGCAACTAGTATTCTCTTACCTCCTAGAGAGAAAGGTCTTGAGGTTCTTCGTTGAGTTCTTACTCCAGACGAATTTAGCATTGGTAAACTTCAAATTTGTTCTGTTTCTCGACTCAAAACAGAGACTACAAAAAACAAAAACAAAATCCCACAAAAATCATTAGCTAGTTCATGTTGGTGGAAATAGCTGCAAAACAAAGCAAGAATTTTTGTAAACAAAAATATATAAACAGAAGAATACATTATACAGGTCAAAGCTACCAAATTCTGGATACATTTACATGCATGGACTTGAATTTTTTTTTTATAATATATGTTGCAAGTGGGACCTGAATCATAATAAAAATGAAAACAATAAAGAATATTTGTTATGTTCATCTGATTATAAAAAAAACTTAGTCAAAAAGTTGCACAGAGAATGAAGAACAAAACCAAGTAAAAAAAAAAAAAAAAAAAGAAAGAGTCTTAAAATACGTCGGAATTGACTAAAAATCAAATTTTGATCAGATTCTAATAACAATTCCGATTCAAATAAGAAATTTATCGTAATCAGTAAAACAGAGTGAAAAACCTATCGATGATGATGATGATCTTAATCAGATTGATAAATTCCATAGAGACAAGACAGAACAAAAAAAACATGTTTTGTCCGAAGTATAGAGATAGAGAGTTGTGTGTACCTGAGAATTTGTGTGAGAAGACGAGAAACAGAGGAGCTAAGCGTTTAAAGATGGTTGGAATGTGAAACGCGAGGATGTTTTTATTATCGGAGTGTGAGAGAAACTCGTGACCATCAAAAACGTATAAGAAAAAAACAGAGAGAGAGAGATGAAGAAGAAGACGAAGAAGAAAGAGTGAGAGAGGAAACGTGAATTGCAAAACGAGAGCACGACTAAGACCTGGTCGCGACTCTCTTTCTCTTTCGCGTCGGTTATGGTTTTCTCTTGTTTTGGTAAAATCATTAAAATATCTATATTTTTTCATTTTAAAGATATATATACATAGTTTGACCCAAAAAAAAAGAAAGATATATACTTAGATAACTAGAAAATTTATTCATATTTTTACATTATGTATGAGATTATTTATTTTCATAAAAAGCTATTTACGTATATTTGATAGAGATTTATGGAGATTTTCAGCATGGTAGAAACGAAACGGTTTTCATAATTCTATATATAAGTATAAAACTAAACATGTCAGTCGTAAACGTTGTGCAGTTAGAATTTTTTTTATAACGGTTAGAATTATGAGTTGTAGAATATTTAAGATTATAAATATTGTTGAATTAGTTTTTTTTTGTATGTAATATATAATTCTTTTTATGGCTTTTAGTATTTATCTTCTTATATATGATTTTTAAAAAAATAATAGTAAATCAAACTCCATTATAGGATATCACATCCATTATTAAGAAGACTAAGTAATCGATGTGTTTAATATGGGAAAATAAGCGCAATTGGAAATACTTCGGTTGACTTTAGACTAGGAACTATTAGGATTCAATTTCATAAATGTACATAATTTCAAAGAAAAAGCTCCTAGGATCTCAACTTTTTAGAATCTACACATTTTTAGATTAAACTGAAAATAGAAAAAAGTATCCCTCTGTTCCTAAAAGATAAAAACTTTATAAAAAAAAATTGTTCCAAAAAGATAGAGTTTTTACTATTTTCAATGCATTTTTACAAATTCCAAAACAAATACTGAAATACTATTGGTTAAATTTTATTAGAAACTGTAAATCGTAGAAATCAATGCGTGTTCTTAATAAGTGTGTATAACCTTAAACATCTACTCCCTCCGTTGTTTTGTGTTTGATGTTTAAGGTTTTTACACACAAATTAAGAAATCATTCAATTTTTAATTTTTTCAAAAACAAAACATGTTTTATCATCAATTCCAAAAAAAATCAACCAATAAAAAAACAAACTGCAGAATTTAAAACAGTCAAAAACTCAAAATCACAATTAATTTTACATAGAAAATTGAAAACATCAATCTAAACAAAACAAAAAAATTACTCTAAAACATCAATAAAAAAAGAACGGAGGGAGTATCTATTAAGAAGAAGGAAAAAAAAGTTAGCAAACAGAACACAATAAAATAAAGAGAATCTTATATTTTGGAAACGATGATCATCATAGTAATAAAATGATTCTAATAAGAATAAGAATAAGAATACTGAAGATGTAGCTATATAAAACTGTTACAATATGTATTGATTCCAACGTTATCGTACGGTATATTTAACAAAATTGTATATACTGGATTAATCCAAATACTCGATCAATAGATACGAAATTTCGAGTTAATCTAATTAAATAATAGTAGTACCAAATGATATGTTGGCTTCATTATCCGATATACATTAACTTTTTTAGGAAACATTTGTAATTGTTTGTTCTTATTTCAATATAGTAAACAAAAATAAAGTGCAAAAAATATGGTGCACCAAATAAACAAAGAACTCGAATGGTTTCTTAAAGTTTTTGTAGGCTACCTAACCTAATTCTAAAGGCCGATTATTTAGAATTTTAGAAGCCAATGTAGAGTGACTAACTACTCTATTGCTTAATCAAAGTCAAACTATAGAGTTATGAACCTTTCTTGATTAAAAAAAAATCACTACAAGTTATTGATAAAATCAAAATAACTATATATAATGCAAATAATTGATAATATAATAGGTGTGGCTGCTTAGTTGTAGCGACTGCCCAACTATCCAACGTGTTTAGCCTTCGTGGTCAAATCAAATGATTTGATCCTTCATTTTGTAATTTTTTTTGTCAACTATACTTTGCATTTACTTTATCAAATTCACATATAATGAGTGATTACTAATTTAAGAGTTATGTAAAAATGTAAACGTTTATCTTTATTCTTTTAGTGGGAAGTGAAAGAAAGCAACAAAGAGGGATCAATGTTCTAATTTTACCTTTAGTTTTAAAAAATGGAACAATTTGTGTTATAGAAAATATTTTATTACACCTACCGATCAATTACCTAACCACCAAAATCATGAAATTATAAAACATATCAGAATAACCAAATCCCCCTACTTGCTAACTGGTAAAGGAATAGATGCTTAAAATTTAAAAATATTTGCAAGTCTACGTATCATTATCAATTTCAGATCTAATATAGGGCAAGTCTATGTGAATACTAATTTAGACGTAAATAAATTGTAGTTACGTTCTACTGAAAAAAGTTATACTACACTTTTAGTCCAAAGAAATTAAGCGTTCAATTGTAGCTAGTTCAAAAACAAAGAAAAAGGTTGATGAATTTTTTTATAAACAAGTAATTAAGACATGCCGAAAATTCAAACTTATCGTCATGTCCTACATATAGAAAATATATATATATATATTATGACCACTTAAATCGTCTATAGTAGCCAAAAAAAAATCATAATGAAAGATCATAGATGGTAGAATTCGTTCACTAGCATTAACCCACATGGTGAAGGCCAACTTACCACTCGAACAACACTACTAAACCACACCATCTTGATATACAAATTGATGTGAATTGAAGTACTGAAGCAATATATACATATGATTAGGTTTAACATTAGTTCTTGTATATTGCATTTTCACATTTTGACATTTTATATAAGTTATATCAAATCGTATTTGAATAATTTTTGGGAATAGTAAAAGTCAACTTTCCGTACCTAATTTTGTTATTACTCTTTGAGTTTTTTTTTATAAATCTAAGCGAACAAAAAGGGACAAGCCAATGTTTCAAGTCTTACCTAACTTAGTTCTTACTTGTTAGGTAACGCTTACTAGAATGAGAATCAATATGTCAACTACTTCTCTTTTGCATGTTTTAATTTACAAATCTTGTCATCATATATATTCTTATTAACATGAACGATTCTTTTACGCAACTTTATATAGTTAGAGCAATCATTGGACAAAAATATTATCAATTTAACCAAATTCAAAAGAAAACCCCCTTGTAACAAATTGGATTAAACAATATTAGACCTCGACGAAGACACTTATAACTATACAAACCAATCATTCTCACTTTGATTCCAAGAAGTAAACCAAAAAGTCAAAGAAAAGTTTCAAAGTTCACAAATTTGCTGTATGAAAATGTATTTTAGAATACAGACGAACAAAAAAAAAACAAATCTAAGGCAAAAAAAGACATTGGCTTGGCTCATGAATCTTTCCATTTTCAGAGTATGGATCTTTAGAATGAGCCCTATTGGACCAAAGGTTATGTGATGATACCATAGGAAGATCCACGAGGTTAGACTAATCCTTGTTCTAAACTTAATCAAATCACTAACAGTTTCCGATGTGGGATAAATTAATTTGCTAATTATATTGTTTTTGGATTAATAGGCCGAGACAAGGCCATTTTTCTAATAGAGTTTGATATCATAGAAGTGAAGTAAGCCTTGTAACGACGTCGTTTCAAGGTCAGTCATGAAACGAAGCAAGCTTCTGAATATCTCCGGGAGATTTCGCAGAATCGCTCCGTCGTGTACGGTGGTTTCTTCTCCAACCCCGAACCCATATCTAGAAGATTACCTCTTCTTCCATCCAACGCCTCCTTCACCGATTGAAATCCCTTCGATCTCCGCAAATGGAGCTCAGATTCTCCAACTACTTCCTGTTCCTCCGATCGTACAGTCTTCGATTGAAACTGAAAAAAGATTGTTTGTGTTAGCTATGAGTACTTACTTACTTGCCCACTAAGTAGTTTTGAGGTGGTTGTGTAGAGGAGGGTGGTAATGGTTTTCACTTGATATAAAATATTCTTCCCTTGACTACATGCTAATTCAGGTACATGATAGAATAACCACTCAAGATTAGGAAGAGAAGAGAAGATTAACAATGGGACTGGGAGTAAGCATATCATCTGAATGAATATCACATTTGTGTTGCGAGTAACAGTATTCTTTTGTCTGTTCTAGTGGAATCTATCTAGTCCATTGCATATACATTTCCTTGGTTGCAGTTTTGCATGTTTATAGTTGTTCATGTGTGCAAAGAGTGTAATGCCAAGAAGGTTATAGAGGTTTTAGATCAAATGAAACTGGAAGAACAAGGCTTAGATATTGGTTTATAGGAACACAAAAGGAAGAGTTGTTATAATCTGCAAAGGTGTTTCGGTGTTGGCAAACGTTTCTGCTGGAAGTCGTGACTCAGTTTGGAGAAGCGGCACTACACTCTTCAAAAGAATCCAAACAGAGATTATTCCCTATCAAATGACCTGCTTTTATTACAGCAGCGGTGCATAAATGGGTGGATTCACAGAACCACTTGGGTTTTGAATTTGTTGCTTCACGCTTTTGTATTGCTGTTGATGTTGCCTTTGTTCAGGGAAGGTTTTCAATATCAAAGGAGTGGCTGCGTATCCTCTACTATCAACATGGCTGACTGTCAAATTGTTAACGTACCAGGACATGCTTCATCAAGAAAATCGAGTACCACAACGGCTAAAAATGCACGAATTTTGGAAGATCAGATACAAACTCCAGATTCATGAGATAGATCAGTGGGACATAACAATGGCCTCTCAATTGTGCTTGGTTTTGATATGGAGTTATACGAATCAGAGAAGGATGAGACAATCTCCCATGTCAAGGTTGCTTTGCAAAATGTCGATGAGATATGCTTTAAGAGGAATGCCACAGCTTGTGTGTGTTGTTCTGAAGCTCTTCATGAGGCTCAAAGGAAGGTATTGGAATAGATATTCTCAAGGGCGTAATTCTCTTCTCCGAAGTTGTGGAGTTGGCTTTATTTTTACAAGAATTAGTGTCATGGATACAAATAGACAAGACAGAAGCATTGACATTGTGGTTGCTACAAGCCTGATTTCAATATGAACCTTCTTATTCAAACTGTTCTCAAAGGGAACGAAGGATGTTGCTGCTACACAGCAGAGTTTCAACACTTTTGGATCAATTCTTGTGGAACAAAAGAGCCATTTTACTAATGCATCTCATCGGAAGTTTGATACCACATTTTGTTCAACAACAACAACAACAGAAGCTAAGGACATTTTCTACATTTTGGAGGTTCAAATGTAAAGGAACAGGAAGGAGTGCCACTGAACATAACTCACATTCTCTTACTGATCACACTGGACCAAGACTGAGGTATTAATTTTGCTTTTCTCTTGTACAGTATAGATGCCTGCAATGTAACTGAGTATGCAATGTTACAAGCAGAAAAACCCCTCTGCTTGTATCTTTTTAAGCCATTTGGGAATTAATGAAAGAATACAATTGTTTCTTCTTGTCTTATTGATGCTTCAGTGCCATCTTAGCTTTTCCTAACAACAATTAAACATGTTTTGATATCTAAGCGCAGAGACATTATAGTACATAAGACAAAGACACAGTGTTTTGGTTATAAGTAATTTTTCTTCTTGTTAAGAAAGAAGAACAAAATTGTGATTAAACAATTGAATTCCATTAAAATCAGACCAACCCTTTTTACCAGATGAGAAATACTAGAATTACACTAATACAAACAAATCAAAACTCAAGTACAGAGACAACTTAATAAGAGTTATACAAGAAGTTTTTTCCTAAAGGTTTAATACATGGGGACTCTCGGCATCAAGACGAACCCACCAAAAGGTGGAACAGACATCGGTCTTAGCTGCGGCATTGGTGGAAGAAAAGGCGAAGGCGGTCCGTAGCATCTTGTCTTCATCACATGGTTAATATGCAATTGAGCCCTTTGACGAATCATCACAAGCTCTTGCTTCAAACGGTATGAGAGAATTCTGTCTCCGATTCCATAAACAAAACCTTCTGATTCTTGAATGTTATGGAAGTTCCGAGCCATTCTAGCGAATACTCGAGCTGTTAACTCGCTATCTGATCCTGCATGATGCGCGATCCCTACACGGTTGATTCCAAGCTCATGTGCTAGACTTTGAAGACCGAGACGACAACTGAGTCCTTCATATCGACCCGCCATTACTTTCAAATCGTACACTGAACCGAAAACGGAACCGAGAACTTCCACGAATCTCTCTGAATTCAGGGGTAAAGATTCTCTGGTGAAGCCTTTGAGCAAATAAGCGATGTCGGAGGATCCATGAAACGTGACCCAAGTAACATTCATGGTCCGGTTCAGAATCCGACTAAACTCCGAGAAAAAACCACCGATGCTTATTCCATGTTCTCTAATCTTCTCCAAATCTAGACCGTTACGTTTAAGAAACTCGATGGATTTTTCGTTTCTCGCATCGTCAATTTCACTAAAATCAGAGAAATTGATCTCCCAAGTACCACCGATTCTTCCGTCGGTGTCGAACAGAGTAAGACCTAACTGGATCAGTTTTGTATTGTCAACACTGAATCTCATGTTGTTGTAACGTTCTTCTTCTGTAGCGTATTTCGAAGTCTCTATCAACGAACCGGGAAACTCCGTATCAATTGCAATACAAGGGTATTTTCTTAAACATTCTTCTATCAATCTCAACTCTTTATTTCGATTCCATCTCCAAACTCCACGACACATCTTCTTCGTCTCTATCATCTTTTCTTTTATTTACTGTAACAAGAATTACTGTAACAAGAATGAAGCAAGAGAAGTGGGTGAGAGATTATCGGAGAGTAGAAAAAGGAAATTTTTTGGTCTGTGAAACTTGCCCCTCAAGCTTATTATATAAGCTGTCTAAGGAAAAAAAAAACCTAAAACGGTCCGAAACAAGCCCATTTATATTTTGTCATTGGTGACCTAATGGGCCAAAAGAAGCCCATGTATTAACAAAAAGTTGATCGAAGTAGTGGAGTTACCAATGTAACGACGTCGTTTCAATGCCAGTCATGAAACCTCCAAATCTCTCCGCGAGATCTCGTAAACCGCCGCAGAATCGCTCCGTCGTCTACGGTGGTCTCTTCTCCAACCGCCAATCCACATCTAGAGAACCACCTCGTCGTCCATCCAACGCCTCCTTCACCGATCGAGACCACAAATGGAGCTCAGATTCTTCATCTCCTTCTCCGATCGTACAGTTCATCCTCGACGCAATTCGAAAGAACAAAGACCGTTGGGGACCATCCGTCGTATCGGAGCTAAACAAACTCCGTCGGATTACACCGAGTATCGTCACCGAAGTGTTAAAGGTAGAGAACGATGCTAAAATCGCTTCGAAATTCTTCCACTGGGTAAGCAAACAAAAGGGGTATAAACACGATTTCGCATCTTACAATGCTTTTGCTTATTGCCTTAATCGTACCGGACATTTTCGTGCGGCGGATCAGTTACCGGAGATAATGGAATCTCAGGGAAAGAATCCGTCGGAGAAACAATTCGAGATTTTGATTAGAATGCATTTAGATAAGAAGAGAGGTTTAAGAGTTTATTATGTTTATGAGAAGATGAAGAAGTTTGGAGTTAAGCCTAGAGTTTTCTTGTATAATAGGATTATGGATTCGTTGATGAAAACTGAGAATTTTGATTTAGCTTTGAGTGTTTATGATGATTTTAGGAGAGATGGGTTAGTGGAGGAGAGTGTTACTTTCATGATTTTGATTAAGGGTTTATGTAAAGCAGGTAGAGTGGAGGAAATGTTTGAGGTTTTGAAGAGAATGAGAGAGAATTTGTGTAAGCCTGATGTGTTTGCTTACACGGCAATGATCAGGATGTTGGTTTCCGAGGGTAGTGTGGATGCAGGTTTACGAGTTTGGGATGAAATGAAATGCGATAGGATTGAACCGGATGTAGTGGCGTATGGAATACTAGTTATGGGTTTGTGTAAAGAGGGCAGGGTGGAGAGAGGCTATGAGTTGTTTAAGGAGATGAAGAGGAAGAAGCTTTTGATCGATAGGGATATTTACAGGGTTTTGATTGAAGCGTTTGTTGCAGTGGAGAACGTCAGGTCTGCTTGTGATCTATGGAAGGATTTAGTAGACTCTGGGTACATTGCTGATCTAAGGATATATAATGCAGTTATTAAAGGGTTATGTAATGAGAAGCAGGTTGATAAAGCCTATGAGCTCTTCCAAGTTGCAGTTAAGGAAGAACTAGAACCAGATTTTGAGACTCTGAATCCAATAATGGTTGCTTATGTAGTGAAGAGAAGACTGGATGATTTTTGCAGTTTGCTAGACCAAATCGTAAAATACGGATATCACGTTGAGGATTACCTTTCTCAGTTTTTCAGATTTTTGTGTGCAGAAGAAGAAAGGATAACAGTGGCATTAGATGTATTTGATGTACTTAAGACAAAAGGTCAAGGTAGTGTCTCTGTATACAACATTCTCATGGAGGTTCTTTACAAGATAGGGGAGATTCAAAAGTCATTATCTCTGCTCTCTGAAATGAAGGATCACGGGTTTGAACCTGACTCGTCATCATATAGTATTGCCATTTGCTGTTTTGTAGAGAAAGGGGAAATCCAAGAGGCTTGTTCCTGTCATAATAAAGTTATTGAGATGTCCTGTATTCCTTCAGTACCGGCTTATTTGTCTCTTGCTAAAGGACTTTGCCAAACTGGAGAAATCGACGCTGCAATGATGTTAGTTCGTGAATGCCTGAGAAACGTTGAAAGCGGACCTATGGAGTTTAAGTACGCTCTTCGAGTTATTCATGTGTGCAAAGAGTGTAATGTCATGAAGGTTATAGAGGTATTAGATGAAATGAAACTGGAAGGTTCGTCTCCTAACGAAGTTATATACTCTGCGATTATCTTCGGTATGTCGAAGCACGGATCAATAGAAGCAGCGAAGGAGGTATTTTCAGAGCTTAAAGATCGCAAAGATTTAACAGAGGCTGATATTGTGGTCTATGATGAAATGTTAATTAAGCACATGAACAAGAAGACATCAGATTTGGTTTTCTTGTAACCAATAACATTACACAAGAACCATATGTGAAACTTGCATTCAAAGAAAAGTCAACGAGAAATGTTTTTGCAGAAGATTCAAGAGGAAGAAGAAGGAACAAGAATAGCTTGCATCATGTTTTTGAACTCGAGAAAGTCAACGCGACCATCGTGGTTAGTATCAACAGAGACAATCATCTTCTTCACTTGTTCGATTTCTCCACCTTGAGGAAGCCCTAACTTCTTCAACACGTTTTGTAATTCCACGGCGGAGATAAACCCATCACCGTCTTCGTCAAACACTTTGAAAGCTTCTTCAAGATCTGATTCATCGTCGAACTCGCAATCTCCGTTTTCGAAGAAAGATTCGTCAAGTGTTTTGTGGAGTGCTGCGAAATCTTCGAACCCTAGTCCGGTTTGCTCTGGTTTGATGAATGAGTCGAGGGTTGATTTGAGCTCGGTGGAATCTGCTTCTAGACCGAGTCGTGAGAGAGCTTGGCTTAGCTCTTCCACGGTGATGAATCCGTCGTTGTTTTTGTCGAATAAGTCGAAGATTCGGTGGAGACGGATTAAGTTTAGACTAGGACTTCGTAGTGTGAAAGAAGAAAATTGTCTTGAGAGTTTCTTCTTCTCGTTAGTAATCTCCATTGTTACTCTTTGCTTCTTCTTCTTGTTACTTGTCTTTGCTTAATAGTTAATATAATCGGAGAGTTTAAAGATTCAAAGCAGAGACTGACTAAATTTAAAGACTTTTTTATATTAAAATCACGAGGCGGAGACTCATTAATATATGACTGAAAACAGAGACTACAAGTTTAATGCCATTTAAAGAAAACGAATACAGTATAAAGAAACCAGAGACTACCAACAACTTTTTTCTCCTAACAGTTAGCATATATTAAATCAAGTTACAACTGGGTCATTACCATTCCGTGAGATATAAACTAAACTAAAAGATACATATGAACTAAGATAAAAATACAAATGTTTGTTTTAACATTATTAATCAATCAAAATCCACATAAAAACTAGTCAATCTAGTTGATGTGTAGTCATAGAAATGAAGTTTGCGGATTCGTTTCATTCTTCACTGAAAAAGTCTCTTCTCCCTTAGGTATTCTACTACCCGAAACAGTCCATCGAACTCGTGCCCAGATGCTTCATCTAAATTCTTTCATACCGAATCGTTTTTTAGGCACCACTCTAGTCCACCGGTTCATGATCAATCCAAAATGAATCGATTTGGCAAATTTTATTTACATCATATTTTTCTTTAAATTTTTTAATGTAATTTATGTAAACGATATTGAAAATATTAATACATTGATAAATTAAATGAAATTAATAATAAAAAAAGTTGAGAAGTTTTATAAAAAAAAATACTTAAACGAAATAAAACTACAAATATTTATGTCGATACAAAAAAAGTATGTTAAACTAAAATTTGTTATGATCTCGATTCTCGACAATGTCACTAAAATAAGGAAAAGATTCCTTGAGCCCTTGACGATGACAAATTATCTGACCGGAAATGTATAAATTATGGCGCTAAAATCCATAAAAACAAACAAAAATTAATGGTTAGTTAGTTTAGAGCATATTTATCTCCAACCCACTACATGGGTCTTTAATATAATAGTTTTAAATTCAATTTATTATTTCTTTAAATTTTAAATTATTAACAATTGATCCAACCATTAAGTTTTAGACATTTGGCAAAAAAATTGTTAAAAATACAAAGACATGGTTCATTTACATAGACACACTTTCATCTCTTTCTCTCTTTATTGTATTTATTTTTATTTTCTTTAATGTATAACCCCATCAAAAGTTTACCAATAATCATGTTTTTACATATTACGTCGTAAAGAAACATTTGGTTAACCAATAAAGATTACAGTAATGTGGTTATTTTTCTTAATTATATACCTTCCACGTTAATAACGTTCCTCTCATTGGCCGGTCTCTTCTTTTCTAAATTCTTATACAAGATACACAAGAGACAAATACAAGTTAACTAAACTGACTTTGACCCGTAAAAGAAACGAAAACGAGTCGGGTCAAAATACATATAATCCGAGACCCGGATTTAAAATTACAAAACCAAAAAAAACCCTAAAAAGCCCAATAACAAAAATGTCTTTTACAATTTGTAGCCCATTCGTCTTCACTGGACAACAACACTCACACTTGAACCACCAAATCCAAATCTCGCCGCCGTCTGCTTCGCCACCGTCTCTGCATCATCGGAGAAGACAACGAAGAATCGTTTTAGCTCAATCGTTTGATTCAATGGAGGTATGTGGCGTTGATTCCGAAGGCAAAGAGTTTAGTAGTGCACAAGAGATGTGGAGAGAAGCAATTGGAGAAGATGGAGATGAAACTAAGAAAACCCAATGGTATAGAGATGGTGTTTCTTATTGGGAAGTAAGTTTTTGATTCTTTCTCTTTATTAAAATCTAAACTCTTTTGTTGGGTTCTTCTTCTTCTTCTTCCAAATTTTGATTCAAACTTGGATGTATAAGTGTGTGTTATGTTGTTGTTAATGAAGGGTGTAGAAGCATCTGTGGAAGGAGTATTAGGAGGATATGGACATGTGAATGATGCTGATATAATAGGAAGTGAGGTTTTTCTTAAGACTCTTATGCAAGAAAGATTAGTTAATGGAGGAACTAATCAACATTTAATAGCTCTTGGTAAATCTCTCTTCTCATTGTTTTCTCTATCATCTATTGGTGTTTTAATTGTTGATGTTTATTATTGCAAATATACATGAATCATTTGTAGATTGTGGATCTGGTATTGGAAGAATCACCAAGAATCTTCTCATACGATACTTTAACGAGGTTAAGTTTCTTTGAATTCTGTTATTTAAGGTCTGTTCTTCTCTGTTTTATGTCATTGTTTGATAACATTTTTTGTTTTTGATCTTTAGGTTGATCTTCTTGAGCCTGTAGCGCAATTTTTGGATGCAGCACGCGAAAATTTGGCAACTACGGGCTCAGAAACGCATAAAGCTACTAACTTTTTCTGTGTCCCTCTTCAGGTATTGTTTCTTGAAGTATCTCGTTTGTTTTCTTTATTTTATCTTTGTTTTGGATTCTGCATCACCTTTGCTATGGGAATGTTGTGTAATCATAGGAGTTTACTCCAGCTGCTGGAAGGTACGATGTAATATGGGTTCAGTGGTGCATTGGGCATCTCACGGACGATGATTTTGTTTCGTTCTTTAACCGAGCAAAGGTAAAGACTTGCACCCTGTTAGGTTTCTCTGTTACGAGTCGAGTAAAGCCATAGTTCCTTCACTGTGTTTTTGCTGCTTAGTCTCGTCTCTCATGTGTACGTGGTTGATATCAGGGATGTCTTAAACCCGGTGGGTTTTTCGTCGTGAAAGAGAATCTCGCTAAAAAAGGTCTCTCTTCGCCTCTCACTTTGACGTTCTTATGTAAACATTCACTTTGACATAAAACTGAATGTATTCTTTCCTTTGCGCAGGATTTGTTTTGGATAAAGAGGACCGTAGTGTCACCAGATCGGATCCATACTTCAAACAGCTCTTTCGTCGATGTGGGTTAAATCTCTATTTAACAAAGGTTGAGTTTTTGTCTAATTTTCTGTATCTTAAAACTTTTTCTAAGAACTGTTGGTTTAGAAAATTTACAGTCTTTTCTGCAAAACCATTTTCCAGGATCAAAAGGGTCTTCCACAAGAGTTATTTGCTGTAAAAATGTATGCTTTAACAGTTGATACACCTCCCAAAGTCCACAAAACCAGATCGAAAACTCGTGCCAACAGACCGCAGATTATCAAATGACAGGCTTCTGATTTGATTTTTACGGGTCAGTAATCTCTTGATACGAAGAGAGAAGCTACCAAATGTGTTGTAAGATGTGGATCGTGGCTTGGCGGTGCTTTAAGGATGGTTTGATCATTAGTTCACCATCACATGGTTTGGTCTTTGCCTGCTCGAATCTCCTGTCCTCGCCTGGTCTCTGCACTTTCTTGTTCCTTGTCTGACCATTTCTGCGAACTTGAAGATATATGTACTAGAAATTTACACATAAGTTATAGGATACTCTTAAAATGGTGATTTGTACTCTGAATCTTTTTGTTGCTTCATATGAATCATTTTTGCAGTTGAGGAGCCTTAAGTTGAGTTGTTGCATTTATCTCCAAACTTGAATTTTCCACTGAAATTCGCCCAACACTAAGATTAAGATAATACAATAGCTCATATTCAACCCTTTTTCTTAAATATGTTTTGCTTAATTTTTCAGAGAGTTGTCTTTGTTAATGAATTTGTTTAACATAATCGCAGTTGTTCAAAAGATTTGACGTTAAGTAAATTATTAAAAGTCTCTCCAATAATTAGTGTTTTAGTAATATACAGTAGTTGTCATCTGATTGTGAGTTTTTAACTACATGGTTATTATAGCTTATCGGATGTATTAAAGAATTTCACATGCTCCTGGCGTGTAAGAGAATGTAAATCGTAAAATAAATTTCTCTAGTCATGTATGTTTTAGTAATATAAAGAAGGCATCATGATACAATATAAATACATCTAAAAAACGAAAAATATCACTAACCACGTGTTTTGGTACTATATAGATAGTTATCATGATTTATAATACACATTTTCTTTAGAGACTTTTTGAAAGAAACTAAAGAATTGGTCATAGAGAATATGTACAATATAGCCATATTTCATGTAATCATTAATTACTCAATTTTAAAAAGTTTGGTTTCGCTCTACTTTTCACCTATAAAATCACTCCATCTTCACACTCTTTACTATCATAAAAAATGAAGTTATCAAGCTGTTTGCTCTCTCTCTCATTCTTACTACTAAATCTTTCTCTTCTTGTTTCATCTCATGGCTCTAACCACGACCATTTTCTCCGATGTTTATCTCATCGATTAAACGACAATACCATTGAATCCAAAGTCATACACACTTCCAAAGACTCTACCTTTTTCTCCATCTTAGATTCTTCAATACAAAATCCAAGATTCTCGGTTTCCGAAACACCTAAACCGGTCTCAATCATCACTCCGGTTCAAGCCACTGATGTTCAAGCCGCGATCCGATGCGCACGGATTCATAGAATCCATGTAAGGACTAGGAGTGGTGGTCATGGCTACGAAGGTCAATCTTATCTTGCTTACAACAAACCATTTGTTGTCATCGATTTAAGGAATCTTAGGTCTATAACATTAGATGTTAATAACCGGACCGGTTGGGTTGAAACCGGAGCAACCACCGGGGAATTGTACTATGAGATTGGGAAAATCACCAAATCTCTTGCTTTCCCGGCCGGTATTCACCCAACCGTCGGTGTAGGAGGACAGTTTAGCGGTGGAGGTTACGGTACCTTACTGAGAAAGTATGGTTTAGCCGCGGATAACATAATCGATGCGCTTGTGATCGATGCTCGCGGGAGGATTCTTGACCGACAAGAAATGGGCGAGGAGTACTTTTGGGCGATACGTGGAGGTGGCGGATCGAGCTTTGGCGTTGTACTATCGTGGAAGATTAAATTGGTCGATGTTCCAGCGACGGTAACGGTCTTTAAAGTCAAGAAAACATCGGAGAATGAAGCTGTTCCGATCGTCAATAAGTGGCAGCATGTTGCGTATAAGGCTCCTAATGATCTTTTCATTAGGGCAACGTTGGAGAGATCGAGCAAGAACGCGGTGCAGGCTTTGTTTACCGGACTTTATCTTGGTCCGGTGAACAATCTATTAGCCTTGACGGAAGAAAAGTTTCCAGAACTAGGTCTTGAGATTGAAGATTGTACCGAGATGAGTTGGATTGAATCTGCACTCTGGTTTGCTGATTACCTTAAAGGAGAATCACTCGGTTTTCTCGCGAATCGGGAACGAACATCTCTATCTTTCAAGGGCAAAGACGACTTCGTCCAAGAACCGATACCCGAGGCAGCGATTCGTGAGCTATGGAAGCGATTAGACGCGCCCGAGGCTCAGCTTGCAAAGGTCATACTGACACCATTTGGTGGGAAAATGAGTGAAATAGCGGACCACGAAACGCCATTCCCACATCGTGAAGGAAACCTCTATGAGATTCAGTATTTGACTTACTGGAGAGAAGAGGAAGACAAGAACAAGGCAGAGACAGAGAAATATCTGAAATGGGTCGAGAGCGTTTACAATCTTATGACTCCTTATGTTTCGAAATCTCCAAGAGGGGCTTATGTCAACTTCATGGACATTGATTTGGGGATGTATCTTGGAAAGGAGAAGACGAAATACGAGGAAGGAAAGAGTTGGGGAGTGAAGTATTTCAAGAACAACTTCGAGAGATTGGTGCAAGTGAAAACGAGTGTTGATCCAACAGATTTCTTCTGCGATGAACAGAGCATTCCGGTGCTGAAATCCGTCAATGATATCTGAGAAGTATCGTTTGAAGTTTGCTTGTTTAAGAGCTCTTTCCTCTCTCTGAAATATTTATGTGTGTGTTGACTACTTGATTCAAATATGTAAATTATGTGTGCGATTGTGATATATGTGTGTTGAATAAACATTTTATGATCGAAGTGTGTAACTGATAGCAGTTTCTTCAACAACAAGCAAGTGTAGATAGGTTAGAAATTACATCCTAAAACAGCATAACCTCCTCCTTGGGAAGGCAAAAACTACAAAGTTTGAGAACCCTCAACTGTTTCTCTATCTTCTTTTAGATTCTTAGTTTTAAACAATACCCTTTAAAGTATGATTCTTTAACCAAATTTGAAATGATAATTGTTTTGCAAATATTAGATACTGTATTAAGAAACAAATTCGGGTAATTGTGAGTATTCTTACCATCCAATAATCAAATATGATATTTGTACATTTATTAACATTTATTTGTTAATATAGCTAAATAAAATGATTATATAGAAACACCATATTAGATTAAAATATTTGTTTGAAAACAAAAATGTATATATTCAAAACAATAAATTAGCTATTGTTGGAGAGTTAAGATATGTCTTTTTATTTAGGTGAATATATCTTTCTATGTATCTAGTTTATAAAAATCTCTTAGCGTAAATCTAACTTTGGTCATATGGGTTAACTTTCGATGTATTTAGGTCAAACTTTATGGTGGTTCAGGTAATTTGATGGATAAACTACATAGTGGCTTCGATTAGTTACAATTTTGTAGGGTACTATAACTTGTACTATCTCTTGTGTAACCAATCAATAAAACAACATTACAAAAATAACATCACTATTTTTTGTTATATTATCATCTCTAATCATTATTTGTATTAATTTTAATTGTATTACCATCTTTGTACTGCTATTTATACCATCAAATAATTTATACTGTTTTATATTACCAATCGGACCTACTATCTAGATTTATAAACCAATTTTAGAAGTACAAATTTTACAATGGTCCAAGTGGGTTCGAGTTCGAAATGTGGTAGAGGTTTCAACGAGCCTTGGACCTAAGCTCCTCTTTAGGTAGCCAATCTTGCTTTCTAATCTGTGCAGTGGAGTTTGTGAGTAGATTTTGTAGCTGATATACTCTGATTGGAAGTCCAATTCGCATTCGCTTTTGAAGAATTTGTAGGTTATGTTAGTTGTAGGGTTTTGAGGACTTATCTTGTAAGACGGATACTCGTGGCGACATCAACGGAAAGTGGGATTCGGACTCTAGCGGCTCATTTTACTGCTTGTTTTCTAATTTTTTGTTTATTTTCTAGTTTGGTTTGAATTACTATATTTACTGTTTTAACATTGTATTTTTCAATGTTTTTAAAACCGGACCGGCGACCGAACCGGACAAGCTTTTGGGTCATGGGTCAATTGGTTCGACCGGATCGAACCGAGTCGAACCGGGTTTAATAGTTTTTTTAAAAAAAAATAATATAAATAGTTTTTTTTATAACTAGAATACACAAATATATAGTAATATATTTAAATAAACATATTTCTAAAAATTATTCATGAAAAACATCATTTAAATAACAAAAATATTATGGGGGAATTGCAAAACTGCAACTTTTAAAATACCACTTTGCAAATATGCCACGTCCAAAAGTGGTTTCACAAAAATACCACAAATTTCGTCTGTAAAGACGAAATTACTCCTGAAAAAATATGGGGTACAAGAAAAAGGAGTCATTCTCATTCTCTCGTGAAACCTAATTTCCTAGACAGTTGCTGCAACCACCAATCACCACCGCCACCTCCGCCGTAATCCCCACCACTACTCACAAACACACAAGCCGTAGCTCCAAGTTCTACTCACTTTTTTTTTCTTTTATAGAACCGCCATGGCTATGGAGCTTCACAGCAGTTTCCATAAGAAACCAAACTTTTGGATCTGCAATTGCAATAGTATTAAGCTTCTCTCTCATCGACTTTTGGCTTGGTTTTGATTCAATTCGTTGTTTATGAAGAAATTTTTGAAGTCCGATTCAACTCAGAAACTTATGTTTCGTGTTCTTTGTACTAAGTTTGATTTCGAAATCAATTGATATGCGAGTGTAGTAACGTTTATAGATTGATGTTTATGAAATGAATCAACGCGCTTATTAAACTTTGATTGTTGTTTGAAACAGAGTTTTCACAATTAATGACTATTTGATGTTCTTCAAAAGCTTCGATAATTTCGTGTATTAGCTCACGATTCGATGACGAATCCCATCTAAACCAGTAGTTCGTGTAGCAATCGAAACATTCACGAACGAAAATCGGAGGTTTATGATTTTTGCCAGATTTGTTCTTCTTCGAAGAAGTGGTTCCAAATGGGTTTCCTCCTCTAGCCATGAAAAGAAGGTACATCTAAATTTGAAATATCAATATAGGTTTGTGTAAATGAATATCAATAGAGGTATGTGTATGTGTATGTGTATGTGTATGTGTATCAATCATTAAGATTTATCCGATTTGTATGTTTAATGAATATCAATAGAGGTTTGTGTTCACCGATCTAATGGTAGTAAAGCTTCGTACGTTTGATATGGCGTTCATAGATTACACAATATGCAGATCTATGGCTGTTCAAACAATATGCAAGCTTCGTACATGGCGTTTGGCTTAGGTGAAGTGGAAGATGTTGTTATTAGGAATACCAAGAAGAAAAGTTGTGCTCTTGTTGTAATGACTGTAAGTGCATATTTGGGCTAGATCGAATGACAACGAGTAAGTACGTGCATAAAGTAAATTGACACAAGGAGTTTTTTAACGGGGTTCGTTTCCTACATCCTCGGGACCACGTCCAGAACAAATCCATTATAAAAAGAAGCAACCTACAATTGCTACATGGATACAACACCACTCTTTTCTATAACATGGATCATAACCTCAGAATCATCACGATCTCTCAGTAACACCAACAGACAGATCTTGTTTTTCTGATCTTCTTTGGTGGACGACGCCACACACACCTGTGTGCCTCTCTCAATGAAACCCTAGGCGCGTCAGTGTTTTCGTCTACGCCTCTAGGTATAAATACTCACGTCCTAAACCCTAAGGACTCTCCAATTCACGTGGGCTTCAAGCCCATGAGCGACAAGGCCCACGGCCAATCTTATCAAAAACTGCTTCAGCATCTGCACTGCTTCAGCCTCTGCTTCAGCTCGGTTTCACCTGCTTCAGCTCTTCAGTATCTTCAGTCTTGGGTCTAAAACCTGTAGCAATCACACTTTCAATCTCTCCCTTTGTTACAGAGTTTTAGAACATATGCTTACTTAGTCGCATACACTTTGATGATCTTTAAGCTTCACTTCAGTTCAAAGCTTCTAGTGTATCAACACTAAGCACACAAGATATAACATCTTCATTCTCCCCCTTTTTAACTTAGTTTGATACTCAAGCATCTTCTTCTTTCTTGCTCCCCCATACACAATGCTTCATTGACAAGCTGATTTAACCAATATAAACAATCTCCCCCTGCTTGAGGGCACAACTAAGTTAAAAATTCTCATGTTGATCATAGACAGCCCTTGTAGTACTTCATCCCTCCGTTTTTTTCACACCTCTTTTCTTTTGACTTGACCTTAGTCTTTTTCAGACACTACTCCAGTCTGAACGAAGCTCAAACACAGACTCATTTCATCTCAGCACCAAACTCAATCAGATGGATGAATAAGCAGAAGGTTCCATAATCTAATTTCACCAACAGCCTTTGAACAAACAACAACAAATCTCAAACTAACCGTTAGCTTACGAATCCCACCGTTGATTATGAATTTTGATATGCAATCATTAAACTCGCAAAATTTCAGAAGGATCGAAATCCATTTGACCTTCCAAACAACCTCACGAAAATGCTCCATCGAACCCGTTTTGTTTTCCGAAAATTTTCAGATTTGAATGATTATCGGTCAACTTTCACAGTGATTTGTTGATGGATAATAACTCTGATTGACAATCCGTCAGCTTCTATGTTTTCCTTTCTGTGGGATCTTTTCAGGGGGATAGCTTGATCGTGGAGTGGGACCTCTTGAGTCATCGGAAATAAGACCTCAAAGATGACACCTCGTTCACTAATTTACAGGATTTTCTGCAGATTTGGTTAGAAAGAAACACTCACAACTTCCAAAATTTACCTTCGAATTGGGTTCCGTTTTCTTCTGTGGAAAGATGACTTCGTTATCTTTGCAACCATACCAATATCATCGTTTGGTTTGTTCTGGTCCGCCGGGAAAACAACCCGCAATATGGCTTGTCGCAGTGGTTCCGTTTTTTTTCTTCTTCTCTTCTCTTCTTCTGATTCTTCTCGTCTTCTCTCGAGGCAACCATTAGCTCAAGCTTCTTCTTCTTTAACACAAAACATGATTGAACCCTAATCTCAGAAACACAGACCTTCATAAACTCAGAGATACAAAAACTCATCTTCTCTTCACTTACTTGAATCTAGCCACAAAAACCCAGATCTTATACCCGAAAATAAGCTTAACTTCTAACGAGTTAGGCTCTTGATACCAATTGTAAGTGCATATTTGGGCTAGATCGAATGACAACGAGCAAGTACGTGCATAAAGTAAATTGACACAAGGAGTTTTTTTAACGAGGTTCGTTTCCTACATCCCTGGGACCACGTCCAGAACAAATCCATTACAAAAAGAAGCAACCTACAATTGCTATATGGATACAACACCACTCTTTTCTATAACATGGATCATAACCTCAGAATCATCACGATCTCTCAGTAACACCAACAGACATATCTTGTTTTTCTGATCTTCTTTGGTGGACGACGCCACACACACCTGTGTGCCTCTCTCAATGAAACCCTAGGCTTGTCAGTGTTTTCGTCTACGCCTCTAGGTATAAATACTCACGTCCTAAATCCTAAGGACTCTCCAATTCACGTGGGCTTCAAGCCCATGAGCGACAAGGCCCACGGCCAATCTTATCAAAAACTGCTTCAGCATCTGCACTGCTTCAGCCTCTGCTTCAGCATCTGCACTGCTTCAGCCTCTGCTTCAGCATCTGCACTGCTTCAGCCTCTGCTTCAGCTCGGTTTCACCTGCTTCAGCTCTTCAGTATCTTCAGTCTTGGGTCTAAAACCTGTAGCAATCACACTTTCAATGACTACTAACGATGGAGCTGTAAGTATTATTACTAACTTGGTTTCTCTGGTTTTTGGTTGTGTGTCTAGAAACTAATCGTGGATTTTTCGGTTTGCATGTTTTCTCAGAGGTTGCAGCGACGAGATCATTGTGTGGCCATCTCTCAAATCCGTCACTAGTCGTACCTTTTGAGAGAGCAGCTATTGTTGTCCGTCAATATACCAAGAAAGAGTAGAAGAAGCAGTCTTATTGTTGTTTAGTCCTAGACTGAATATGTGTCCTTAGTAAGGGCTCTTTACTGATTCTTGTTGAAAACTACGAATCAATAGTCAATGTTGTTGCTAGTTTCGTCTTGTTTAACTAGTTTCTTTGTGTTGGTTTTATGATGAGATGTATCAGACTATTTGATAATATGTTAAAATAATGTTTGTTCTGCCAAAAAATGAAATCAATTAAAGCATGGAAATTAGAGATGGAAGATACATATGACTTGTTGTGTTATGATTTTACAAGATACAAAACGAGAGATGATTTTACAAGATACAAAACAAGAGCTAATACATAGTAATTGTTGCAAAAATTGATATAAAGGTTTGTAAGTTTGTTTATAAAAGCAATTATAACCCTCAAGAATGTAAAAAAGTTAACACAAACCCTAAATGTAAAATAGTTAACCCAAACCGAAAATTTTAAAAACGTTTTTGTGTTAATATCTTATAAACCTTACAAACTCCTTATAAATTATAAAAAGTTTGTAAAGTTTATAAACGTTTATAAATATTTTGTATGGTTTATAAATTGTTTGTATGGTTTATAAACGTTTTTAAAGAGATTTGTAAGATAATTTCAAAAAACAAATATTGTAAATAAAAATGCTAAAACCCTAACCTTACCTTAAAAACTTTACCGTAAACCCAAAATTTTAAAAACTTATTATTTGATCTATAAAAATGTATTTACTGTATAAAGTTTTTTGTAAAGTTTATAAGGTATTTAAAAAGTTTATAAGTTTTATCTCATTTTTTTCGTCACAGACAAGTACTTTTATTTTATAGATCAATTTTATAAAGTATTGAATATGGTAAACTCTCTTTACCCCTCCGATTTGTGTTTTGGTTGGGTAAACTTTACAAAAACCTTATAAAGTTTATGTACTAGTACTTAGCTGTAAACCTCATATTCATAACACCCATCTATTACGGCTATGAAATTGATCTATAAAATTGTATATTATAAGGTTTTTGTAAGGATTATAAGGTATTTAAAAAGTTTTATTAGTTGATTTTCATTGTTTTGCCAAACACAACTTTGAATGAATTATATATTATAAGGTTTTTGTAAAGTTTATAAGGTATTTAAAAGGTTGTATTAGTTGATTCTCATTGTTTCGCCAAACAGGACTTCAAATGGTTTAAAAAATCAATCTATAAAATTGTATATTATAAGGTTCTTGTAAGGTTTGTAAGGTATTTAAAAATTGATCTATAAAATTGTATATTATAAGGTTTTTGTAAGGATTATAAGGTATTTAAAAGGTTTTATTAGTTGATTTTCATTGTTTTGCCAAACACGACTTTAAATGAATTCTATATTATAAGGTTTTTGCAAAGTTTATAAGGTATTTAAAAGGTTGTATTAGTTGATTCTCATTGTTTCGCCAAACATGACTTCAAATGGTTTAAAAAATCAATCTATAAAATTGTATATTATACTTGTAAGGTTTATAAGGTATTTAAAAATTGATCTATAAAATTGTATATTATAAGGTTGTTGTAAAGATTATAAGGTATTTAGAAGGTTTTATTAGTTGATTTTCATTGTTTTGCCAAACACGACTTTAAATGAATTTTATATTATAAGGGTTTTACAAATTTTATAAGGTATTTAAAATGTTGTATTAATTGATTCTCATTGTTTCGCCAAACAGGACTTCAAATGGTTTAAAAAATCGATCTATAAAATTGTATATTATAAGGTTCTTGTAAGGTTTATAAGGTATTTAAAAATTGATCTATAAAATTGTATATTATAAGGTTTTTGTAAGGATTACAAGGTATTTAAAAGGTTTATTAGTTGATTTTCATTGTTTTGCCAAACACGACTTTAAATGAATTCTATATTATAAGGTTTTTGTAAAGTTTATAAGGTATTTAAATAGTTGTATTAGTTGATTCTCATTGTTTCGCCAAACAGGATTTCAAATGGTTTAAAAAATCGATCTATAAAATTGTATATTATAAGGTTCTTGTAAGGTTTGTAAGGTGTTTAAAAATTGATCTATAAAATTGTATATTATAAGGTTTTTGTAAGGATTATAAGGTATTTAAAAGGTTTTATTAGTTGATTTTCATTGTTTTGCCAAACACGACTTTAAATGAATTCTATATTATAAGGTTTTTGTAAAGTTTATAAGGTATTTAAAAGGTTGTATTAGTTGATTCTCATTGTTTCGCCAAACAGGATTTCAAATGGTTTAAAAAATCGATCTATAAAATTGTATATTATAAGGTTCTTATAAGGTATATAAAAATTGATCTATAAAATTATATATTATAAGGTTTTTGTAAGGATTATAAGGTATTTAAAAGGTTTTATTAGTTGATTTTCATTGTTTTGCAAACACGACTTTAAATGAATTCTATATTATAAGGTTTTTGTAAAGTTTATAAAGTATTTAAAAGGTTGTATTAGTTGATTCTCATTGTTTCGCCAAACAGGACTTCAAATGGTTTTAAAAATCGATCTATAAAATTGTAAGATAAAATCTAGTAAGATAAATTATAAGGTTTTTACAGAAACATCATTTATTGTAAATGGAAACTGTTACTTTCTTGTTTGCTCTATTTGGTACGAACACTCTTATTATTACATCCAAGAGGAATTGTGAAGAGGCATTGCGATAGATTTGACTTGTAGATAGTTGTCGAGAGCGTCCACAAATCTTGCATATATACGTAGCAACTGCAATGACAATAGCTCCACAAATCTTGCCTATTTGAACAGTTGCAAGACCAATACCACCAGAAGAACCAAGAACCAATAAGACCTGCATCAAAAAACACCAATGGAGTTTCTCTCAACTTTCACAAACTCAGATTCAGCATCAAGCAATGGAATTTCTCATGTTATTATTGATTTGGGCAAACAAAAAGTCGAATCTTTTTAACTGACATTTTCATCTGACAGAACATAAGAGAGTCAAATGGATTTCTTTTTAGTGGAACTTTCTTCTTCATCTTCATATAGACCTTGTTGTTGTTCCTTGCCTCTCAAGCAACACCCGTCACTTCCGACCTTATTTTGCAAACAACACAGTCACACACGCATGTAAAACATAAGTTTTTTTAATTGGTTTAAGAAATTGCAATGGAATAGATACTGAGCAATGCATAAGCAAAGACGAAGAATCTTTTCATACAAAAGTCTCAAGAATAGTAAAACTAACGAATAAAAAAACTAAAATCACAAAAGTGATTTACAAAGGAGCAATAATGATAGAGTAGAGACCAAACAGTTCACAAGCTAAAGAGAAGCAATCAAGCCCGAGATAACTATTGTTTTAGCTAAAGAACCTATGCCAATTATAAACTTGAGAATGGATTTGTGCGCTAATCACAGAAGAAAGAAATAAAATCAGCAAAAAAATAGAGGTATCATTAACACATCCCAACTAAAACCAAAGAAAATTTCCCAAAAATCCTCAACATAATCATCTAAAATTCTAAATAACAACACCATTCTTGTGTAAAGTAAGCTAATAAGATCACTAGTTTTTTTTCGTTCTTGAATATAAAACAAGTTCTGTGTAAGCCAATCGATTCGAAAATTTCACTAGATCTTATGGTAAAGGCTAGCTAAGTGTACCTGATTGCATCACATGGAAGAAAGATCAATTGTTGTTGTTCTTGGCCGAAGCTCTATGTTCCTCAATGGTGATATATGTTTCTCGTCTGTCCCAAAATTGAATTCCTTATTCGATCCAAGAGACGAATGATTCATTGCTTATGGATTTTACGATAGCGATGATGCTTCAGGGAACGTTGTTCTTAGCTTATGATCAACGCATCTAATGACAACGCATCATCATCAAAGTCTGGATCTACTCGATATTCTCCACTAGAATACGACGAGAGGGTGAATTGAACTCGTAATCGGAATCTCCTTCTCCTCGTTCTTCGTCGGAAACAGAACTTCTTCGAACTGATATCCAAGATAAGAACTCAGATCTGACGAATTTTTGGATCTATGGACGAGCTAAGCTTGCGATCTCCAACTTTTCAGAGTTAGGAATCGAGATCGAGAAGATCGAGGGATATGAAGAAGGAAAAAAAAAAGTTAGATCTGATATGAGTTAAAAGTCCATTTTTATTTAAGGGTAAAGTGGGAATATTTTAAAAAAAGTGTGGCATTTTTGTGAAAGTGTAATTGGTTGTGGCATAATTGAAAAGTGGCATCCTGAAAATGGTATTTTTCAAAAAATTTCAAATATTATTAATAAACAAAGATTAGTGACAAATAATTAAGTTTATATGTAAAAAAAAAATTAAAAACATTAAATCATAACAAAAATTAACTAAATTTAAAAAAAGTATTTGTTTTTATAAAATTTTAATTATAAAAAAATTAAATATGAAAAATATAAAAAAATGAAAATTTTCAAAAAAAAAAAAAAAAAAAAAATCAAACCCGGGTCGACCCAAACCGGGTAGTTGGCCGGTTCACGGTTGAACCCGGTCCGACCCCCGATCCGGTCCGGTTTTCAAAACACTGGTATTTTTAAAATGTACACGTCTTTCATTTGGATTTACGTAAATATATAATAATAAATAATATTTTTGAGATTCAAATTCTAGTTCTTTTTATGTAGAAGTTTTTAAACTCTTCGTCATTACTAATCTAAGAGAGTTTCCACTGTGTTTTAGTTTTTTTTAGACTTTTGATCATTCTGTTTTTAAGTTATCTTTGTAAGCAAAAACTAAAAACTAATATAAAATTTCACATATTATTAAAAAAAAAAACGATGCGGGGTATTAACATGAGAGGTACACCCTAATGGGAGTTAATCTCCGAATCTAATACAACAAAGAAAGCTATCAAAATTAAACCTAAATAAATTATTTTACAAAGCTAAAGGACTAAAACTAAAATACACTAAATATACAAGCATATAATAAGAGATATGTAATAAATACTTCTTTTAGTATTATGACCTTACCTTGGTCCCTCGCAAACATCCTTTTTGTGGGCTTAGAACTCTCTGGATGAGTTAGAGTCTTTGACTTAAACTTTTGAAGGGGCTTTGATCTTTTGTCGGTGGTTTTGAAGAAAAAGAAGGTGTTTGCTATTAAGTTTTGACGGCGGTTTAGGGTTTATTCGTTGAGTTCTGGGTTTGCTCGAGAAGAGTCTTATAATATCTAAAGGGTTTTCGAAGAAAAGGTTCTCGAAGTCGGTATGGGGTCTATGAGGTTGGAAGAGGAAGATATGCCTTTCAATCTCCCAGATACGCTGAAGTTCAGTTCGTGTGAGCGAAATTCCTTGAGTGTCATGGGTCGGATTTTGAATCCGGACCATCAAAGAGTCTCGGATGTGGTGTTGGATATGCCTAGGAAGTGGCAAATCAATGGCAGAGTTCGTGGGGTTGCTCTATCAAAGGAGCGCTTTCAATTCATATTCAAGTATGAACACAATTTGGAGGAAGTACTCAAGAAAGGGGTCCATTGTTACAATCAGAGGTCATTGGTGATAGAGCGGTGGGTTGAAAGACCTCCGCCTGACTATTTGCAGTTCATAGAGGTTTGGGTTCAGTTGTGTAACATACCGGTTAATCATAATACTTTGTCTACTGTGAATTCGTTGGGAGAGTTTGCTGGGCAAGTGATTGCCAGTGCGTTTGACCCAAATAAGACAAGAGTCAGAGAATACAAAAGAGTTAAAGTGTGGCTAGACGTTTCTCAACCAGTGCGAAGGTTTAAGGTGATGAATTTGCCTGATGGGGAATCAGTAAATATTCAATATGACTATGAGAAGTTGCAAAGAAGGTGTTATACTTGTTTCAAGTTAACACATGATCAAGATCGATGTCCTATGTTTCTGGAACTGAGGAAACTTGCTAGAGTAAAAGAGGTTGCAGGCTCCAGACTAGAGAGAAAGGACAAGCAGAAGGTCCTGCTGGAATCGGACCCTTTGTTTGGAGTCCTAGATGAGGAGCAAGTTGGGATTGATCCTTTGCTTGGGAGACCAAGGATTGCTGAGGAGATTTTAGATGAGCTAAGGAAGTACGTGGTTTACGATGATGGAACATATAAGTTGCTTAGAGCTGAGAAAGTCAAGTCTACAATCAGAAATCTGGAGAAGGATATTGTTGGTCAGAAAACTATCTTAAGGATGGAACCAGCTCCTATCTTATCCTTGGATATTGATAAAGACAAAGGTTTAGTTTTTGACTTTCAACTTCAAGAGTTGCTAAGAGCAAACGAGAAAGTATTGGAGAATAAGCAACAAAGTCTGCAAGTGGTTAGTCAAGATAGAAGGGTTTTGCCTAGAGAACATATTCAAGGTATGTCTGGATCTGTTTATGCTGCAGAGCCTACTGGGGTCCCTCTTTTCTCCTATGGTTGTTCAACGGGAATAAATGCTAGCATCTTTGATGCAAGCTCTTCCGGGACAAGTATAAGGAAGAAAAACCCTAGGAAGAGACCAGGAAGAAGCAGGAGATACTCGAAAGGTCGTACAATTGGTGAAGCAGTCATGGTGAAGGAAAGTTTGGAAGTTGGAGGTAAGGGGAAAAGAAAGGCAGTGGAGGGAGGGGAAGAAACAAACAGAGCAGCTACTCGTAGCAAAACTGAAGTAGTCCCAATTGAGGGACTGTCCAAAGCTAAATGAGCATTGTGAGCTGGAATTGTCAGGATCTGTGCCGGGTTCAGGGCCTGACAATGGAGCGCCTCAAGGAAATGCGTCACAAACATTTTCCTGAGGTGTTGTTCTTGATGGAGACTAAACATAAGAGAAACGTTTTGGTGGATTTGCAAGAGTGGTTAGGTTCCGATAAGGTCTTTGCTGTTGATCCTATTGGTTACAGTGGTGGTTTGGCTCTGCTTTGGAAGAGTTCAGTCGAAGTAGAGGTCTTATCTTTCTGTAAGAATTTGTTGGATTGTAAGATACATATGGGTGAGGTTACCTTTTTTGCTTCTTTTGTGTATGGAGAACCAGTGCTGAAGTACAAACCTAGATTATGGGAAAGGATTACTAGGACTGGGGTTCTGCGCTCAGGAAGTTGGTGTATACTGGGTGACTTCAATGATCTTTTGCATGCTGGTGAAAAGATTGGAGGCCCTTGTGAGAGGATTATGAGTGTGAGAACTTTGTTAACATGATTACGGCTTGTCAGATGGTGGAGTTTCCCAGTCATGGGAATGGGTTCACATAGGGAGGTATGAGGTATAAGAAGTATATCCAATGCAGATTGGATCGTTGTTTTGGGAATAAGGATTGGTTTGCTTTGTTTCCAGTGGCGAATCAAGCGTTCTTGGAAAAAATAGGTTCTGACCATAGGCCTGTTTTGACCAAACTCTTCTCATCTCAAGATACTTATAGAGGCTAGTTCAGATTTGATCGAAGAATGCTTCATAAGCCTCGAGTTAAGGAGAGCATTAAGCAGGCTTGGGACACACATGGGAGTGTGGGAGGAAATGAAGTGTCTGATAGAATTCGAAGATGCAGGAAAGATTTGAGCTCATGGAAAAGAGTGAATAACACAAATGCCAGAGACAAGATCACTCTGATCCAGAATGAGCTTGAGGTGGTTTAGTCTGCTATGTACCCCTACTTGTTATACCAGACTCAGCTGAAAAGAGAATTGTGCAGGGCATATAAGGAAGAAGAATCCTTTTGGAGTCAGAAAAGTAGGGAAAGGTGGGCCAAAGAGGGGGATGGCAACACAAAGTATTTCCATGCTTCTGTTCAAGCAAACAGAGGCAAAAATGGCTTACATAAGTTGGAGGATGAGGCGGGAAATCTGTAGAAAGGAGAGGCTTCAAAGGCTGAGGTGGCCACAAACTATTTCATAAAGTTATTTGCCTCTATCTCTCCAGATAATTTCCAAGAGATATTTGTTGGTTTCCAGTCTAAGCTGAACGAGGGGATGAATCAACTCCTGATCAGAGAGGTCACAAGGGAGGAGGTTAAGGAAGATGTGTTCTCGGTTAAAGCTTCAAAGGCTCCAGGGCCTGATGGTATGACAAGGGTGTTTTTTCAGCAATATTGGGATATTATTGAAGATGAGGTGTGTGTAGAAGTCCAGAAATTCTTTAGGGAGGGGTCATTTCCTTTAGAATGGAATTATACTCATCTTTGTTTGATTCCAAAAAAGACAGGAGCTTCCAAGATGGGAGACTTGAGGCTTGTAAGTGTGTGTTATGTGCTGTATAAAACGGTTTCAAAAATCCTGGTAAAAAGGCTTCAACCTTTTCTCTCAGAGCTGGTCTCGCCGTGTCAATCTGCTTTTGTCTCAGAGCAGTTGATATCTGACAACATTGTGGTGGCTCACGAGGTTGTTCATAGCCTTAGAACAAATTCTTTGATGTTTGAAGAGTTTCTGGTTATAAAGTCATACATGTCAAAAGCTTACGATAGGGTGAAGTGGTCCTATTTGAGGTCTATGCTTATTGCCCTGGGGTTCCACCTGAAGTGGGTTAATTGAGTTATGTTATGTGTCTCTACAAATACCTTTTCAGTATTGATTAATGATCAACCGCATGGTTTGATTGTTCCTCAGAGAGGGTTGAGGCAAGGAGATCCGCTTTCGCCCTTTCTTTTTGTTTTTATACTGAGGGTTTGTCCCATTTGTTGAATAGAGCTGAGCAAGAATGCAAAATTACTGGGATGCAGTTCTCTCCAGAAGGGCCATCTATTCATCATTTACTATTTGCAGATGACAGCCTGTTCATTTTTAGAGCGGAGGAGGGTCAGATCTTGGAACTTAAGCAAATCTTTTGTTGTATGAAGAAGCGACGGGCCAACAAGTCAATCCTGTGAAGTCTTCTATCACCTTTGGTAGTAAGATTCCAGAAGAAAGAAAAGGTTTGATTAAAAGCTCGTTGGGAATTGATAGTGAAGGTGGTATGGGAACCTACTTAGGTTTACCTGAGTGCTTCAGCGGGTCCAAAATTGAGTTGTTTGATTACATAAAAGATAGATTGAAGACCAGAATGTCTGGCTGGTTTGCCAAGACTTTATCCATGGGAGGTAAAGAGATCCTGCTGAAAGCGGTTGCTTTGGCTATGCCAGCCTTTGTGATGCCTGTCTTCAAGCTCCCAAAAGCTACGTGCTCTTCCTTGACCAGTGCTATGGCTGATTTTTGGTGACATTCTTTAGAGGATACGCAGAAAGTCTATTGGGTGAGTTGGGAGAGATTGTGTCTATCAAAAGAAAATGGATGGTTGGGTTTCAGAGATATAGAGTGTTTTAATCATGCTATTTTGGCTAACCAAGCCTGGAGAATCCTCTAAGATCCGCAAAGCATATGTGCTCGATTTGTAAAGAGCATATATTTTGAAAATACTGAATTCCTGAAGACAGAGATGGGCAAGAGACCATCTGTTGGGGTCAGATCTCACTCCGGTAGAGATCATCGAGAAAATGACTAAGTACCAGAGGTAGGCGCGCAGTTATCTGCACCAGCTCTATCTCAGGGACCGGCTCTCCAGAATGACTAGGACTAGGACCTCGGCACCTTTCCAGGACGACGTCCGTAGTAGTCGTTTAGACTCCAAGAGACCGCTGTGATCATTTCACTCCAAGACAGGGAATGGGCCGAGGTCAGAGGGCCCACGTTGGAAAGAATGAGTCGTGAGCCCACGAGTAACAAGTCACGCCGACCTCTATTGCAGGACTGGGCCTAGAAGACGAGCTCTCAGATTTGGGCCCATGACGAGGACAAGGTCAAAACCGAGAGGCGGCGCCGACTATGCTGAGAGAGGATCCCGAAGATTTAGGGATTTGGACTCATCTCTTTAGGCATAGATTTAGGCCGACTTAGACTTGTATAAATAGACCGAGGATACCTCCAAAAAGGGGATCCGCAATTTGACACAGAAACTACTTGTAACGACTGCAAAAGCTTAATAACAAACTTTCTTGAGATATTCGCTAAGTGTTTCTCATCTTAGAGCTTTCAGACCTAGACCATTGACTATTTCAACTGTGCAGGTTTCCACCACCACAGTTTGGCGCTAGAAGGAGGGGATCTCGTTTTTGCCGGCCTAGCTTCTTACCGGAGTTGCAAGAGGCTCTGCTCCGTCGTTCCTCACCGGTGGAGAAAGAGATATCGGATCGAACCCTTTAAAAACCCATCGGCTTTGTTTCCTAGACCGTCACAAACTGGTCTCACCGGCTTTGCTTCTTACTCACACCATTTTTTCCGGCGAGTACTCAACTACGCTCGGATCCGGCTCCGACACGTTTTTGACCTGAGAGAGCTCGGCTCTGTTTCTTTTCGTGACTACGGGAGAGCTCGTGGAGGATTTGGAAACGGAGAGCTCGTCGTTTGATTGGAGACAAATCCGCAAACCGCCGTTGTTCATAACACATTCGCGCCACAAACCGCTGAGCTCGTTTCTGTTTCCGATCGCACTTGATCTTCAGCTCGTTCACCTTTCTTGTATGGTGGAATTTTGAAGCTCGAGGAAAAACTCCGTGAAATGCAAATCATTGTTTGAACTCATCCTGCTACGTATTTGGATTTGAGCTATTACCGCATCGAGTCCATACTCGAGATGATATCGAGGCGGTTCTGAATGTTTGGCAAAATCTCACGAACACACCCATGTTAAGCCCATCATCGTCTTTTGAGGAGTTCCTAAAATCCATTTCAAATTTTAGGACTAGTAGTTTAGTAAGCTTAGGACCGAGCTTCAAAATAAACTGCTCTGATGCGGAGTCCAACTCCTGGCTTCGCCCTTGTAAGGATAGAGAGGCGACTCGAGTCCTGGTCTCATACGCGAATGACGCAGTAAATGCACAGACTCCGTCTCTCGCTGATGAGCAAGTCGTCGATACTCGTATTTCTCCAGACGTAAAGGTAGAACAGAACGAGGACGAGGTAAACGAAAGATTTGACTTAGCCTTGTTTCTTCGAAAGCAAAAATCTTCGACTCATGGAAAGCGTCGTGCTAGAAAGTTCAGACCTCCAGATCCACCGGGATCCATTCTATCAACGGAAAGGTCACTTTCTCTTTTAAGAAAGAAACTTAACATCCCTGATGAAATAGAGCTGGTTGTTCCGGAATCTCACGAACGAGCTGACGATCCTCCAGAGGGGTATTTTATTTTATGCGAGAGCTTTCTCGAGGCGTGCTTCCTGTGGTTTCCCGTTCCGTATGTGATTCTCGAGCTTCTAGCAAAGTATAGACTTTCAATCTCGCAAATCACCCCTCGAGGAATTCGTCACTTAGTAGGAACCCTCGTTCGGAGTTATGAGTGCGGGGAAACTTTAAGTGTTCATCACCTGATGCGCTTCGTGGATATTCGGCGGTCCTCTCCCTTCTCCAAGCTTGTATACTTCGCTGTAAACCGAAGAATCTTAGACTTATCCACGGATTTGGCAGCAAAGACTGGCAATGGATGGATTTTTTCTTTTTCGTGCCGATATGCGAAGAGACTTTGGGAGATGGACTAGGCCTAATCCAATCGAAATGGCTTACAAAGGATAGCCGGCCCCGTTGTGTATCTTTGGGAGTCGGCTAGTTTTACTTTTATTGTTAGTGATGCGTTTGTCTTTTTGTATTGATTCTAACCTCTTGTTTTCGTTTATGTCTTTTTTGCAGTGATAGGCCCAGCACCAAAGGTTCCGAGCAATTGAAGGCAGTTTAGGATTTGCTCAGCGTTCGAGGATGCAATTAGAAGAAGGACTTCTCACTGCGACGTGTCGAGAAAGCGAGAGCTTTCCTTGGGTGTTCTTCGGTCTCAAGTTTTCGCTTTTCAGATTGTTCAAGAGACATTCAGTCAGAGATGGAGCGTCCACGATCTTTCAGGAGTTTAGCGCGTAGGACTACGGGTAGTGGCAAGCCTCCGACGCTGACTACTGCGACCACTTCTGCGGCGCCGACTACTGTGCCAGCTCCGACCGTGCCTACTACTGCACCACCTTCTGTCACGCCGACTACTGCTACACCTTCCGTCACGCCGACTACTGCGCCAGCTTCTGCCAAGCCGTCTACCGTACCCGCTTCTACCAGGCCGACTACTGCGTCGGCTTCTGCTGAGCCGACTACTGTGCCTCCTTCTGAGCCACGCGACACTTTTGCCAGGAAGACCACCACTGCTGCTAAGGGATCACGTCTCCCTTCTTCGACTAGGACTGAGATTGTAGCCGCTCTGCCTGCTCTGCCCGCTCCTCTTCCTTCCGACTACGATGCGAAGAAGGCGGCCAAAGGGAAAGGTCATGCGGGCGACGACCGCAAGAGATCATCCGACAGGAATGACGTGATTGACGTGGACCGAGAGCCGAAGAGGGCTCGGGCGAGATCCGCCTCGCCTCCCCATCGTGTTTCCAGTAGCGTCTTTGAGAGCAAGGCTTCCGCTAGAAGCCTCTTCTCTACTCTGGTTTTCGATGACGACGACGTGGCTCTGATCAACACGAAGTCTTCCGGAGATATGATGCGCCAAGGACTGAACGTAGGTTATCCTTTCTTTCTACTTATTGTCCTTTAACACTTAGTGTTTTTTCTTATTTTTGACACTTTTCTGTCTCTTATTATATTTTTTTTTCTTTTGACAGTTTCTAGCTCTTGTGAACAAGGTGGGACACGAACTTGAGGCCAAGATCGAAGACTTGAACGAGAAGCTGGAGGACGAGACGCGTCGTACTGAGACCGCGCGCTCCGCGGCTGCGGGCTTTCTAGCTGAGCTTACTGCGGCCTGGGCATCGATAGATAAGAAGAATGCCGAGCTGGATGGCAAATCCAGAGAGATAATCCAGCTTAGGGCCGCGGCGAAGAAGTCTGCGAAGGCCCTACTTACCAAGGCGGAGAAGTTCATGACGGCTCTTGCCGCCGCGGAGGAGAGAGAGCAATGTTCGGCCGCCATCATGACGAAGCGTAGTGGTGAGCTTGTTGCAGTTACGGAGAAGCTGAGACAGGCGAACGAGCACATCCAGAGTCTCCAGAGAAAGTTCACTCGTGCCAGGAATAAGTTTGATGAGCTCCAGGGCGATCCGCGGGGCAACATGGTCTACCAGGTGCAGAGAGTAGCCAACCTCGACTTTGCTAGATTGTTGCTGGGACTTATTGACAGTCAGGAACCCCCCAGACTAGAGGACGAGCTTACTTTTCTTACCGGAGCACACCGGGGACGAGGAACGTTTCGAACGGTTGATGAAGAACCTTCACGGACTTTTGCACGTTCTTGATCCGCGGGTTACTGGTCTTCCCTTAATAAACGTAGTTACTCCCTCGGGTAGATGCAGTTATTTCTCCTTTTCACAGTCAAACTCCTTTCTCTCTTTTTCTTGTAGGCTAAGGCGCCCATTGCGGCCGCCCAGGACCGGACACTCGAGACGTACGCGGCGAGTGTTGGTGTAGCCGATCCTTCGGGGTCCCTCCTTGGAGGCACCAGCTCTTGCAAGGCCGCGGTAGTTGGTGTAGATGGGAAGTTCTCCCTAATCGGCGGAGTTGGGGCCGAGGTGACAAGAGCAGGATCGACGATGTCGCCGAGGGCGCTGGGACTGTAAGGGCTCCTGAGGAGATGAGGACGGACGAGGATTTCCAGGGGTAGAGGATCGACGCGCTTACCGAGGATCTGAGGCTTGACGACGTCTTTGGAGAGACGGAGGCCGAGGGGGCGCCTGTCACTCAGGTTGCTCCTCCAGGAGTGGACGAGGAGACCATTCCTTAGTCGTGTTTTGCGCTTCTGTTAGCGCTTTTATTGCTTATGTTTTTAGATATTGACTTTGATTTTGCGCCTAGGAGGCTGCCTTATGTTTTTCGGCTTTAGGTTCTCTGGATTTGATGTTTTACCGTCTGGACGGATTGTATCCATGGATGATTTTACCTTGCATTTTTGCAAGATGATAATGAATGCGGTTTTAGCTTATCGATGATCTTCTTTTCAACATTTTTGCTTAGTCTTTCAACGAAAATCAACGTAACGACGAACCGTACTTTGTTGTAGATGTTTGACCAAAGGAACATACATTCCCTTTATCGTGGTTGTTACCAGTGTAAGTATAACTGGGTTTCCTGAACGAACGACTTGGTTTACGATCATGTTTGCTCTTTCGATCATGACCGCTCCTGTGACGATCGTCGCTTTTGACCAACGGTGTTGTTGGGTTTTGGACTGGTCACTTCGGTTACATGTGCGCTTCTCTCTTATCGCACCTGCTCCTATAATGAACCAGTTTTATTTATATAACGCGCTTTATCCGATGGTGGATTTTGTCGTATTTATTCTGCAGAGTTTTTGTGAGACGGTAACGGATGGTCGTTTGTGATGGTCGTTTAAGTTAGACCTTGAGTTATCTGTAACGGATGTAATAGAGATAGTTGTTTTGATAAGTCTTTGTAGCAGATGTTTATTCTCATAAAGGTTTGCTACAAAGAGAGGTGGGAGTATATGAGTATACGTACCCCACTCTCCCCCTTTTTTGGGAGGGGGGCAACTGAACCCATCCGAAAATGGGTTGCCTACGTACCCTTTACAGGGATCAAGTCACCCGTAGTTCATGGTAAGTTGTTTGATATATGGATGATTGGGTGTGATGATGATTTTTGAGGTAGTGGGACGGAGTTTAGTGGTAGTACTTCTTGAGGTGGCGTGCGTTCCACGATCGTGGGATAGCTTTTCCTTCCATGTTTGCGAGTTCATATACGCCCGGGCGGACGACCTTAGTGACGATGTATGGTCCCTCCCAATGTGCTCCGAGTTTACCGGCGTTCCGCTCTGCTGTGTTTTGGAGGACTTCGCGTAAGACCATGTCTCCTTCGCAGAATCGCCGGGTGCGGACCTTGGAATTGTAGTACTTGGACGCAGCCAACTGGTAGCGAGTGATGTTAAGTAGTGCTCGGTCACGCCATTCGTTGACTAGGTCCAGCTCATCTAGGAGCAGCAGGTGGTTGAGTCCTTCTTATTCGGGGAGAAGCCTACGGCGGACTCCTGGGACGTGTACCTCTGGTGGGATGACGCATTATGTTCCGTAGACGAGGGCGAACGGGGTTTCGCCTGTAGCTCGCCTTGGAGTCATTCGATAGGACCATAGGACGCCTTCGAGTTCATCTGCCCAGCGTCCCTTCTTTTCGTCCAAACGCTTTTTGAGTCCTGCAATAAGAGTCTTATTAGTGGATTCGGCTTGTCCGTTTCCTTGAGGACATCGTGGCGTAGATTTGCTCAGGCGGATCTTCCACTTATCGCAGAAAAGGTCGAACTTGGCGGAGATGAACTGCGAGCCGTTGTCAGTGACGATTTCATAAGGCACGCCGTGCCGGCAAATGATGTTCTTCTAGATGAAATTCTCCACTTGTCTATCTTTGATGCTAGAGTATGACTCTGCCTCGACCCACTTGGAGAAGTAATCTGTCAGCACCAAGAGATAGCGCTTCTGTCGCGAAGGGTGGAGAGGCCCGACGATATCCATGGCCCAGCGCATAAACGGATAAGGCGAAGTAATGGATGAGAGCAGCTCTGTGGGCTGATGAATCATTGGGGCGTGTCGCTGGCATTTTTCGCAGTGTGAGGAGAACTTCTCGCAATCTTGGATCATAGTGGGCCAAAAGTAGCCATGGCGTTTGATTCGGATTGCTAGTGCTCGTCCTCCAGAGTGGTTGCCGCAAGATCCGCTGTGAATTTCCTCAATTACTTGCCTAGCCTTTTTCTCTTCAACGCAAGCGAGCAAAGGCCCGGAAAATCGCCATTTGTAGACATTGCCATCGAGTAAAACGTAACGAGCTGCTTGTGCTCGTAGTTTGCGAGCTGCCCACTTATCCTTTGGTAACTCGCCATCGGCTATGTATCCTCGAATTTGGTCCATCCATGGCGTGTCGCAACCGTATTCCTTTTCTTCTGCCTCTCCTTTAGTTAGAATTTCTTTATCGCTCTGAGCGGGCTGGTCGTCCGCTTCTGCTGGTTGAGTACTGGTCGTTGTGGCAGGCGTAGAGGGGCATGTTGGTAAAGGTGGAATACGTGCTGTTTCTTCAACCTCAAGATGGGCTATCTCTGATAAGGCAGGATCTGACGTACTCGTCTCCATAGGTAGTGGACCATCTGGCTTGGAAGGGGCTGTTGTAGCCGTTTCGGGGCGGGTTTGTTGAATTTCCCTATGTAAAGTCACGTCTGTTGGTGAGGTCGATTCAGGTTTTGACGCTGCATTCTGGTCTTGGTCGGTTGACTCCGGAGCATCGGGAGGAGATGGTGTTTCAGTTCCGGTGCTAGTCGTCCTGTTGAGTTCAGGCCGAGCCGTCTCTGGTGAGGGATTTCCAGGGTGAGCTGTCTCAGGAGGAGTCGTCACGATCGGAGGAGAGCAGGCTGGCTCGGCTGGTTCGGGATCGGTCGGCTCTGCTTGAGTGTGGCGAGCCTTCTTTGTCGGACAGGACGCCTTAGCAGGTTCGAGGTGAGCGAGTTTTGTCAAGTTTCCTTGTGCTTTATGCTTAGCTGCCTGGGAGCGGGTTACCACATTTACCAAGTTGCGCAAGCGAATGCTTGGTTTCTTGATAAACTCGACGGGAATGACTCGGCGAACATCTTCGTCTGTTTTAGATGCGACGATTGCTAGGGCGTCGGCGTCTGTATTCTCTTCTCTAGGAATACGTGTTACCGTGCACTCTTCGAACTGTGTTGTTAGTTCCTTGGCGACTTGGAGATAAGCCTCCATTCGTTCATCTTTGGTGGCGTATTCTCCGTTGAATTGATTTACGACTAGTTAAGAGTCGCAAAACACAGAAACATTCGTGATTTCTAGTCCTTTGGCGAGTCTTAATCCTGCTAGGAGCGCTTCATACTCTGCCTCATTGTTCGAGGCGTCGAATCCCAGGCGGAAAGATTGTTTGAGTACTTCTTTTGTTGGTGAAGTTAATCGTATCCCTACGCCTGAACTGTTTTTTGATGATGCGCCATCTACATGAAGCAGCCAAGGGAGGCTAGGAACTTCAACTTCTTTGATTTTGTCTGGCAGTTCTATAAGGAAGTCTGCCAGGACTTGTGACTTTGCGCTAGTGCGGCCTCGATCGTCAATGTCGTATTCGCTCAGCTCTATCGCCCACTTTGCCAGTCGTCCTGATTGACTGGGACTGTGCAAAACCGACCGCAGCCGGAAAGTGCTAAGGACTACTATCGGATGTGATTGAAAGTAGGGTCTCAGCTTTCTCGCGGCTGTGAGGACGGATAGTGCCAGCTTCTCCATTACTGGGTATCTAGTCTCGGCGTCTGTCAGTGACTTGCTGATATAGAAGATGGGCTTCTGCTCGCCTCTTTCCTCTCGGACTAGGACTCCGCTGACAGCCGTTTTGGAGACTGCTATGTATAAGAACAGAGGTTCGCCATGGACTGGCTTTGCTAGCACTGGAGGGCTGGCCAGGTACTTTTTTAATTGTTGGAAGGCGTCTTCGTATTTTTCTGTCCACTCAAAATTCTTATTCTTTCGTAGCGTGTCGTATAACGGAAGGCATTTATCAGTGGACCTTGAGATGAATCTGTTAAGTCCGGCTACTCGCCCAGTGAGTCGTTGGACCTCTCGCATGGATTTCGGCGAGGACATCTGGATGAGTGCGTCGATCTGTTTTGGATTTGCCTCGATGCCGCGATGGGTGACCAGGTATCCGAGGAACACACCGGAGGTTACTCCGAATCTGCACTTGGTTGGATTCAACTTCATAGTGTGTTTGTTCAGGCACTTGAAACAGTCTTCTAGGTGGACTACGTGGTTTTCCTCGTCTAATGATTTCACCAGCATATCGTCGATATAAACCTCCATGGTTTTGCCGAGCTGGTCAGCAAACATCTTGTTGACTAGGCGTTGATAAGTGGCTCCAGCATTTTTTAAGCCAAAAGGCATGACTTTGTAACAGTATATGCCGCGATCCGTTATGAACGCCGTCTTCTCGCGGTCGGCTGGGTTCATTAGAATCTGGTTGTAGCCAGAAAACGCATCCATGAATGACATGAGTTTATTGCCTGCTGTTGCTTCGACGAGCCGGTCGATGTGTGGGAGGGGGAAGCTATCTTTGGGGCAGGCCTTGTTTAGATCTGTGAAATCTACGCAAGTCCGCCACTTGCCGTTTTTCTTCTTGACCACGACTAGATTTGCCAGCCAATCGGGGTATTTGACTTCCATTATTGATCCCACTTTCAAGAGTCTCTCGACTTCGTCGTTAACTGCCTTTGCTATTTCAGGTCCTAGTTTCCTTCGTTTCTGCTTAATTGGTTTGAATGACGGATCGACATTCAATTCGTGGCAAGCCACGTTGATATCGGTACAGGGCATGTCGTCGGCTGCCCAAGCGAAGGTGCCTATGTTTTGCTTCAGAAACGTGACTAGTCTCTTCTTGATTGTAATGTTCAAATTAGGGCTGATCTCGACGCATCGTTCTGGGTTCTCGTCGTCAATGCAAACCGATACAACTGGTTCACAGGTAGGTACCGCTCTCAATTCGCGGTCCTCCTCGATCTGTAATTGCTACAACTTCTCGGAAATCTCTTTGACGGGGTCTCTGTTTTTCTTTATCTTTTTTCGTTCAGCTTTCGAGACCGGGTCAGTAACGGGATTCCAAATTTTGTGTTCGGTAAGGGTGCATACGCGAGACTCCTTCTGACTTCCGTAGATCGTCTTGATGCCTTGCTTTGTTGGAAACTTGACGCATAAGTGGTAAGTGGATGCTACGGCGCGCATCGCGTTAAGCGATGGAGTTCCTAGGATGACGTTGTATATCGCTGGGTGGTCCGCTACTAAAAATTCGACTACTTTGACGATTCCCCCAGCTTCTACGGGTAACCTGATTACTCCGAGAGTCATCGTGGTCTCTCCTGAAAAACCGGTTAGGGGTTTTGGTTGTTCTTTGATTTTGTCAAAGCTTATATCCATTCGCCTCAGCGTGTCTTTGAAAATTACGTCGACGGTGCTTCCCGTGTCAATCAAGACCCGGGACACGTCGATGTTGCTGATAGCGATTTCGATGACAAGTGGATCGTCATGTGGTTTGTCGATTCCGATCGTTTCTCTTTCTTCAAAAGTGATTGTGTCGTTAGGGAAACTAGACGGGGCAGACCAGTTGACGATAGCTTCAGCTCGGCGTTGAAATGCTTTAATCGAGGAAATCGTATCTGAGCAGTAGTGGGATCCTCCCATTATCATGAGTAATTTCCTTCTTGGGCCACCTTGAGTATTGTTATCTTTTTGTCTACCGCGTTTGGGTGGTTCCTCCTCGGTGGGTGCCGGCTCAGACGCGGGAAAGGTATGGAGAAGTGTATTGGAGATGGGAAGAGCCTGAGAGTATGGTGCTATCCTTGGCTTTTTGATGGGAGACATAAGATTCCTTTGGTGAAGAATATTTTAATAAACATTGATCTCATGGTCTCGGATTTGATTGACCAGAGGAGTGGAGAGTGGAAGTCGGAAGTCCTTGAGGAGAACTTCTATCAGCAGAACATGGATTTGATGCTGAGAAAAAAACCAGTTGCTTCTCAAAAGGATTATTGGGTGTGGATTCATAATAAGAGTGGGGATTATTCGGCCAAGAGTGGTTATTGGCTTGCCAATCATGAGAAGAATCATGATCTTATTAGGCAAGCCTCTGCCCTTCCCTCTATTAATGGTCACCTTGACCAAATCTGGGCAATGAAGGGACCTCTGAAGATTAAAAATTTCCTGTGGCGGGCAGTAAGTAATGCAATCCTTGTGGTAGACTTATTAACTAGAAGAGGAGTTAAGCTGGATAGTAGATGTCAGCTGTGTGGTTTGGAAGGAGAATACCCGAATCATGTGCTCTCTTTTTTTCCTTGGCTAGACAGATGTGGGCGGCTTCTAACATTTCTTGGCTACAAGAAGGGTACCATCCTACTTCCTTGTATACAAATATGTCCTACATTCTCTCTTGTTATAAGAAGCAGAGCATACCTATGGAGGTCAGGAGATCCATTCCTTGGATCTTGTGGAGGATTTGGACAAATAGAAATGTGTTCTTCTTTAAAGGTAGTTATTTTCAGCCCTTGACTCTATGAGGAAAGCAGCTGAGGACTCTCAAGTTTGATTTTTGGCACAAAAAGTTGAGAGATTGGATGATCCTAAGGCTCAGCCTACCATTCATCCTAAAGCTGTGCGGTGGAAGCCTCCTCCTCAAGGATGGTCAAAATGTAATATAGGTCAAGCTTGGAACAAGTAAAAAAACCTTGGAGGTGGGTCATGGATGCTAAGGGATCAGGCAGGTGCAGTGTTAATGCATAGTAGGAAAACTTTAGATGCTTCAGGGACGGAGTTTGATTTCAAATTAAGTGTACTTGTGTGGGCGATTCAGAGTATGCATGATCTTCGAAAGGACAAGATTATCTTTGCCTCTCAAGACTCTGAGATCCTTGGTGCGGTTTTTTGACTGAAAGCTTGGCCAAACTTTAAATATTACTCTCAGGTTTTGGCTAAGGAGTTGAGAGCTTTTCTCCATTGGCGAATTGAAGTGGAGGTGCGTGGTTCAAATAGAGGTGCTTTCCTTATAACACAAAGTGTAACCAGAGGAGATAGGGTTCACTCACTTAAACCAAAAGGCTTTTCTCATTCACTTTTCTACCAAATTTGGATAAGACAAATGCCCAATACAAGGTCCATTTGTTTAACCAAAAAATTGGTTCCAACAATCCCCCACATGAATAGAAATGACTCTAAACAAATGAAGACTCGACTTAACTTAACTAGACATGACTGGACTAGACTAGACTTCACTGGACTAGACTAGACAGACATTCGAGAGTATGCGAAAATGTAACTATATATGAGAGGTAGCGTTTTCCAACTTTGAACCAATCATCTTTGATATCTGTCGGGTTTACTTGGCCAGTTGGTAAACATGGTGTCTTGAACCAACCAGATTTTTATGTAAACCTAGACAACAGAAATCGCATAGCGACATTTTCTCATAGAGCTCAGTTCTCTATTGTGTTCATTTTGGCCTTGAACATGTCCTGGTTATCATGAGTGAACTTGGTGAATATAGCATGACCTTCATTCTCCTAGAAACGGCCCCATTACACACTCAATAGGTGATCTGCAATTAACATTGTTCTAAGATGTTTCTGTATCATTCGATAGAGATCTCAAAGTTAATGAATCATTAAAAGCCACTGCTTAACCTTATTACAGACACGTAACACTGTTCATTATCCTAGGAACTGGGTATAGACATAGTCTTTACAGTGTATAATTCTGAATCAGTTTGATTTTGTTGTCCCTTTTGAACCTAGATCTTGGGATCTCCAGTCACATAGGTGAGGTATCCATCAAACGCCATCTTAAGTTATAGGCCTTAAACCCATTCCTTTTGAGAATTTAACAACTTGATCTCGAGGCAAACTTTTTATGAACGGATCAGCTAATTTTTCTGCCGATTTGATATAGTCTATCGTGAGTACTCCAGTTGAGATCAGTTGCCGAATGGTTTTGTGTCGCCTTCTGATGTGACGAGATTTACCATTGTATTAGTTATTCAGTGGCCTTGATATCGCTGATTGACTATCACAGTGTACACGTAATGCTGGCACTGGTTTTTCCCACATTGGGATATCTTCCAAGAAGTTGTGAAGCCACTCTGCTTCTTCTCCAGCTTTGTCTAAAGCTATGAACTTAGACTCCATGGTTGATCTAGCCAGTAGAGTTTGTTTGAAAGATTTCTAGGATACGGCTCCACCACCAAGCGTAAAGATATATCCGCTTGTTGATTTCGAGTTTCTAGAATCCAAAATCCAATTGGCATCACTATAGCCTTCTAGAACCGCTGGTTCTTTACCATAGTGTATGCCGTAATTTTTGGTGTATCAAAGGTAATTCAATACCCTCGTTATAGCCTTCCAATGATTATGGCCGAGATTACTCGTATAACGACTGAGGACGTTTATAGAGTGTGCTAAATCGGGTCTAGTACAGTTTGTCAAGTACATTAGACTTCCAATTATTCTTGCATACTCCACTTGGGACACTGGTTCACCTGAATTCTTGGTCAGATGAATTTGAGAGTCCATTGGAATTTTTGCAGTTCCAGTTGAATAAGTCTTGAACCTTTCTAAAATCTTTTCAGCATAATGATCTTGGGATAATGTAAACCTTCCAAAGTTTTTATGATTCGTATTCCTAGAATTACCTATGCCAATCACATATCTTTCATGTCAAATTTCCCTTTGAGCATGTTTTTTGTTCTATTGATGATATCTTTGTTGCTTCCAACGATAAGCATATCATCTACATATAAGCACAACAAGATATACTCTATCGGAGTACTCTTGTAATATATGCATTTATCACATTCATTTATGCTGAAGCCATCTGACATCATTACGTTGTCAAACTTTTCATGTCATTGCTTAGGAGCTTGTTTAAGACCATATAGAGATTTCACAAGTCGACACACTTTGTGTTCTTGTCCGGGGATAATGAACCCTTCTGGTTGTTTCATGTAAATTTCTTCTTCTAACTCACCATTTAGAAAAGCAGTTTTTACATCCATTTGGTGAATTTCAAGATCTCGTAATGCAGCAATACTTATGATCATTCTGATAGAGGTTATTCTCGTGACCGGAGAATAAGTGTCAAAGAAATCCAAGCCTTCTTTTTGCCTGAATCCTTGCACCACAAGTCTAGCTTTGTACTTGTCTATTGCTCCATCATATTTCATTTTTGTTCGAAAAATCCATCTGCTTCCAAGAGCTTTGCACCCTTGTGGCAGATCAGTTATTTCATAAGTATTGTTTTGCATGATGGAATCTATCTCACTATTGACTGCTTCTTTCCAAGATGGCGCGTCTGGAGTGGACATCGCTTCCATATATGTTTTAGGCTCGTTTTCTGCTAAAAATACTACCAAGAATTCTGAGCCAAAATCTTTCTCGTTACGAGCTCTTTTACTGCGTCTAGTTCTTCTGCTTCTTCAATTTCGTCATTGAGAGCAGTGCCTGAGTTACTTGCTTCGTTTCCAGGGATATCCGCATCACGTTGTTCACGAGTCCGTTTATTACTTTGCCTATCTTTACAGGGAAACACATTTTCAAAGAATGAAGCATTCCGTGACTCCATTATAGTGTTTACCCTTATAGTTGATATATCAGACTTATGAACAAGAAACCGATAGGCATTACTATTATGCGCTTATCCGATGAAAATGCAATCTACCGTCTTTGGGCCTATTGTAACCTTCTTTGGAAGTGGTATTGCTACTTTTGCCAAGCACCCCCACACTTTCAGGTATTTGTACGAATGTACATTACCTTTCCAAAGTTCATATGGAGTTTTTCCAGTTACTTTATGAGGTATTTTGTTGAGAATATAATTTTTGGTAAGCAAAGCTTCCCCCCACATGTTCTGGGCTAACCCAGATTCCTGCAACATTGCATTCATCATTTATTTAAGAGTTCGGTTTTTCCGTTCCGCAACTCCATTAGATTCCAGTGAATAAGGAGCAGTTGTCTAGTGAATAATTCCGTGTTCTCGACAAAATGAATTGAACGGTTCACCATATTCTCCTCCTCTATCACTGCGGATCATTTTTATTGTTTTTCCAAGTTGATTTTCGACTTCCAACTTGTATTCTTTGAATTTCTCCAAAGCTTCATCTTTACTATGTAACACATATACATAGCAGAATCTTGTACAATCATCAATGAAAGTTACAAAATATTTCTTTCCGCCTCTAGATTGAAGAAATTTTAAATCACACAAGTCTGTGTGAATCAATCTTAGAGGTTCGGTTGTTCTTTCAACGCCTGGTTATGGAGTTTTAGTGAGTTTGGCTTGAACACAAATCTCACATTTATCTTTGCTTATTTTTTGTTTTGGAATTAGGTTCATGTTCATGAATCTACTCATAGATTTATAGTTAACATGTTCTAAACGTTCATGCCATAAATTAAAAGACTCCACAACATAAGCAAAAGTATTCTTATTAAACTTGTTCTTCGAGGTTGAAGCCTCGTATACAACATTGACACCAACGTCAGATGAGCGAATTACATTTTCAACAGACATTTTGAACAAACCATCACAAACAAATCCCTCACCGAGAAACATTCCATTCTTGGACAGCACAAGCTTATTAGCATCCAGCTTGACAGTGAATCTGTGCTTGCTCAGGAGAGATCCCGAAATCAGATTCTTACGCATGTCCGGCCCGTGGACCACGTTGGTCAAGCTCAGCTCACGTTCCAAGGTAAGTTTCAGAACAACCTTTCCATATCCAGCGATCTTCGAAGTAGCAGAGTTACCCATGCAGAGCTTCTCATTCCCTTTGTTCCTCTTGTAGGTGGAGAACATTTCCCTATCCATGCAAATGTGCCTGGTTGCACCGGTATCAAACCACCAAGTCTTTGGGTGGCTTTCAGCAATGTTTGCCTCAGTGACAACCGCACACATGTCAGCATCACTGATGGTGGAAGTGAGATTAGCTTCAAACTTAGCATTATTTTGGTCCGCCATCTTACTGCGACACTCAGAGGCCTTGTGTCCCACCTTGTGACAGTAGTTACAGGTTCCAGAAAACCTCGGTTTTGAAGGTTCACCATCAGCCTTCTTCTTGAACTTTTGAGTGTTTTGAGGAGCAACATTTCCCTTGCCTTTGTCATGGTTCCCTTTGTTCTGCCACTTTCCTTTCTTAGCAGTCTGGTGCTCAGCCAAATTCGCATTGTTCTCACGAATCTGAGCACTTGGAGCTTCGAGGTTCTTGCGGTTTGTGAATTCAATCCGAAGTCGCATGATCAGGTTCTCCATGCTCATCCACTTCCTCTTCAACTTGAGGTAGTTCTTGATATCTGTGAATCCTGGCGGAAGCTTCTCGATCATACAAGCAACCTGATAGGTTTCACACAGCCTCATGCCCTCGGCATGAATCTCATGGAGAAGGTTATGCACCTCGTCAACTTGTTCCATCAGGGAACGAGAATCCACCATTTTGTAGTTCTCGAATTTTGCCACAACATTCTTCTGGGATTCAGCATCTTCTGAACGGTACTTCTTATCCAGAGAGTCCCATAGTTCCTTAGACGTGGCAGCGTTACTGAACACGTTGAATAACTGGTCAACCAGACGACTCTGGATGTAGCCCTTACACAGAAAGTCACCGTGTCTCCACGCATCAACACTTGCAAGTGCCCGGAAATCAGTGTTGTTCGCTGGGAGGGAATGACAGTCCTCACGGATGTACTTTTCCAGATTGAGCGTGGTCAGATAGAAGTGCATCTTCTTTTGCCACATGGATCTTCCATCTAACTTACCAGGAAGCAATCCAGCAGAGTTTGCAGATGGCATCTGCACTGGTAGAAACTGAGCAGTGGTTGCGGTTACAGTTTCAGACTGTGTGGCAATGGGAAATGCAACAGTAACAGGCGGTTGATTCCCAAATTGCACTTGAGCAGTAGGCGTCTCAGAAGATTCAGCCCCGAGCGTTACGTTAGCCGCAACATTAATGTTGACATTGGTGTTTTCGTTTTCGGTTTACATTTTTGAAAAACAAAAAAGACAGAAAACTTTCGATAATAAGATTGAATCGTAATTCAGAAATATTATCGAAAACAGAGATGTTTAAACTTTCGCAAACGCTAAACGATTCTATCCCGACAGAAACCAATCAGTGAGAACGTTTTGACACGATCGCGATACAAGGTTTATGTTAAAAACGTTTCTATTATCGCAATCCAATCTGTGAGGATTGTCTTAGAGTTAAGATTGTAGCACCAAAATTTGGCACACCACTACGTGATTGGAAATGGATCGCGATAAGAAAACCGTTAAGGGAAGAGATCAGACAGAGAGTGGGGTCGAGATACAAAATATCTTTCCTTAACTCTAAGAATCTCCCGCAGTGTGACGGGTTTTGATAGATTCATGAGTCCCAGGATAAAGCCACTAACAATCGAGTTCGCAAACACTCGAACAACGATTCTAACGAACTAATAACTACGATACTCTCGAGACTTACTATAAACGAAAGAGAGATTATTGTTATGTTTCTGATAGAATTTTTGAATGTTTCTGTGAGTTTTTCTGTTTCAGAACGTAAGGAGAAAGGAAGAAGACGACTTCCTTTTAAAAACTGACGGAGATGAGCAGTTTTTTGGAGAAAACGCAGCGTTTTGGACCGAGTGGGCTTTTATCAGATATTTAATTGGGCCGGCCCTTTAGCCAAAGCCAAAGCCAAAATTCGGTCGGTCGGTCGCGCGTGTGGGGATTCCCCTCCTCTCTCTTATGGTATATAGCTTTTGTTATGTTTTGAACAAATGTATATGTGTGGCTCCTTATATACCACTTGAAAAATTCTCAAACTTTACATGTGAGATATTTTACATGTTACTCACTTAAACCAAAAGACTTTTCTTATTCACTTTTCTACCAAATTTGGATAAGACAAATGCCCAATTCAAGGTCAATTTGTTTAACCAACAAATTGGTTCCAACAATATATACTAATCAGGAAATGAAAATAGTAAATCTGTTTTGTGCAGGTCCAGTCCAGTCATGCAATCTGCAGTATTAATCATCGACGATTTAATTGCATATTTTCTAAGAATATTTGGGAACTATCTCATGCCATTAATTTCAAAGATGATCAAATTGCGGCAAAAGACTTGCATGTAGCAACTCTATTCTCAAATGTACAACAAAAGGAAGGGACAACTTTGCTTTTCCAATATATTGGTTGGAGATTGTGGAAAATCAAAAAATGAACATATATTCCAAAATAGTTGTGCCATCAAGGTAATATACAATATACATACGTATCGAAAATGAAAAATATCTCGAATCACGTGTTTTCGTTATCATGGTTATAATACACATTTGAGAATAGAGAAATCACTCCATCTTCATAGAGAACTAAAGAAGTGGTCATAGAGAAATCACTCCATCTTCACACTTTCTCTCTACTATCATACAAAATGGAGTTATCAAGCTTTTTGCTCTCACTCATTCTTCCTACTCAATCTTTCTCTTCTTGTTTCATCTCATGACTCTAACCACGACCATTTTCTCAGATGTTTAGCTCGTCGGTTAAACGATAACACCATTGAATCCAAAGTCATACACACTTCCAAAAACTCTTCTTTTTACTCTATCTTGAATTCTACCATACAAAATCCAAGATTCTTAGTTTCCGAAACACCTAAACCGGTCTCAATCATCACTCTGGTTCAAGCCTCTGACGTTCAAACCACGATCCAATGCGCACGTGTCATCACTAACAAACCATTTGTTGTCATCGATTTAAGGAATCTTCGGTCTATAACATTAGATGTTGATAACCGGAGCGGTTGGGTTCAAACCGGAGCAACGACCGGGGAATTGTACTATGAGATTGGGAAAACCACCAAATCTCTTGCTTTCCCGGCTGGTATTCACCCAACCGTCGGTGTAGGAGGACAGTTTAGCGGCGGAGGTTACGGTACCTTGCTTAGAAAATGCGGTTTAGCCGCGGATAACATAATCGATGCACTTGTTATCATGCCCGCGGGAGGATTCTTGACCGACAAGCAATGGGCGAGGAGTACTTTTGGGCTATTCGTGGAGGTGGTGGATCGAGCTTTGGTGTAGTGCTATCGTGGAAGATTAGATTGGTTGAGGTTCCGTCGACAATAACTTTCTTTAAAGTCGTAAAAACATCGGAGAATGAGGCTGTTCCGATCATCAACAAGTGGCAGTTGTAAGCATAATTTTACATGAACCCTAAGATCTTTAAACATCTAGGTTAATCACATAATAGAATCTATGAGGAGGTTTATCGGATTACCTCCAGCCATTGTAGAGGAAGATGGAAAGCCTGATCTCTGAGATAAGAGTTAGGTTTCTCTCCCCTTGCCTATAAACTTCTTTTAGGTGTTGTGAATTGGGATGCCTTTATGATGGACTAAAGGCATATATTTATAGGCGGAGAGAGGACCTAATTCCTCATTAGGGTTTCCTTTTGGTTAATCTCAACCGTCCATCAAAGTAAGATTAATTAGGAATTAACTCCATTATTTCCATTTAATTGGTTACCAAATATATTATGAAATAACATTATTCTAATAGAAAACGGAAACTATAAGACCACATAATTGGAAAAGGAAATATTATAATATATTCCTTACAGTCTCCCACTTGGTCGTTAGTAAAATCCATTAATGTTTTCGAATAAGAATCATAAGGCCGGCATAATATGTTATTCATTGTATTTCATTTTGGTCATCATAAGTGTCTTGACTAATCTAGTAATCAATGGGAGTCATGGCGGTCGCACATCATTCTGCAACATGATCCCTTCCATGTACTACTGCATTGACTACCATCATAGCTAGACCATAAACATAAGTAGGAGTTATCGTAATGGTCCCTTTAATGTCTTTAAATAAAGACTCATTTTGTTATCATAAATCCAACAACCAATAATGTGTGTGCACATTAGAAAACAAAATATATAAAAGATGTAAAGGTCATAAAAGATCTCAAATAAATGTCAAAACAGGCTAAACAAAATTAGACAACGTAATTAAGAGTTATCCTCAAGACCCATACTTTCAGCATGCTAATGGAAAGTCTTAGGAGGTAAAGCTTTCGTAAATATGTCTGCAACATTAACATTAGTGCCTATGTATTATATGACAAACTTTTCTCTTTTGACACCTTTGCTTTATCGACATATATTTAAGCTTAATGTCCATATACTTGGATCCTTTAGATATCATGTCTTACTTTAAAGAAAATATTGTAGCTTTTATTGTCACATAAAGAGTTGAAGACTTACAACTTCAAACTCAAAGACAATTTTACAATCATATTTTCATAATGGAAGCCTCATAAATTATCACATACTCAACCTTATTAGTGGATGTATAAATCAACTACTTCAAACTCTTCCATAATATGGCATCTCTGCTAATGAGATAGACATACCCATAAATGTAGTGTCTATAATCATAATCTCCACTAAATATGAGTTAGAAAATTCAACCATCTGTGGATGTGTTGATTCCCACTGTGCGAATATATATTGCTTTCTTTAGGTATCTCATACTCTTATTAGGAATTTATCCATACTACCAATACTAGAAGAACACATCATCATGCCAATTTTGTCATGAACTCTTTAATGATATGTGCATTCTGAGACTATCTTAAAATGTTAGTGATCAATCATGGAATATTAATATCCTTATCACATAAAGTGTCTCATTCATATCTTTCATGTCAAAGTTGTCAAAGAGCTAGTTCTTAGTCTCATGTAATAGACCAAGATCACTACTAACCAATAAGTTATCATCAACATACACCACCAAAATATGAACTTACTCCCACTGATCTTGAGGTATATGCATGGATCTATAATGTTTTCTGTGAAACCAAATTTCGTAACGGTTTCATCAAACTTTAGATACCATTGCCTCGAAGCTTGTTTTAGTCCATATATTGATTTATTAAGTTTGCAAACCATGTCTTCCTGACCTTCGATTATGAAGCCTTCAGGTTGATGCATATAGATTTCTTCTTCTAAGTCTCCATTAAGAAAGGCAATTTTCACATCCATTTGATGTAACTCGAGATCATATTGAGCTACTAATGCCAAGATAATTCTGAGTGAGTCTTTCCTAGACACAGGTGAGAAAGTCTCACTATAATCGATGTCTTCTTTCTGATTAATACCTTTGGCTACAAGTCTAACTTTATTCGTTCAACATTGCCAGTACAGTCGAGTTTGGTCTTAAAGATCCACTTACTCCCGACTACTTTGTGTCCTTCAGGCAATGGAACAATGTCCTAGACTTCATTCTTAGCCATCGATTCCATATCATCCTTTGATGCATCTTTCTATTTATCAGAATTAACATCTTTCATGGCTTGTGAATAAGAAACCGGATCTCTAATATTCCCTTTTCAAGATTCTAATAAATAAACCATGTAGTCATCGGAAATAGCAGATTTTCTCTCTCGAGTAGATCTTCTTAATGCTGGTTCCTCTTGAACTACAAGTTCATCATCATTAGAGGCGATATTATCATTGTGGAATGGATGATTATCTGGATTTTCCTCGTTGTCTAACAATTCAACAACACGAGGATCTCCAATAACATTCGGAATCAAAGGTAAGAGAACATCAACCCTGATTTCATGAATTTCCACATCTTGAACTTTATCACTCCCACTGATCTCGCCATTCTCATAGAATTTGGCATTACTGGTTTCTACTATTCTCGTACTATGGATTGGACAATAAAATCTATATCCTTTAGACTTCTCAGGGTAACCGATAAAGAAACCACTGATCGTTCTGAAATCTAATTTCTTTTCATGTGGGTTATATATTCTTGCTTCAGCTGGACAACCCCAAACTTGGAGATGTGACAGACTAGGTTTCCAGCCTTTCCACAGTTCAAAAGGAGTCTTAGGAACTGCTTTGCTAGGAACCATGTTCAAGATATAGACTGCAATACGTAATGCATCCATCCACAAGGATATATGTAAGTTAGCATGACTCATCATGGATCTAACCATTCCCATATACGTTCGATTACGCCTTTCAGCTACACCATTCTGCCATGGAGAACCAGACGTTGTGTACTGAGCTACGATTCCTAATTTCTTGAGAAGTTTGGCAAAAGGTCCAGGATGTTGTCCTGTTTCATCATACCTGCCATAAAATTCACCATCTCTATCTGACCTAATGATTTTCACCTTTCTATCTAATTGTCTCTCTGCTTCAGTAATGAACGCTTGGACAGCATCCACAGATTGAGACTTTGCATGCAATAGATAGAGATAACAATAACGTGAATAATCATCAATAAAGGTAATGAAGTACTTTTCACCTCTAAAAGTTGGAACGTCAAAAGGTCCACAAATATCTGTATGTATGATTTCAAGAAGCTGTGTACTTCGTGTGGCTCCTCTTTTAGTGTGTTTAGTTTGCTTACCCTTAATGCAATCTATACACTCTTTATGATTAGTAAAATCAAGATTCGGAATGACTCCATCTTTTACCAACCTTTTAATTCTTTCACTAGAAATGTGTCCTTGTCTTTTATGCCACAAAAATACGATTCATCCGCACATGTTTTACGCTTAAGTCCTCGTTTAGCTTGCAGGGTGAGATGTGTTTCAAAATGTTGATCAGCCAAATTTAAACGATAAAGACCATCAACTAATATTCCAAAACCAATTCGATTAGAGTTTAGGAATAAATTAAAACAACCATCTCCTTGAGAGGATTTAAAACCAGCTAAATCAAGTTTGCTTACTGAAATTAAATTACGGGAAATAGATGGAACATAAAGAGTCTGAAATAAATCCAAACTAAATCCACTATCCAAAATGAGACGATAAGTGTCAATAGCTTCAACTGGCGCTTTGTCTCGGTTTCCCATAAATAAGTAGTTTTCACTTGGATTTATACTCTGGGTCGTAAGGAATCCATGCAAGGAATTCGTAACATGTACATTAGCACCGCTATCAATCCACCAAGTGTTAGAAGAAACATGAGTAAGATTAGTTTCAAAAAAGCTTAATGAACCCATAAGGTTACCTTTCTTTTCGAACAATTCTTTTCTTTTATGGCAATCCTTCTGAAAGTGTCCAGACTTTTTGCAAAAGTTGCATCGATCATCTTTCTTTGCCTTTTTCTTCTCTTGGTCAGCATCATTCATTCTGGGTGGTGCTCTTTTATGGCTCACTTGATGCCTTTTCCCAGCTTTAAGTCCAGCTCCTTGAACATAATGGGCATACTTAATACCTTCACGACCAAGCCTAGCCTCCTCTTGAACCAATTTATTGGCCAATTCATTAGAGGTCCATCTCTCATCAATCGCATTATAATTGATTTGAAATGGTCCATATTGAGGAGGTAGTGAATTTAGGATAAACTGAACGAGAAAAGAATCGTCCACGCTCATTCCCAAATTCTTCAGCTTAGCCGCAAGGTTGGTCATTTCAATGCAATGTTCATACATACACCTTGCGCCATCATGCTTCATGGTTGTAAAATCTGCCATAAGTTTCCTTGCAAGGGATTTGTTTGCAGTCTTAAACTGTTCTTCTATAGCTGCCAGATAAGCTTTAGCTTTGTCTGCAGCCGGAAGGGAAGTCTTAATGTTGCTAGCTATAGTCATCCTTAAGAACATGATGCTCAATCTGTTGGCTTTCTCCCAAGCTTTATGGAGAGCCTTTTCATCCTCAATACTTTTATCAGTAAGTGGACTTGTCTCGTTTTCACGAATCGCCAATTCCAAATCAAGTACTTTTAATGTGAACTCAACTTTCTCTTTCCATTATGAGAGGTTGGTTCCACTAAGGATTCGAGGAGCAAAGATTATATGACAAGTTAGCAGAAAAATCTCTTAGTTAAAGATACAACAAGTCCTAATTAGGCTTCCAAAACATAATCAACACAAGTAATTGAATGCATATGACATGAAACTAAGGTGTTCATGTGGGTAATCACCAAAATCTCAAGAAAAGCCATAGATTCAAGAAAGCATTATTGAGTGAAGTATTGAATTATTTAGACTTAGTTATCTGTGGATATCCTAAATCTTCACATATACAAGCACTCCATTAAAATTCATATTTATAGTCTACATGTGGGTAACTAATTATTACTACATGAATTGATCAAATATGCAAATCATCATAGGCTGAATTCACTGTGGTGATATCCAAATCCTAATTTTGCACTTTTATGAAACATATGTTCTGCACGAATTATGTACAGATTGTTTTATTTAAATTTTATGTACAAATTGTTACTGCACGAATAATGCACAGAACAATCTGCACCAGTTATGCACATAACGTTTCTGTACGAATTATGCACAGAATATGTTCATAATAAAATTCGCACGAATTATGCACGAAACAGATCTCCATAAAATAATTTGTGAAAAACCCTAATTTCACAGAGAACGAAATTCGCACGAAACAATAATTGCAGAAACATAAACTTTCAGCCGCACGAATTTCGCACAGAATTAGATCTAAGAAAATTTTCAGTTTGCAGAAAAACCCTAATTTTGCACATAGCGAAAAAATTTCAATTTTCAGAAAACCCGAATTTTGCACAAACGATTTTCATAGATCTATTACTCTTAATGGATTAAACAGATGTTTTGCAACTTAAGCTCTGATACCATATGTAAGCATAATTTTACATGAACCCTAAGATCTTTAAACATCTAGGTTAATCACATAATAGAATCTATGAGGAGGTTTATCGGATTACCTCCAGCCATTGTAGAGGAAGATGGAAAGCCTGATCTCTGCGATAGGAGTTAGGTTTCTCTCCCCTTGCCTATAAACTTCTTTTAGGTGTTGTGAATTGGGATGCCTTTATGATGGACTAAATGCATATATTTATAGGCGGAGAGAGGACCTAATTCCTCATTAGGGTTTCCTTTTGGTTAATCTCAACCGTCCATCAAAGTAGGATTAATTAGGAATTAACTCCATTATTTCCATTTAATTGGTTACCAAATATATTATGGAATAACATTATTCTAATAGAAAACGGAAATTATAAGACCACATAATTGGAAAAGGAAATATTATAATATATTCCTTACAGTCTCCCACTTGGTCGTTAGTAAAATCCATTAATGTTTTCGAATAAGAATCATAAGGCCGGCATAATATGTTATTCATTGTATTTCATTTTAGTCATCATAAGTGTCTTGACTAATCTAGTAATCAATGGGAGTCATGGCGGTCGCACATCATTCTGCAACAGCAGTATGTTGCGGATAAGGTTCCTACTGATCTTTTCATTAAGGCAACTGTTACGAATAAGCCTCTGTTATTGAGCTTATTTGTCCACACAATCTCACACAATTCGATAACTTGTAAAGGAAGTTAAGAATGCAAAGCTTAAAGTAAAGAACACAAGAATTGGTAACCCAGTTCAGCTCAATCAATGTGATTGAGACCTACGTCTGGAGCCGATTCAATCCGGCAAAATCCACTATAAGAAGAAGAAGTAATACAGCTCAAACAGAGCAAGTTCTATCAATGGATGATTCGATCACAATCAACTCCACGATATTTGTTCTAAGTTACAAAGAGAAGAGATAGATATGAGCTATATATATACTTAGCTCAATACCGTTACACAAGATAAGCTCTATCGCGACTAAAGCTTGATTCATCTTTATCTCTTCCTTTCTTTTAGGTTCAGTTATAAACCACTTGGTTTACTCTTCAATTCACGTGTATTAGGAATTATAATCATACCAGCTTCAATTAACACTCCACCTTGATTCTAAGTTCATGATACTATGTTTCTTCTTCTTCGTTCTTCTTCTTGGACTTTGCACTAACTTGGATTTAACCTCGGCGTCAGGCTTCAACGTTCATCACCTGGCCAGCTTGAGCTGGCTCAATGCCGACTCAAACTTCTTCACTGGTATGCCTTTGGTAAGCATATCTGCAGGGTTCACTGAGGTATGTATCTTCAACACCTCAATCCTGCCTGCATCTACTTCATCTCTGACAAAGTTATACTTCACTCCAAAATGTTTCGTTCTCTCATGAAACACATGATTCTTAAACAAACTGATCGCAAACTGAGAGTCACACCAAATACCAACCTTCTCTTGTGTCAACCCCATGTCTTCTAACAGTCCTTTAATCCACATTGCCTCCTTTACTGCTTCAGATAAAGTAATATATTCTGCCTCAATAGTTGATAGAGCTACTACTGGCTACAAACAAGACTTCCAACTCACTGTATTTCCACCAACTCTGAACACATACCCACTCGTAGACCTTCTTTTATCTAAATCTGCAGCAAAATCAGAGTCACAAAAACCTTCTACCTTCAACTCATGTGACTTAGTATACACCAAATTCAACCCCAAGGATCCTCTGATGTATCTAAGCGTCCATTTCACTGCTTCCCAATGTTCATGTCCTGGATTACTCATAAATCTACTCACCAATCCAAGAGCATGAGCAAGGTCAGGTCGTGTGCCCACCATGGCATACATAATACTCCCAACGGCACTAAGATATGGCACTACTTCAGTGTTAATTCTCTCTTCACCATCTCGTAGAGATGCTAGTTTAAAATGAGCACCAATAGGAGTATTCACTGCCTTACCTTCCCACATATTGAACATGTGGATAATATTCTCCAAGTAACCTGATTGAGACAGAGTTAAAACTCTCTTACTTCTGTCTCTCTTTATATCAATTCCAAGAATTCTGCTTGTTGGTCCCATGTCCTTCATTTCAAATTCACTACTAAGAGCTTCTTTTATCTTATTAATCTCAGCCATCTCTCTCCCAGTTAGCAACATATCATCAACGTATATAAGCAGGTACACAAAGTCATTTGTACCAACCTCCTTGACATACACACAAGGGTCATTCTCGCTACGGCTGAACTTCTGATCCGTAATGAAATTGTTGAACCTGATGTTCCATCTGCGGGGATACTGCTTCAGGCCATAGAGGGACTTCTTCAGCAAACACACTTGATCCTTCTCTGGATCTTCCTCGAATCCTTGTGGCTGCTCCATATACAGCTCAACATCTAAATCTCCATTTAGAAAAGCTGTCTTAACGTCCATTTGCTCCAGCTCAAGGTTATGATGTACAACAATAGACATCAAAATCCTAATTGAGATATGCTTCACCACTGGTGCAAACACTTCTTGATAGTTTATTCCTTCCTTTTGTGTGAAACCTCTAGCAACCAATCTAGCTTTGTATCTCTTAGCTTCAACACCAGGAATACCAGGCTTCAACTTATACAACCATCTGTTGCTTATCACCGTTTTATCTTTTGGTCGATCCACCAACACAAACGTTCCAGTCTTCTTTAAAGAGCTCATCTCTTCTCCCATTGCACTGTTCCACTTATCCCAATCTTTATCTTCAAGTGCATCATGGAAACACTTAGGCTCTTCTGGATCAATGTTCTCTGACATTATCAAGGCAAAACCTACTTCAGTATAATCAGCAAACTTTGCAGGCAACATTATCTCTTTCCTTGTTCCATCTTTAGCAATGTGCTTGCTTGCTTTTCTGAGGTATACCAGCTACTGTAACTGATTCAGGTTCTTCTACATCTGCCTCAGACTCACTGGAATCTACATCAATAGCTCCACCTTCAGCTGAACTCTCTGAAGTAGTTTTCATGGTCATTGATTTATCTTTAGACCCATAATCAATCACCACTGTATTCCTAGTTGCCTCAGCCTTCTTAGCTTTCTTCTCCTTTGGTACGTTCTTGTACATCACATCTTCATGCAATGTCACGTTTCTACTAATGACATTCTTCTCCTCTTCTAATAGCCATATCTTATACCCTTTTGTTCCCTCAGGATATCCCAAGAAAACTCCTTTTAATGATCTTGGTTTCAGCTTTCCTTGATCTTCATTCACATACACCAAACATCCAAACCTTCTAAGATGCTTGTATCCTGGCTTTCTTTTCAACCACAATTATTTAGGTACATTGTGATCTATAGCTGATGCAGGAGACCAATTAATGATATATGCTGCAGTAGCAGCTGCTTCAGCCCAAAACTCTTCACCAAGTCCTGATTCAGCCAACATGCATCTCACTTTCTCCATTACGGTTCTGTTCATTCTTTTTGCAACGCCATTTTGTTGTGGCGTGTAGGTGCATGTGTGATGCCTCTCAATGCCATGCTTGGCATAATGCTCATTGAATCTAGAGTTGCAGAACTCTAGTCCATTATCAGTCCGAAGCACTTTCACCTTCCTTTCAACTTGGTTTTCTACCAATGTTTTCCACTCACAAAACTTGTCAAATGTCTCATCTTTAGTCTTCAAGAACATGAGCCACACCTTCCTTGACTTATCATCTATAAGTGACAAGAAATACTGCATACCAGACCTTGATGGAGTAACATGTGGAGATCCCCACAAATCAGCATGAATGTAACCTAACACATCCTTTGTGTTATGCTTTACAACATTAAAACTCAGCTTCTTGGACTTTCCAAGTGCACAATTATCACAGAAACGTAGCTCCTTAACCTCTTTATTCTCTATTAGCCCTTTACCACAGAGAATCTTCATACTATTCAAGCTCAGATGTCCCAGCCTGCTATGCCACAAACTTGTCCTATCTAGAACTGGTTCAGTTTTGCAGTTCTCATCTATCACAGTGTTACCCTGCATGAAGTATAAACCATTATACAATACTCCTCTCATGGTTGTTCTGTCATTCCTAAAGAACCTCTTCTTCCCATCTCCACCTTCATGTCTGAACCCTAGCTTATCTAGAGTACCTGTGGAGATCAGGTTTCTTCTCAGATTTAGGACATACCTCATGTTATGTGGGACTTTGATGGAGTCACCTAGAGTATCAAGCTTGATGGTTCCACTGCCATATGCCTCCACCGTATGATCATCACCAAGTAAAATGGCAGTTTTTTCTTGCTCATTAAACTCTGAAAACCAATCTCTCCTTGAGGTCATATGGTAAGTACACCCCGAGTCTATCACCCACTTCTCTTTGGCCTCAGCGTCATGCATGCTCAATGCCTCTGTTACAGCCAACCTTTCAGTGATGACTCCAGCTTCTCCTTGTTCATCCTCTCCATATTTCTTCTTTCAAACATAACAATCTTTCTTCATATGTCCTTCTTTCTTGCAAAACCAGCAAGTAACTCTTGTGTTTGAGTTAGACCTACTCCTACTTCTACCACTAGGGCCTTTATAGGGTCTGTTCATAGTTCTTTCTCTATCCTTAACATACAGACTTACCGCTGGATTTCAGTCATCTCTAAGTGCTTCAGATATCTCTCTCTCTCGAGACTTAGCCGCAGATTTAACCTCCTCAAGTGTCAATGACTCTCTGCCATACTTGAGAGTATGCTTCAGGCTATCAAACTTAGGTGATAACGATGTCAACAACAAAATAGCATGAACTTCATCAGACACCGCAATATCAAGCACTCCTAACTCAGCCACTATCTTTAAGAAATCATCAACATTCTCATTTATCGACTTAGCATCTATCATCTTAAACGTATAGAATCTTAACTGCAGGTGAATCCTATTCGGTAAAGATGATTCAGTATATAATCGATCTAACAAAGACCACATCGCAGCAGCAATCTTACAATGTTTAATCTTCCTGAGCACATGATCACTAACATTCGTTATGATCAAACCCATGGCTTTCTCGTTCTGTTCCAGCTTATCAGTGTCAAGAGCTACCTTTGTTAATGGTGTAGCAGTTGCGTCACTCGCATCTCCAGCCTCCGGTTTCTTCGATTCCGCTTTAGTTATCGGAATCCCTTTCTCCAGCTCCGGATCCAACAAGATCTTCTTCAATCCTAAGATCACAAAGTGTGCCAACATCCTTATCTTCCATAGACCGAAATCACCTTCACCATCGAATCGATCTACTTTAACCCGAGAACTCGTCGTGAGATTCTTCGCCATAACCTTAGCTCTTGATACCAATTGTTACGAATAAGCCTCTGTTATTGAGCTTATTTGTCCACACAATCTCACACAATTCGATAACTTGTAAAGGAAGTAAAGAATGCAAAGCTTAAAGTAAAGAACACAAGAATTGGTAACCCAGTTCAGCTCAATTGATGTGATTGAGACCTACGTCTAGAGCCGATTCAATCCGGCAAAATCCACTATAAGAAGAAGAAGTAATACAGCTCAAACCGAGCAAGTTCTATCAATGGATGATTAGATCACAATCAACTCCACGATATTTGTTCTAAGTTACAAAGATAAGAGATAGATATGAGCTATATATATATACTTAGCTCAATACCGTTACACAAGATAAGCTTTATCGCGACTAAACCTTGATTCATCTTTATCTCTTCCTTTCTTTTAGGTTCAGATATAAACCACTTGGTTTACTCTTCAATTCACGTGTATTAGGAATTAAAATCATACCAGCTTCAATTAACAGCAACGTTGGAGAGATCAAGCAAGAACACGGTGTAGACTATATTCACCGGACTTTATCTTGGTCAAGTGAACGATTAATTAGCCTTGACAAAATAAAAGTTTCCAGAACTAGGTCTTGAGATTAAAGATTGCACATAAATGAGTTGGATTGAATCTGCACTCTGGTTTGCTGATTCCCCTAAAGGAGAATCAATCGGTATTCTCGCGAATCGAGAGCGAACATCTATCTTTCAAAGGCGAAGATGATTTTGTCCAAGAACCGATACCCGAGGCAGCGATTCGTGAGCTATGGAAGCGATTAGACGCGCCTGAAGCTCGCCTTGCAAAGGTCATACTAACTCCATTTGGTGGGAAAATGAATGAAATAGCGGAGCACGAAACGCCATTTCCACACGGTGAAGGAAACCTCTATGAGATTCAGTATTTAGCTTACTAGAGAGAAGAGGAAGACAAGAACAAGGCAGAGACAGAGAAATATCTGAAATGGGTCGAGAGCGTTTACGATTTTATGTCTCCTTATGTTTCGAAATCCCCAAGAGGAGCTTATGTTAACTTCATGGACATTGATTTGGGGATGTATCTTGGAAAGGAGAAGACGAAATACGAGGAAGGGACGAGTTGGGGAGTGAAGTATTTCAAGAACAACTTCGAGAGATTGGTGCAAGTGAAAACGAGTGTTGATCCAACAGATTTCTTCTGCGATGAACAGAGCATCCCGGTGCTGAAATCCGCCAACCGTGTATGACAACGGACAAGTATCGTTTGTTTGTATAAAAGCTCTTTGTGAAATATTCATATGTGTGTATTGAAAACTTGATTCAAATATGTAAATTATGTGTGTGTGATTGTAAATTTGTGATATATGTGTGTTGAATAAAGATTTTATAATTGAAATGTGTAATTAATAGCAGTTTCTTCAACAACAAGCAAAGTGGATTTAGGTTAAAACTGATATCCAAAGACAGAAGTTAAGTTTAATCCTAACGTGATTACACGCCAACGGTTATTCTTCATGAACAAGTTAGTGGAATTAAGTTAAGAAACCTTTACCGAAACATTAATTAACATGGCTCGATAACACTTTAGTTAGTGGAAAATTGTATATTTTTGGCGAAAAATGAGATTTTTACGTTTTTGGTGAGAAAATTTATATTTTGGGAGAAAATAGGATTTTACGTTTTTAGCTGAAATATTAGATTTTATGTTTTTGGTGGGAAAAAATTACGTTGTTGACGAAATATTTTTAGTTGAAATACTAGATTACACGTTTTTGGCAGAAAATTTACGATTTTAGCTGGAAAATTTACGTTTTTGACGGAAAATGTGATAAATTTTGTCAAAAAAGCTTTTGATACTAAAATACACAAATATTATATCTGATCATATAGACAATCCATATGTCCGTATGGTTTTGTTTTTTACCTAGATAGATCAAGACCGTATGGGCTCCAAGACCATACCCAATTGATAAAGTACATCCATATCTGAAGTTTGGACCTACAACACGGAAACAGTTATTTGTGCCAAATCTTACATAGATCCAAATGGTCAAAATTAAAGACTACATGCTATTTAGACTTAAATCGGTCCCCAGTAGCTAACGGTTTTTTTTTAACATGTGGCAAGAAGATATGATTTTGAAGGACACAACTTGTGGCAGGACACATGATTTTGGCCGGCTGTCGTTTTTTTTATTATTAAGTTGGTAAATCAGTACAAAGGAAAGCACTAGCATCCCCACGTTTTAAAATATTCGAAAGTATAAAAAAAAAAAATTGTCAGGGGATCTCTCAAATCAATTATGTTCTTCAATAATTCATCATTATTGAAGCTTATTGAGTGAAACCGACTTTATATATAAAAAAGATGGTAACCCAAACTGACTTCATACAGTAATAATAAAAACTATATAAATTACTTCCGATCTATCTTATCTTTATATCCTCACTCTCTGCCTCTAATGGAGTTTTTGAGCTTTTTGCTTTCTCTCTTTACACATTTTCTACTATTGAATCTTTCTCTTTCTTCTTCGATTTCAGCTCAGCAGATTACTAACCATGACGACTTCCTCCGATGTCTCTCTCGTCGGATAAACGACAAAACCGACGAATCTAGAATCATACACACCATTAAAGACTCTTCTTTTTACTCAATCTTGAACTCTTCTATACAAAATCCAAGATTATCTGTTCTTGAAACACCTAAACCGCTCTCAGTCATCACTCCGGTTCAAGCCACCAATGTTCAATCCACGGTTAAATGCGCACGGCTTCACAATATCCACCTCAGGACTAGGAGTGGTGGTCATGACTACGAGGGCTTCTCGTACATCGCCAAAAGCAGACCGTTCGTTGTCGTTGATATGAGAAATCTCCGGTCTATTAGCTTAGATGTTGATAATCGGACCGGTTGGGTCCAAACCGGAGCTACATTAGGGGAATTGTACTATGAGATTGGGAAATTGAGCAAATCTTTAGCTTTTCCAGCCGGTCTTTACGCAACCGTCGGCGTTGGAGGGCAATTCGGAGGCGGAGGGTACGGTACATTGATGAGGAAATACGGTTTATCGGCGGATAATGTAATAGACGCGCAAATTATAGATGCAAGCGGAAGGTTTCTTGACCGACAAGGCATGGGTGAGGATTTCTTTTGGGCTATCCGCGGAGGCGGTGGATCAAGTTTCTGCATTGTCCTATCATGGAAGATTAGATTACTCGATGTTCCGTCGATTGTAACGGTCTTTAGCGTCGCGAAAACATCGGAAAATGAAGCTGTCTCGGTCATCAACAAGTGGCAGTATATTGCGGACAAAGTTCCTAATGATCTTTTCATTAGGGCAACGTTGGAGAGATCGAATGAAACCGCGGTTAACGCATTGTTCCCGGGACTTTATCTTGGTCCGGTAAGCTATCTTTTAGCTTTAATGGAAGATAAATTTCCGGAATTAGGTCTTGAGATTGGAGATTGTATAGAAATGAGCTGGTTTGAGTCCGTTCTCTGGTTTGTAAAACTAGAATCAGTCGATGATCTTGCGAAGCGAAAGCGAACATCAAGATCTTTCAAAGGCAAAGACGATTTTATTCAAGAACCAATACCTAAAACCGCAATTAGAGAGCTTTGGAGACGATTATACGCGCCCGAGGCTCGCCTTGCAAAGATCATACTAACTCCATTTGGTGGAAAAATGAGTGAAATCGCGGACTACGAAACGCCATTTCCGCATAGAGATGGTAATCTTTATGAGATTCAGTATCTAGCTTATTGGAAAGAAGAAGAAGATATGAACAAGACTGATACAGAGAAATATTTTAGATGGGTCAAGAGTTTATACGAATATATGACTCCTTATGTTTCGAAATCACCAAGAGGAGCTTATGTTAATTTTAGAGATAATGATTTGGGGAGTTATAATGATCTTGGGATGAATATCATGAAGACAAAGTATGAAAAAGGGAAGATTTGGGGAGTGAAGTATTTCAAGAACAATTTCGATAGATTGGTTAGTGTCAAAACAAATGTTGATCCCATGGAATTCTTTTGTGATGAACAGAGTATTCCAATTCTGAAATCTGTTGATGATATTTAAAAATAAGGTTAAATTTATATCCTTAGAAGTTAGAATAATTTGTGAGTTTTTTTTCTCTTTGAATTGTTCTTTAGGTTTGTTGGTAATTTTAGTTGAATAAAACTAAGCGAAGATTATTTTGGTAACCGATTTATTTCAAAATTTTAACCAGAAGATGTCAGTTCTTAAATGGACATGTCTGGTCTGATCTGGAACGATTGCATCAATTTTTATTTCTGTTTTAAAATACTACAAAAGGTGAAATCAATGGAAATAATGTACATGTCCCACAAAGGGTAGAGAAAAGCATATAATTCTTTTGTTGACAAAAAAAAAAAAAAAGCATATAATTCCGGCCGACAAATAAACAACTTTTCCGGCGATTCGAGTTTTGGCTCCGGTGTGCGGTGGCTTTCATAGCGCTGACGCCGGAGCTCTGTTTATCAAGCTTAGTTTCGTATTTTTCTCTGTTGTTAGCTTCTAGTTTTCGTCTATAGGATGTATCTCAGATCTGAAGTTGAAATTTTGGTCCAGAGGGTCAGGTGGTTAAAATCTTCTTGGATTTCGATGGTGTTTGAGGTTGTTTCGTGTCCAGGTGCTTGACGAGAGGTTATGTTTTGTGGATCTCGTTCTCCTCTTCCTTTCGGCTCAGATCTGGACTCGTCTTGGTCTGAGTAAGCCACTAAAGGCAGAGCTTGCTCTCGTTTCCTCTGTTTGAACGATCTGCTCTTTGGATTTGTAGTTACCCTATTTGGTTTGCCTTGCTGGCTTGTATTGATTTCTACTATTCCCTCACTTGGTCTTTCTTTGAACTAGTAATCTCTGTTTTGTGCGGTATTTGTGTGTGTGCTTTCTCTGCTCTTTGGTTTTACATTGGTAAGGATTGTGGAGTTGCTCGGGTGTCTCAGGTTGACCTCTTGTTGGTGATGATGAAGATAGTATCGGGTCAGGTTTTCCCCTTCCAACAACTCAGGTTCTTTGCTCTCCGTCCTTATCGAATAAATCTTCTTCTTGTGGCAATTGCTTTTGCATCTCAACAGCTTTCCCTCGATGATATTGGGGTTGAGTATATTTGTGAAGAAGCAACGGATTGTTAGGTTTATGTGTGTGTCTCCTTGTTGGTCATCTTCTATGCCGTGGTCTCTTATTGCATTGGTCTTTCGTGTTGACTTTATCCCAAGTCATGGTCCGTGGAGGAGTTTAGCTATGGGAAGTTCCTTCTCTTGAACTCCAGCCTGCCTTTGTTTGTGGTTTACAGTTTCAGAGCTCGTCGTACTCTTTTGCGGTCTGGTTAATTGAAGTCTTGCAGAGTTGGCTATAGTTTAATTGGAATTGCCTTAGTTCGGGGTTATAGTAATGTTCAATTGTTTCAAGCTTGGTTTAGGTTGTAACTTGTTAGGTTTGTTGGCATTGTCTCCGTTGTCATTGTCTCCGTTGTCATTTTTGTTGACATCGGCTTCGTATTTCATCCCGTATTTCACTCTTATATTCCAAAAACGCATTCTACCTCGTTTTAATATAATATTCAGATGACAAAAAAAAAAAAAAAAAATGTACATGTCCCGCACATAATTGACGTGCACTATCAAATCCCAATTCCCAACCATAAATATTCTGACGCCAAAAAAAAGAGAGGACCCACATAAAAAATTTAAAATCGATTTTAGAAAATTAATCTGCTATATAGGCAAAAATATGGATCACATTGAGGTGAATAATCAGTTCTACGCTTTTACTGCGTGATTTGTACGTCGCCAACAAAAAATTAGGTTTTAAATTATGGGTCAATTTGCTAAACAACAAAAAAATAATTATAATTAATTAAGTAATCAAAAAACTTAAATTTAGTGGTTGTGGTTATGATAACCATATAGGGAGTTTTTGTCACTTGCTTAAATATAAATTTTTTAGTGTTATTTGACCAATTATCCTTTAAAATATTTTTTGTTAACAAAAATACTAAAACCCCTAGATTTTTAAATATGAGATTAAAAAAAAGGTAATTAGGCTAATAACAAACTTTAGAATTATTACTCCCTCTGTTCATAAAAAGATAAAAACTTTACAAAAAAAATTTGTTTTAAAAAGATTGAGTTTTTACTGTTTTCAATGCACTTTTACAAATTCCAAAACAAATACTGAAATATTATTGGTTAAATTTTATTGGAAACGATAAATCGTAGAAATTAATATATTTTTTTAATAAGTGTATATAATCTTAAACATCTATCTTTTTGGAACGGATGGAGCATTAGGTATGTAACCATATAATAATAAAAATTGAGAGACTAACCAATGGAATTGACAACAACAAAAAAAAGACTAACCAAGGGAAGAGGTGAGTTGTCCAAGCTACCCTCCTCACGTGCAAACATGTCAAGCATGTGAAAGTTGTTGCTCATGTCATCTTCATCATTTGTTCTCTTCTGCAGAGTATAGGGATACAGTATATAGTCAATCAATGGCTATGTATCAAAGAACTATGGCCAATATGAACACCAACCTTTACAAAATCATATGTCAACCAGCATATCATACTATATCTGTTCAGAATGATGATAACAAGCAGAATATAGGCTTCAAAGTAGATGATAAATCTTCGGAGATCAAAGATGGATGCTAATGACGATTCAAAGCCGAAGATTTTTATTCATTTCGGTGGAGAAAACATAACAAAAGGGCGAAATCCAATTTATTTTGAATTAGTTTTTCGATATGGTATGTGTGTCATAAGCTCAAAAAAATGGTAGAAAATAACAAATGTGAAATATTTAAGAAATGACGCTTACATAGAATTATGACTAAATTACCATTTTTCTATACATAAACCAACTTACACATTATGACATAAATTTGACATTGCACTACTTTTTTTGCATTTATGACCATTTATTTAAAATAAAACTAATAGATATTAGAAAAAGAGCTCAACTTTCTCGGATTATTCGAGTTTCTTCTTCTCTCTCTTTCAAAAACTTATTTTTTCTTCTTTCTTTGTCTCATACACAAAAAGTTTTTCTCTTTCTCTCTCTCAAACATTAAAACCTCTCTCTCTCTTTCCACCAGAAAAGTCATCGTCGGTTCAAAGCCTCTTGCAGTGGATCCGACATGAGACGAGCTTCCAAAGATGTTACCGACACGATAATATCGGTCTAGATCCAATCCATGAGATATCACCGGAAAAAGCCGTGAATCCACTTTTCAACAACAATTTGTTGCCGAGAACAAGAGGCGATTGGTCCTCTCCACCGCGAAATTTCAACAGAACAAGAGGTGGATCTACCTCTCCATATAGAGCTATTACCGACACGACTATTCCGGTAAAAGTTGTCACCATTTTTCTATAGGATGTACGTACACCAACGTTGCAGAATGGTGAAATATACGTTAATTTTTCTATGTACGTTAATAGCTACCATATCTACGTACACAGTTTGAGGCTAGGAATGTTATTTTTAGAAACATATGTACATAGTCCAACCAACAGTATATACTACATATACACTGTCTAGCCACCGTCACCGTGTACACTGTCCGACAACTGGTACACCACCGTATACATCATCCGGATACCGGCTTGTACATTATCCGGCGGCCAGTACAACACCGTGTACACTATACAACCACAAGTACGCCACGGTGTACATTGTCCAGCCACGGTGTACATTGTCCAAGCATAGTCATCGTGTACACAGTTCGACTAACGACACACCACTATGTACAATGTCTGATTTGGTGTACGTGTAATTTTATTTTGAGTGTACATAATTTTTGTGTATGTATGATGTAATTTTATAAATTTTATTTTATATTACATGTTTCGTAGATTTAGTTTTTCTTCCAAATTGGTAAAAACTGTAGATGTTGTGAATTTTGTAGTAATGAATGTAATCTCTAACTGATGTATGTTGGTACACCGCCGTATACACTGTCTGGGTACCGGTGTGTACAGTCCAATCATCGTCATCATGTACACAATTTAACCACCGTCACCGTGTACACTGTCCAACCACCGACAAACGAAGGTGTACACAGTCCAATCATCGCGTACATATATTATTTACCGCACTTATGTACGTACGGAAATAACATTTTTTCTTTCCAGCATTAAATGCTATTATTTTAAATGACACAAACTCATGTTCTCTTTCCAACATTAAATGCTACTACTTTAACTGACACACATACACATTTAATTTAATTATGTCAGTAATTCTACACACATATGCCAAGGGCATTTCAGAATAGTTGTATGTAAGTAATATTTTGTGTTAGACAATCACACATGTGACATTTTATAAGAATAAAACTCAGAATGTGACAGAATATGAAAAATTTTCAATATTTAATTGATATAGTTTTTGCTTTAACTTAGTTTTATATATAGATTTTAGTGTTAACATATACTGTTAAAATTGATTCACCTGATTTTTAGTATTTTTGTTTCTATATATCGCTCATATTACGTTGATCATACTTATGATAATACCAAAATTACATATGTATCAAGTCTACTTTGTATATAGACAAAGTCAAAAAAGTATATTGGTTACAACTTAAACATACAAAGTTGAGCTTTTTTCCATATTTTAGTGCAATTGAGGTAACTACCATATACATCTTTCACTATGTCATTTCGTTAGATAGTAATTGAGAGTTGTTCATAAGTTTCCTGTTCTATGTGATAAATTAAATGTCAGAATATGTAGAAAGGATATAATACAGTAACTTAAATCATTCACTCTTGTATATAACGTAGACTGACATAGAGTGTTATCTTCTCTTCTCAATAAGAGTAAAACCGTCTCTAATTACATATTACACAAACTTTTTTGAGTGCACAGTAATTTTGGTCATTAAATAAATTTTAATTTTTGTGTGTGTTATCTCTCCCAATTACCCTTAAAGAAATATATCAGCATCAAAACTAATCAACATATGGTGTATGTGATCGAGGGTTGTGGAGGCTTTGCCGTTCACGGCAGACTAGAATCTTATGAGAAATGCTTCTAGTGCAACGCGTGTTAGTGATCTCGGCTTTCTTATTGCTTCCGCTTTTATCTCGAACAACGGCTCGGTTTCGAACATTCAATATCGTTATTACTTCATTTTATTCCATTAGCCTTTGTGCTTATATTAGGTGGATAGACTGAAAACCATAAAAAATTATGCGTCCATGTTTTTTTTTCTTTTGCCATAGATTCATTTTCTATAGGTTTATATTCTTGATTATAAACCTAAAACGTGTTTATTTTTCATTAAATATTTACCATTTAGCAAAAAGAAAAATCTTATTTTTTTCAAACATCAAAACTAATCAACATCTTACCATAATGTCAAGAATCATGATAGTGATTCTTTTGGTTTATTCATCCTGAATCGATTTTTTTTTATGTGTTTTTGAATGATTATATCGGTTTCGGCTTAATGAACTCTCGTATCATGAAAGTTTCAAGGAACATAATTGAGGAATTGTTTGGAGAAGATGCATTTTGTCATATTCTTTTTTCAAGGGTTTGCGGTTACGTGAACATCAATGTAGTGTTAACAAAAAAGGTTATAATTTCCTTATGTTCAATACGAAAATGTCAAAGTGTTAACAAAAGAAGGGTATAATACTATAATTGTTGTATATTCAAAGTGTTAACAAAAGAGGGATATACTTGTTGTATATTCAAAAACATAATGTCGTAACTCAAATAAAAGGCATTATATTATACTACGGTTGGACTCGCCCGTTGGGCGAGTTTTGTTTTTTTTGATGTTTCTATGTTATTTTCTTATGTTTGGAAACTATATCATATATAACGTGTACTGCAAAGTATTTATGTTAGTATATATCTTTTACATTCATTAACATATTATAATATCATATGTTCAATCATTAATTTGAGTGTGAAATTTTTTTTTCTTTTTTGAAATTATTCCAATTTGGCATTTGATTTTAAATAAATAATTTTTAGTTTCTGAAAAACTTATTATTTTAGTTTTTGTTGCTTCTATCTTAACCAATCATAATCGCGTAACATGCATAATAATATATTTACTTTTTCTTAAACACTTTAAAAGTATTTTAATTTTTCTTAGATTTTAGTGTTGAAAGCATTGATTCAAATATTGAATTATCAAATAGGTAATTTTTTTGCATCATGGTGTATAACTGCGTACACTTTTACATAAAAATCATATATCATTCTCTATATATTTTGTTGTATAATTCATGAATAACGCGACCATTCATTTTTTAACTTTACATATATCAAAACTCAAGATTATTTATTTATTTTAAATTATGGTATTGCAACGTTTTTAATTTTGTCTTTTATACTTCCAGAAACTCAATTATATTGAATAAATTCTTTTTTTCTTTTGGACAAATCTTATATTCCAAATTTTTACTTTACTTTCTCCTAAATGTTTTTGATATCCTTTAGTGAAATCATATATCCTATTTCTCATTAAACCTTCAACCTCATAGCAATTGGCGGAAGCTCAATTATGATGCCTTAATAATTGAATCATTTAATTTATTTTTGTTTGATTATATCTCATGTCGTTTATTTACATATTTATTCATTGCTCTTATATGTAAACTCATAATGTTTTGATTATTTTCTAATGAATTTTATTATAAATGATATATATTCATTATTGTATTTTTAGTTTAGAAAATAAAATACTCAAATAATCCTAAAACATCGTTTGCGTGATACATGAGTTTTATAATTTTATTAACTTAACCACAAAATTTTGATTTTACCATTTACAGTGTATACCTCTTATCTTTCAAATAATGGTATTATAACACTTTAAATTTTGTCTTTCATCCTTTCATAAAATTCAAATATAACATAATGAAAAAATTGTATATTCCAAATTTTCATCCTATTATCTCATCTTTACTAAGATGGTTCAGTAGCTTTTTAGTGAAATAGTATATGACAACTCCTTAACAATTGTTTGACACTGAAATTATTTAGGTTTTTTTTTTTATTCTTTGATGTCGTTTATAATTGTATCCATTTGTTTTTATATGTATATTTATTTTACATATTTCCAATTTCTTAAACTGATTATATATATAAAAACTTTTAAGCAAGAAGGTCAACCCGTTGTTTATAATTTAACATTATATTTATTTTACTTGTTTAACCCATTTTTTACTTACTTGTTTAAACTCTACATATATTTACTGATTTTCGTTTTTTTAATTTAATTAAAGTGTAGTAGTTATTAGTAACAATAAATATACATAAACGACATCATCTTTAGTGAGATGGTTCAATATCCTTGTAGTGAAACAATATATATTATTTCTCTTTAGATCAACAACATCTTAACAATCGTTTGACATTCAAATTATTTAGATTTGTTTTATTTGATTCTTTGATGTTGTTTATATTTTTATTCATTTGTTCTAATATGTATATTTAATGTACATATTTCCAATTTTTTAAACTGAATATTGTTATTATAAAATCCATTTATTTTTGAAATTATATTTACAACAATAAAATACTCAAATTAATTTTACATGTACTACTTTTAGCTATTTATTGACTTATTTTCGTATTTTATATTTAATTAAATTTTTTTTACCTATAAGTAAGAATATGTATACATAAACATGAATTAAATGACACTTAAATTTAAAATTAATTGTAAAAAATGATTTGCCTATGTGGACACCTTAGATGAAGAGAGGACTCCCTAATTATATATATGATTTATAAATAGCAAACTAACTATGTTCAATACCAAAATGTAAGTGTTAACAAAAGAGAGGGTATAATTGATGTATGTTTAAAAACTTCTTTCGATCAAAACTATTTTATTTATTCAATTTTGAAGTATATAATATTTCAAATATGCTTTTGGAATTTTTTTTATTTATTTAGTGGATGATTTAAATCAATTTCTATTTTTCTTACTCTGTGTTAATAAAATACAACTTCTAAATAAATAAACATGGTATTAATTAGGCTTGGGTATTCGGGTCGGTTCCAGGTTCGGATTCTAACGGGTACAGGTTTCATCGGGTATAATAAGAACATACCCATTCATGTTCCTGTAAGACAATGTTTTGAAAACCGGACCGGACCGGGGGTCGGACCGGGTTCAACCGTGAACCGGCCGACTACCCGGGTTGGGTTGACCCGGGTTCAAGTTTTTTTTTTTTTTTTTTTTTTTTGAAAATTTACATTTTTTAACATTTTTCATATTTAATTTTTATAATTAAAATTTATAAAAACAAATACTAGTTTTGAATTTAGTTAATTTTTGTTATGGTTTAATGTTTTAAATTTTTTTTTACATATAAACTTAACTATTTTTCATTAAAATTTTGTTTTTGAATAGTTTTTTTGTTATTAAAATGATTTTTCTCATGACTAATATTTAGAAATATGTTTATTTAAAGGTTATATTATATATTTGGATATTATAATTATACAAAAACTATATATATTATTATTTTTAAAAACACTATTAAACCCGGTTCGACCCGGTTCGAACCGGTCGGACCACATTGACCCATGACCCAAAAGCTTTTCCGGTTCGGCCGCCGGTCCGGTTTTAAAAACATTGCTGTAAGATACAGGTTCAGGTTCAGGTTCGGGTACAGGTCCTGGAAAGTCGAACCCGTAAAGTAAAATATTTAACTCACTTGTAAATGTTTTTTTTATCAGTATTATGACAATATTATAAAACAATTATAGAAAACAATATCAATAAAATCTGTTTTATCATAATCTTTGGTAGATTTGGCATACTAGGCTTAGGCATACAGGTTCAAGTTCGGGTACAGATTCAGGTCCAAACGGGTACATGTTCTATCACGTCTACTAAAAACATACCTCTAAAGTTTCATATCGGGTCCAGATTCGGGTCTTACAGGTTCGGGTACACAAGTTCATGTTATTTTGCCCAGGCCTAGTACTATTAATTTAGAACATAATTATACAGGTCATAAAAAATATAAATTATCAAATTAAATATCTAATACCCATATATTATAGCTTATTATTATATATTTTGTCATACTTATGACGTTATTACATAACGACATTGTTCTAGCAACATGTGAGAAGAAAAACAAATCGATAGTTCAGGATGATCTCCGGTGATAATGCTCTAGTTTTTTTCCCCCGCTCATTGTTGTTCCTCACGTCACGTGTTGGACACGAGCTTTGTGTGATACCATACCACACATTGATAAAGATTTTAGAGAGTTTGGCTTGATTTTCGACAAATCCATTTGTGAATCATTTATACTAGTCCATTTATTAATTAAGATTATACTACTCCATTTCTTATTTGAAAAAAGATCAAAACACACATTCAGAATTTGTTTTGATCTTTTTTCTGAGTGCATATCTGCGAACCGGTCAACACTTAACCACCAAAGGGAAACAAATTGACAAATTTCGTTGGGTTTGGACCAACACTTAACCACTAGGCTTGCTTTTCTTCTTTCTACATCTCATTTATAAACAAATTAAAATAAGTCGAACCTAACACTACCTTCTTTCTAGGGTACTGTGTTTCTTGTATTCATTTTGAAAACAATTGAAGCCAAATTCTAAAGAAGACTTAACTTTAGAGAAGGGCATATAATAGTGTAATGACCCTCTCTTAGGTCTAACCGTGCCTCGGCAAAGCCCGATACGATGGCCGGATCAGTCCGATAGTTTTTGGCTAAAACCTAATTAAGCATCTCGGTGACTAAGCTAAGTGTCTGCCTGGTTGGTTAGTCACCAGCGTTACCTTTGGACGAAGAAACGTCAGTTACCTTCGGACAAAGAAACGTCACTTACCTTCGGACGAAGAAACGTCCAAGCTGATTGGGTTTGTCCAAGCACGACAAATCCCATAAGCACGAGATGTCGCGACCGTGTGGGATGAGTCAGCGGAAGCACGACTAAGCGGAAGCACGACAAATCCCGTAAGCACGAGGTGTCGCGATCGTATGCGATGAGTTAGCAGAAGCACGACAAACCCACAAGCACGACAAATCTGCAAGCACGACAAATCGGAAGCACGACAAACCCGTAAGCACGAGGTGTCGCGACCATGTGCAACGAGTCAGTGAGAAGCACGGCAAATTGGAAGCACGACAAATCCGCAAGCACGACAAAGCTGGGCTGACTCAGCTACCTGCCTACCTGCTTGCTTAAGCTTATATATAGGAACCTAAGACCTCATTTTCTTTCATCCAAAAACGTGGGAACCTCTAACAAAATCACTCTAGAAACCACTTCGAACCTCTGTTAAAATCGGTTTAGAAAATCCGAGTTCTTGTCCACGTTTTTATCCACTCTTTTCTATCATCTTAGACCATCGAGTAGAAGCAAGATTAGTCGATAATCTAGCCTAAGCTCTGGCCGTTTTTAGAGAAGGAAGATCCATTCTAGATCTTTAGTCGAATCCAAATCCTAACCGTTCATAGAGTAAAGGTGAGTCATGGTTATGTTTGTTGCTTTACTGCAAAACAAATAGAGCGTCATGCTTGTTTATTTTTATGCTGATAACCGTAGAGGTTCATGCTAGGATTTTAGGAATTTAGTTTAAGTGTTTGATTTTATTGTTTTGCATGATTATGTGAATGTGTGTTGCATATTTCTTGTGATGATTGTGTGTGAGCTTGCTACTAACCTTTGTGGATGCATGATTCAAGAGAAAGTTTGATATTATGTTTTACCATGCTTGTGTAGAGTGATATAAAGATGTAGTGTAGGACCATAAACGGCTGCGTAGGACCCTTAACGGCTACGCATGTCCTTATTAAGGCTGCGTACTCATCTTATACTAACTCTTTATTTGCATGGAATGGTTTGTTTAACACAAGGAAACGTAGGGGACCGAAAGGCACTCGTTGTTCTTGATGCTAACGGCCACCAATTGATTTATGTTAGCTTATGTAATTTTTGTGTTGTTTGTGATTAACGTTACAAGTGATCAAGAGGATCATGTAACGTTCTAACTCTCTAACATTAGTAAAGAGCGGTTGACACTACCATGTATCGGGAGTCACGGAGAGACGGGATTACAGCCTTGGGCCGTGACTCTGCCGATGTAATCCACAGAGAGACGGGATTGCAGCCTTGGGCCGTGGTATTACACTAGTCGGATCACTGGTCTTTTAGCCTTGGTGGTTAAGGCCGAGTGAGGTAAAAGGGACAATGGAAGGAAGTTGTCAATTGGCTTTATTTAGGATTTTGTGTGCTAACATGTTACTTTAAAAGAGGACTGCGGTAAGAGGTCCTCTGAGTGTGTTATGTTTTAATTATCATTTCCGCATGTGCATTCTTTGTTTATTATTGTTGATTGCTTGTTGATTGTTATTTTGGGTTTGGGTTGGGAATTTATTTATTGCATGTTAGGGGAGCCTTGACTCACTGAGCAATTAGTGCTCACGACGCATTGTTTTGCAGGTAACCAATAGTGAGATTTTAGTCGGGCTGGAGGAGCTTAGGAAAGTTGGTGTAGATCGTCTGCCTTTTTGCAAACGTGTATGTATTTAATATGTAGAAATGTTATTTTGAGCATTGGCTCGAAGCCGGCAAATATCTATGTTTTGGTAACTATTGTAAACCTTAAGTATAAGTATGTATAAATGAAGTATTTGCTTAAAGCTTGGGTTACATATGATACTAGTCCTAGTCCAGGACGAACCAACTATCGATCATAAATCGGGTTGAAAAGCCTTGGTTTATGTTCGATAGGAAATGCATACTTGGACGTTTGGTCTAGGGTTCTTTAATGAGTTTTTGGAACCTTGGAACGGACGGCCAAGTGCGCAAACGTAGCATCCTCGGTCGGGTTTTGGGTCAGCGTTGACCTGATCCTGATCGGGGGCGTTACAAATAGTGAATATCATTTACTTTTGTGATATTCCGCCTCACCTGGATTGACATATTCTCAATTATAATCCATTTAAAATCTAAGTGGATACTCTTTTTTTTGTTTTCATATGATATTATTGATAAAATACCTAAACATGAACTACAAAGGTCTAAAAACATAGGTAGACGAACAAAAATATGTTCCCAAAACCAAATGCCGACAAACCAAGAGAGGTCTCCGGAGCCGAAAGCCCAAAAAAGAGAAAACTCTAAACAAACTGCTACGGGAAACACAATGATAGACATTACAAGCGGTGATTGACCAAAATAAGAGAAACAAGGCCGAGAAAACAGACTTTGCCGCGAACACAAGAAGATTGGATACAAATCACGAGCCGAATGAAATCAAATGGCCGATGTAAGGGAAAAAACCATTTACTCAACTCTAAAGAACCAACCAAACATCCAAAAACGGGAAATGCAACTGATTTGAAACCCGTTTTTGATGGCAACATCACGAACCTTAAGCTCCACCCGCAACTAGCCTACACTACTATGAAAGAACGAGTCATAGGACTAGCAAACCGCGAAGCCGACAACAAGTGCAGAAAAGCCGCAATGCCAACAATTCCGAGGATTTGTACAATGGAACTTGCCTCAACACGAAGACCATATCAAATGACCTGAACCAAAACTTCATAGGAGAGAGAACCAATCACAAATTAGCCAACCACCACCTCCAATTAACTAACACTAAAACCAAAACACCAACCACTTCTTAAGAGAATCAACAATACTCAAAACCAGAGGAAAATTCACCATTGGGAATTCCAAAACCAAACTACAAGAAATCAAAATCCAACAAACTAACAACCTGAAAAACACCCCCACAATGTAAACAACCGAGGTCAAACACAAGGAAGACATGAAACCAACGACGCCAAACATCACGAATTCCGTCAAGCAATTCTCGACCAAGAAGAGAATCCATCTATTACCTATGCGGTTCTCGCATGGAGAAGACCCGCGCACCCCCGAATTATAGATATAGATACGCCAAAAAATTCACCCCGAGCCACCACCACAAGCCCAATCGACCCCGAACCAGACCCGAGACCACACCCATCGAAGCAGAAACACACACAAAAGAAAGAAGACTCCTTCCACAAACGAGAACGAACACCATCTCGGAAGAACAAAAGCAGAAGCAGGATCCAAAGCTCAAGACTTCAACAAGTAACCACCAACAAAACAGAAGAAAAGCGAGAGCAAAACTGACCCACAAATTCCATACTTCCTCAAAACTCTCAACTAACCTCACAAACCCTTGTAAGAGGACCATCTCACGACCACTCACCGAAAAACTCCTCAAACAAAAGCCAAGCCCAAACCAACTCGAGTCCAGCCCTTACCCAAGTAGATTATAAGATCCTAAGCCATAACTAGCCATAAAAGACCGCTACTAAGCTAAAACAACACAAAGAAGAAAGCAAAAAGCATAAAATAGGGTCCGGTACTAGACGCTATAGAAGTCGCCGGTCATCGAACCAGATCGGGAAAAACTCGAAACTGGAACAGCTAACGGCGCTTCTTTTAGGTTTGGAAAGACACCATCTAAGTGGATACTCATTATCTCTGCAAAAATTTGGATATTTGAAGGAAAGACCTATTACATTAAAATAATAAAAATACTAAAAAATCAATAAATTGAAAAGAAAAACATCCAAATTTTGTAAAAATAAACTAATATTTATTGTTTCTCAGATGTTATTTTTTGTTTTTGAATTTTGTGAAGGTTCAATCGAAAAATCGTTACAACTTACATGAACCGTTAAAACCTATCGATCACGCGGAGGAATAGAGGCCCAGTCAAGTAGATGAAGGATTGGACATTTATGGAAATAATGTGCAGATGACATCAAAAAGATCACGATCATGAAATGGTTGAGTATAATGCAATTATGATGCTTGCCATAAAGTTGGTGACACGAGGATGACCTAATGTAGGCATTGCATGATGAACATTGAATGCTAATGCGACGTGGAAAGGAGCTGAGTAAAAGGCAGAGTACACTCAGAGGAATGCTAAAGTATAGAGGTGTTGTCTAGACAATAATAAGGTCGAATTTTGAAGGTGATTGTTATTTCATCTTTTTAAACCAAATTTTGGAGAACTTGTCGGTCCAACACTTCCTGCTACTGATATTCCAATCCCTGCGCGGATAAGATTGCTAAAGAACCTCACAAGTCACAAACGATATGAGACATGTTCTTTGTTAAGTTGCTTTTCTATGTTTTTAAAGTCTTTTGTAAATGCTAGTTGTATATACTATTTGTTGCGTTTTTAGCAAATACTACTGATTTTTAATACTCCATATACCTTTTTGTTTCATAACCGAAACAGAAAGCAACTCAAAACAAAACACATAAATCACGAATATTTTGCCATCACTACTTAACATACACTTCCAGTTTCATACAAACACAAACTGCAACGTTTCTTCAGACATATGAGAACAAAAAGTCTGTCACGTCACGTCACATTCACATCAACTCTTCGTCATTGACACATTAAAAATCAACGATTGGTTTCACATTTTCCCTATATTTCTACATACTTGACTCAAAAAAATTATAAAAATGTTCCTCAGTTTCAGACTAAGTCTAAGTCCAAGTCGTCTCCACCGTGAAACCTAACTTGGTCAAGTTTGGTAAGTCTCCTTGAGGGTAAATTTGTTTGGTTTTTGAACTTTAAATGTGCACTGAGTTTATAATGGTATCATAAAATTCAACAATCTCATGATGAATTTGTGACTTTCTTCAATTTTTAGTAATCAATACGACCACTTTCTCTTAAAAGTTTAGGCCTTTAGGCAATAATTTTCATAGAGAAGAAAAACAAAAGTTTACAATTGTGGAAACTTTAAGGAGAACGTGTAAAAAAAGTAGCTTTTCATTTTCCATTTATAGACTGAATTTTTGCAGATGCAATTGGGATCCAAGAGTAAACAAACACTAGAGACAGAGAGCTTCCTAACAGGAAAAATGAGAATTTCCAAACCATCCTCTGTATTTTCATTTCTTTTGATTTTCGCCTTATATTTTTCACTCTACACCATAACACCAACTTCTTCAGCTTCCATCCAAGATCAATTCATCAACTGTCTCCAAAGAAACACAAATGTTTATTTCCCACTCGAAAATACGTTTTTCGCTCCTGCGAAAAACGTCTCTATGTTCAGCCAGGTCCTCGAATCGACGGCTCAGAATCTCCGGTTTTTGAGAAAAACCATGCCTAAACCGGGCTTCATAATCAAACCCATTCACGAGTCTCATGTCCAAGCTTCCATACTCTGTTCCAAGAAACTCCGGATTCATTTCCGTATCAGAAGTGGCGGCCACGACTACGAGGGCCTCTCTTATGTCTCGGAGATCGAAAAACCGTTTATAGTGATGGATCTTTCGAAGCTGAGACAGATCAACATCAATATTAAAGACAACACAGCTTGGGTTCAAGCTGGTGCAACAGTTGGTGAACTTTACTACAGGTATATAAATAAAAAACAATAGTAAGCAAACAAACAATAATACTTTACTATAATTGTATACTTAATCAAGAAACTGTTTTCTTACTTGTAGGATTGCAGAGAAGAGTAAAGTCCATGGTTTCCCTGCGGGTTTATGCTCGAGCTTAGGGATTGGAGGGCACATAACAGGCGGTGCATACGGTGCCATGATGAGGAAATACGGTCTTGGTGCAGATAATGTTCTAGACGCAAAGATCGTTGATGCTAACGGTAGATTACTTGACAGAGCCGCCATGGGCGAGGACACGTTTTGGGCGATAAGAGGAGGCGCCGGAGGGAGTTTTGGAGTAATACTAGCATGGAAGATCAAGCTTGTTCCTGTTCCTAAGACCGTTACCGTCTTTACCGTCACCAAAACGTTAGAACAAGACGTGGGGAACAAGATTCTTTCGAAGTGGCAAGTGGTCGCGGACAAGCTTGTTGATGAGTTATTCATTAGAGTGATCTTCAACGTAGCTGGAAGCAATGGAAACAAGACGGCGACCACATCGTACAATGCTATGTTTCTTGGAAACAAAGGCACATTGATGAAAGTTATGAAGAAGAGTTTTCCCGAGCTAGGGCTAACACCGAAAGATTGTATTGAAATGAGCTGGGTCGAATCCATTGTTTACATTTCTGGATTCCCGAGCAGCACTCCTACTAATGTTTTGCTTCAAGGGAAGTCTCCTTTCCCCAAGAATAATTTCAAGGCCAAATCGGATTTCGTGTTAAAACCGGTTTCCGAATCAGGGCTTAAAGGGATTTTCAAGAAGTTACTTAAAGAAGATATTCCAATGATGATATGGAATCCTTACGGAGGAATGATGGCGAAAATCCCCGAATCCCAAATTCCATTTCCGCATAGAAAAGGAGTCATTTTCAAGATTCAGTACGTAACGAGCTGGCCAGACAGCGATAAGAGACCAAGCAAGCACATCAACTGGATCAAAGATCTGTACAATTACATGACGCCTTACGTCTCGACGCATCCACGACAAGCGTACGTGAACTACCGTGATCTAGACCTTGGAAAGAACAAGAGAAATATGAAATCGAGTATGAAACTCAAACAAGCTCAAGTTTGGGGACCTCAGTACTTCAAAGACAATTTCAACAGATTGGTGAGGATTAAATCCAAGGTTGATCCAGATAACTTCTTCAGACATGAACAGAGCATCCCAACTCTACCCGTTCGCTAAGCTCAAGATAAAGACGAACTACATCAAGTCAAATAAAAAGAAACTAGAAGAAATTAGATAAATGGTTTCTTATGTACTTGTGAGAAAAAGTTCTAGCTAATATTATAAATGCGTGCTTGTGGTACTTTGTTTTAATTCAAATTTTAAATCATTGCTTCTTAGTAACCAATTTCTCAAATCAACCCTAGAATCGTATACCAAATGGGTCTTGGTCTAGTGGTTTTCGAATGTATTCAAGATTACTAGTCCACTTGAAATAGTGATTTACACCTTTAGAACATATTATCAACGGCTGGTTCCACGCACCAGACAACACATAATATCCACGGTGTTAAATCAAAACGAAAAACGAATCTTACTCCCGTATTTAAAGCCTATTCGTACCCCTTATGTGCATATTTAGTTCTCTAATTCTACCACAACAAGGTAACAAGCTTAAGATAGTCAACGTTTTAAAGACAAGTGAAATATGGCTGTCACGTCGTTAACAAATGAAACATAGCTGTCACATTATGAGACAAAATAATCATAATTAATAGCTACTGAATTTTATGGTAATCACACATTTCACACAGTTCATAAGTAATAATTAATTTTAGTCTTACTCTCTTAGTCTTATCTTCCTTCTTAACATAATCTTTCGTATACATTTCTTCATTGACAAAAGAAGAAAACTCCTAACATAATTTACAAACTGTGCATTTGGCTGCGGATGCTGCAGAAATGGGAGTTTCAAAATCACTTCCTCTGATTTCTTACATATTGTTATTTTTCGTATATTTTTCTTTAAACACAATAACACCAACTTCTTCAACCTCTTTACAAGATGATTTCATCAACTGTCTCCATAGAAACACAGATATCGATTTCCCACTCGAGGATACGTTCTTTACTCCTGAACGAAACGCCTCGATCTTCATCGAAGTTCTTGAATTGAGGGCTCGAAATAAACGGTATCTGACCAAGTCAACGCCTAAACCGGGTTTCATATTTAAACCGGTTCATGAATCTCATGTGCAAGCTTCCATCATATGTTCTAAGAAACTTGGAATTCATCTTCGTGTTAGAAGTGGTGGTCATGATTACGAAGGTATGTCTTATGTTTCACAGATCGAAAAGCCATTTATATTGATCGATTTGTCCAAGTTGAGACAGATCGATGTTGATATTGAAGACAATAGTGCTTGGGTTCAAACTGGTGCTACAGCTGGTGAACTATACTATAGGTAATCTAAACACTTATTTCTGCGTTTGCGTTTGCGTTTGCGTTTGCGTTTGCGTTTATATGTATATTAATAATGTATATAATCTTTTTGTTGGGAAAATTCCAAGACATTATAGAAAATCCCATCAAAAACACAATATTATATTTTCTACACGGATATTGATCTTTCTAATAACTAACAAACATTTTTGCAACTTTTAGCAACGAAAATGACTCAAAACTATTATTTTCTTGAATTATCACATTTCTTTTCTTGACATAATATATTATTTTTTCATCTCCGTCTCATATGGGACATATACTACTGTATGTTGTTCTAATATATATAAAATAAAATAAAAAAATAAAATTATACAACTCATATATTTGTATACTTATATATAAAAAAGAATTAAATAGAATTTTAGTTACTTAATACATGTTTACCATTATTTTCTATACTTTAATGGAAAAATTACACTAAAACACATTTTTTAGTAAAAGTTTACAGTAAGGGACACATTTGTTTTTAGGCACACTTTTCATTTTTTTTTCCTTTTTTATCTTAAAAAATGACTAAAATACCATTAATGAAACTTTCTTCTTCCCTTTCTCTGCATCTAATTTTTATTTTTAATCGTGACCATTGGATGAAAGTTTAAAACGGATGGTTGAAATTAAACGAATTTTAAACGCATGTTTTGAGTTCACTCATTCGAATTCGTGTTCGTCCACGAACAGTTATCCACGAAATCGTTTTTTCCAACATTTCATAAAAACTATCATTCAAAAAAAAAAATTGGGTTTACATTACCAACACATTTGACAATTTATTATTACCATGACTTTGTTGAACCAAATTCGAATAAAAACACAAATACAAAACTTATAAAACAATCTAAGAATAATAAACAAAAGAAATAACATTAGGAAACCAATAATTTGATAACATGTGTTCAAAAATTGATAGATTAAAAACAATTGACATATAAGAAAAAAAATAGTCGTAGATATGCTATCGTGGACATAATAATAAATTTTGAGATTGTTTATAAATAACTTATCCACAAATATTGTTATTAATTTTGAATTATTATAAATAACCTATTCATCTTAACTACATAGTTACCTATAATAATTTGTACAAATTATAAATTGGTTATAAATCCAAATGAATATCTAGGCAATTTTAAGATTCAAAATCGTCCATATCCACCAAATTTCTTAATTTCATTATTTTCTGAAAGATAGTGTTTTTTTTATGGACAGTTGAAAAAGCGATTTCGTGGATCACTGTTCGTGGACGAACACGAATTTGAATGAGCAAAATCAAAACATGTGTTTAAAATTCATTTAATCTCAACCATTCGTTTTATACTTTCATCCAATTGTCACGATTAAAAAGATGGGAGAAAAAGAAGAAGAAAACTTCATTAAGGGTATTTTAGTCATTTTTTAGAAAATAAAGGAAAGAAAGATGAAAAATATTCCTAAAAACAAAAGTGTCCCTTAGTGTAAACTTTTATCAAAAAAGTGTATCTAAGTGTAAATACGACATTCTTTAAAATAATATTATAATTAGATAATATATCAATTAAATGTATTTAAATTTGAAAAGATTATAAAAAATTATGTTATACCTTACAAAAATAATTCATATACAATGCATTTCAATAAATATACATGATCTATGTAATTATAAAACATATATATATATATATATATTAAAATTTACCGTCGTTTTTTATATGTTCTATTATTTTCAAATAAATTTTAATAAACTATAAACTAAATATTAACATATTAAATTTTATAATTTATAAATATATTTTATTAAAATTAAAACTTTTTATATATAACATTAGTTTATTTGTCATATTATTTGTTAAATAGTATTATAATAAATAATTTAATAACAAATAATTTTTAAAATGATGTAATAATTTATGACTAATATAAAAAATATTTTAGAATACATATAAATAAATATAGTTAAATAATTTTATTTTAATTTTATATATAATCATTCACTACTCTACCAATCACTTAAAATATGCAATTTAGGCAGATGTTTCATGCTCCACATGTTTCATGCTAATGCTTCTTCATGTTAACGTGAAGAAGCATTATCCTCTGCCACTTCTAACCAAAATTAAAGCATTTTGTTTAAAATACTTTAAGATAACGATGTAAGACCAAACACAATCAAACAAAGGCATGATGTTGATTATTATAAACGAAATGAGAGAGTGAACAATATTTCACTACTGAATCTTTGGTTAATGTTGTTACCTTCTTCCTTTTTTAACTTCAGAATCGCTGAGAAGAGCAAGATCCATGGATTCCCGGCTGGTTTGTTCTCGACCTTAGGCATAGGTGGTCATATAGTAGGTGGTGCATACGGTTCCTTGATGAGGAAGTTTGGTCTTGCCGCTGATAATGTTCTAGACGCAAAGATCGTTGATGCTAACGGTAAATTACTAGATAGAACCGCGATGGGTGAAGATCTGTTTTGGGCGATTAGAGGAGGCGGTGGAGGGAGTTTCGGGATAATTTTATCATGGAAGATTAAGCTTGTTCCTGTTCCTGAAACCCTAACGGTCTTCACGGTAACCAAAACATTAGAGCAAGATGCAAAATTCAAGATTCTTTCAAAGTGGCAACGAATTGCAGATAAGCTTGTTGAAGAACTATTTGTTCGAGTCCTGTTCAGAATCACTGGGAACAATGGAAACAAAACTGTGACAATGTCGTACAGAGGCCAGTTTCTTGGCGAAAAAGGCTCCTTGATGAAAGTTATGAATAAGGGTTTTCCGGAACTAGGGCTAACTCAAGAGGACTGTATCGAAATGAGCTGGATCGAATCCATTGTTTACTTTGCTGGATTCTCACTATTACCACGTCCTCCTATTGAAGTTCTGCTTCAAGTGGAATCACCTATCGTAAAAGTTAACTTCAAAGCAAAGTCTGATTTTGCTAAAGAACCTATTCCGGTATTAGGGCTCAAAGGAATGTTCAAGAGATTGCTTGAAGAAGACGCATCGTTTCTTATTTGGACTCCTTACGGCGGAATGATGACGAAAATTCCTGAATCCAAGATCCCATTCCCGCATAGAAACGGAACTCTCTTCATGATTCACTATCACACGGGCTGGTCAGAGAGCGACAAGAGACCGAACAGACACATCAAATGGATCGGAGAGTTGTACAATTACATGACGCCTTATGTCTCAAGCAATCCAAGACAAGCATATGTGAACTACCGTGATCTAGACCTAGGAAAGAACAAGAAAAATGCCAAAGCAAACTTGGAAAATGCTCATGTATGGGGAGCTAAGTACTTCAAAGACAATTTCAAAAGATTGGTGAGGATTAAATCAAAAGTTGATCCAAATAACTTCTTCAGACACGAGCAGAGCATCCCAACTCTACCCGTTTGAAGCTAAGCCCAAGATTAAAAAAAACAATTATATCAATCAAATAAGTATATACGTTTTCGTTTCAATTGGCATGTCTAAAACTATCTTATCACTGAAATCAGAAATAATAAAATTGTGTGTGTGTGTTTTTTTATGTGTTCACTTTCGAACAGTTGAGCCCATATGAGTATTTTAATTTATGAGATGTATGGGACGGTCCAAGTAATGAGAACAATACATATATACAGAAAAACCTAGATTATTTGTCAATTTTGTCTATTTGGTGAACGGTAGAGTATATGGTCCGTCCTAGGCTCCTAACCTTGGGCGTTCGGGTACCCAAACGTATTCAGTTCAGATTTTTCAGATTCTTGGATTTTCGGGTGTAGAGATATAGAAACTATTCGAGTACATATTGAAATTCATTTTAGATGTTTTGGGAATTCGGTTCAGATTCGATTTAGATCATTCCGGTTTGGATTTTTTTGCCAAGACTAGTCCGTCCCATTCCAAACCTATTTGTGGCTTTAATGCCCCCCATATCTAGTTCTCTAACTAATTCTATCAAACAAGGTAACAAGTTAAGTTTTTATTTTAAAAGTCAAAAGTTTTTAAGACAAGCAAGTGAAATATGGTTGTCATATTAATGAGACAAAATAATCATACAGTATTAATATAAGCACGACCACACTGAGTCTTATGATGATCACACCATTAACTAAACTAATGGATCTAGTTATGGTAGGGTAAAAATAATAGCTCACTGTGAACATAAAAATAATAGCTCATCGACATAAATAAGTACTAGCAAACAAATAGTTGAGTTTAAAAAAAAAAGAAGGGGGAATCACGCGCGTGAGATTCACTCGCGGCGATTCCAAAAACCACCGTCAAAGCTCGAGCTCTCACCTCCATCTCCTCCGCTTGACTCTCCGGCTACCGGTTTTACCGGTGCCGTGAGAGGGCCAACCTTTGGTATTCGTTACTTGTTCCTTAGCACTCCTCTCTTCTCAGATCTAATTGTTTCACTCTGTTTTTCACGGTGAGTGGGTCGGAAGTTCGTGCGTGGCGGCCGCGTCTCGGGGATAGGGTTCCCTCCGCCGTTGTTGATTTTCTCGTCGATGGTGATTGATGACGGCGAGGTTCAGCTGATGCCCTTCCCTTGCCTCACGCGTTTCGACCGATGCAGATCTGTTTTTCAGATCTCCTTCCTCCTTGGCGTTTCTGATGACTAGGTAAGCACAATACAGAAGTGGAGCGGCGTCCATACTTCGTGGTAAGCTTATATGTCTCGCGTGGTCTCGTCACCTTCCTCTCTTTGTACTGGAAGTTCCGCCGTGGCTCAGTCTTCGTTTCCGGTGGTGGGCTTCTCTCAAACGGTCTCCTCCGCTCGAGGACTGTTGAGGACCTTGTTTTGAGAAGTTTTTGTCTCCACCTGAAGACTAGTGTTTTCTAATTGGGTTGTGACTCTAGAGATTTCTGTTTGGTGAAGGCGAAGTGGCTTCGCCGCTTCGTGGTTGGTTTTCCTTCCTCTCTTTACCACTTGGAACCTCGATCTCTTTTAGTCTCTCCGATTAGTTTGGTTCAGGGTAATGTGATTGGTAAGGGTTCCGGGATTCTCCTTAGATAAGTGGGCTTGATGAAATGCTCTTTTACCTAGTGGTGTATTCGTCTGAGGACAACAGCGAATCCCAATAGTGATCGGTCATTGTGGCGTCTTGAGTGTGAGGCCTTGTCTTTGTTGATCCCTCGCCTTCCTCTCCGATACGTATGGTGTTGCTTTGTAGGTTTTGGCACAGCCACCGGTGGTGTCTTCTTGCTGGTTCCTTGATTTGTTTCGCTGTATTCAAGTGATTTGGTTACAGTCGAGGCTTGTTGTTATTTGTGTCCTGCTACTGAAGTTGTTGAGATTGTAGCTAGTGTGGCCTTGGGTTGTGATGTTTGCAGCAGCTCGGTAAGCTAGAGGAGCTAGTAATTTCCATTTTGGTTCACATCTTTGGGAAGTGAGGTTTCTTGTTTGTTCTAGCTCATGGTTTGTGGATCATGTACCGATCACTTGATGCGAGAGGAGTCAGTGGTTGTGCGCTACGGGTCTTGGCCGTTGACGGTTCGATCATGGGCCTCTTTAGAAAGGCTTCTAGTGATTTGAGTTTGCTCATCTATCTTACCCGACGGTTCTTCTACATTTTGGCCTACGGATATCGGAGGAACATTTGCAACGTCATCACTTCGTGTAACTCCATTCGCATTTTGCGTCTATCGAGTGACGGATTGAAAACTTTCAAGTTTTATGTTTCCATGTTTTTATCTTTTTTGCCATGGAATCATTAAATTGGTTTATAATTTTTTGTAAACCCAAACTTTTCATTTTAATGAAATATTTACATTTTTAGCAAAAAAAAAACAAATAGTTGAGGGTGAAAATACTTTTTTCGTTGACTCACAAGACGATCCGTAAAATTTGGTCGAGTTCTCTAGATTATTTTCTAAGATTATTCTGATTGTTTGGAGTTGGACCCTAACAACACAGTCTCAAACAACATATCAGTTTATGTTGAAGTTTGGTTTTAACACGTACCAAACCACATTCCAAATATTTTTTTTAAGGGTTGATGATTATATTTCTCATTGAAAATGAATTGAAATCAGATTAACCGAAATCCAATTCTTTCGATTCGATTTCAGTTGTATCGAAAATTATGCTATCTATTACATAAAATATGTGCCAAAAGAGGTCACATTGAAAAGAAAAAAAGGTCACATTGGGAAAAAAAGAGGGATTTTTGCTAAATTGACCCAAATTGGAAGGTGCTTTGTCCCACTAACCTTTAGTGAAGGTGTTTTTGTCCCCTTAACCAAACAATTATTGAAATTCAATTTAGCCATTGGAAATTAATAAATAAATAAAAATCATTATTTTCTGATTTTCCAAAATTCAGAAATTGGGATTGATATATGTTATTTCCTTATTTAAAAAGATTCACTTTCCTTGTTAAATCTTAATGAAAAACAAAAACAAAAACCAAAAAAAAAAGTAGATTCACTTTTTAAATATATTTATTAAGGAAAGTAGATAATCACGATTTATAAGATCTTAGATTTAAGAAAATTAAACTAACTTTGGTAGAATATAGGTAAGAAGTAGATGAATGCGGTAGAATACATCTGCTATATGGCGTAGAAGACAAGACATTTGGCAGTAACAAGCCAAATCGTGGAATTGGCTTTCTGCATTTCGTAGAAATAAAATAATTGGCAGAACATAGGTTTCTAGCCGTGGTAAATTTGTATTTTTTTGGTAGAAAACGAAATCTGACACTTTTTTTTATAATTTTTTTTTTAAGTTCAATCTATATACCTTCTACATAATGTTTTTGTATTTTTCTTATTTTTAAACTTTATAAAACCTATTTATTTTGAATTTATAATGTTTATTGAAGGGTAATTTTGAGAAATTTTGACACAAAGTTTTAAGGTTAGTATGACAAAACACCTGCCAACTTGGGTCAGTGCGGTAAAATTCCCAAAAAAAAAAAAAGGTGGGGAACTTAGATGATTAGAGATTCATTTGGGTTGGCTGTTTATTCCCCCTATAATTTGCATTGTCTGTTCCCCTTATAATTTGCACTAAACCATTTTCCCTCCAGACTTTTGATATCGTTGTTTTACTACATATTTACAAACTGATCAAAAACCAACATAAACGAAATAACTCTTTGTAATTAATTAACCACATGAAATTGGTTAGTCCTAAACCACTCATTAAACCATAATTAGGATTAGTTATACCTTTTCTTCAACAATAACGTCAACAAGGAAGGTTTTCAACGTATGTTTGTTGACGTTATTACTAAACCTTCCTTGATGCATCCACCACAAGCGTACGTGAACTACCGTGATCTGGACCTTGGAAAAAACAAGAAAAACATGAAATCGAGCATGAAACTCAAGCAAGCTCAAGTTTGGGGAGCTAACAACTTCAAAGAAAATTTCAACAGATTGGTGAGGATTAAATCAAAAGTTGATCCATATAACTCTTCAGACACGAACAAAGCATCCCAACTCTGAACCTTCGAGGCTAAAAGCAAAAATGAGAGGACATGTAACACATTGGTTTAAACATAAGTTATTTTATCACGAAATCACAAGTAAGTAAAATATTTATCTTTTGGATGTGTATTCAATTTGAAACAATTGATCCATATGAATATTTTTACTCAATTGCATTTTTTTTGGGTCAACTTAATGCGTCTAGTTTTCTAGTTCCCTAACCTACCACACAATCTAAAACCAAATCCAACGCTCTCACGTCAATCACAAATAGTTGGATAGGAAATGAGAGGACATGTAACACATTGGTTTAAAGATAAGTTACTTTATCACGAAATCACAAGTAAGTAAAATATTTATCTTTTGGATGTGTATTCAATTTGAAACAATTGATCCATATGAATATTTTTACTCAATTGCATTTTTTCTTTTGGTCAACTTAATGCGTCTAGTTTTCTAGTTCCCTACCCTACCACACAATCTAAAACCAAATTCAACGCTCTCACGTCAATCACAAATAGTTGGATATGATATGAGACAAACTAATCGTCGTTGATGATAAAGAAACCTACCCAATCTTTTGACTTCCATTTGTCAACTAAATTTTATGAATCTTGCTTTATGACAATCTTTATTTTCATATATAAACACATTTCTCCACTAACAAAAAAATAAGAACAATACACATTCATTGCCATCTTGAGGCCTAATTGTGTGTTTGGCTTCTCTATTGACTACAAAGATGGAAATTCCCAAACTATTATCTTCAATTTCTTTCATTTCGTTTTTAGCCTTATATTTTTCAGTCTACACAGTAACACCAATTTCTTCAACTTCCCTACAGTATGATTTCATCAACTGTCTCCATAAAAACACAAATATCGATTTCACACTCGAGAATACGTTCTTTACTCCTGAAAGAAACGCCTCGATCTTCATCGAAGTTCTTGAATCGACGGCTCAAAATCAACGGTATTTGACCAAGGCAATGCCTAAGCCGGGTTTCATATATAAACCGGTTAATGAGTCTCACGCCCAAGCTTCCATCATATGTTCCAAGAAACTTGGTATTCATTTTCGTGTTAGAAGTGGCGGTCACGATTACGAGGGTGTATCTTATGTTTCGCAGATCGAAGAACCATTTATAATTATCGATCTATCGAAATTGAGACAGATAGATGTTGATATTGAAGACAATAGTGTTTGAGTTCAAGCTGGTGCTACCATTGGTGAGCTTTACTACAGGTAACATATTAAATCTCGTTATGTTTCAAACACTAACTTCGGCGTTTGCTTTTACATATGAAAATAACATCAAAATACTGTGTTATTGGATTACTAGTTTAAAATGTTCAAAATCTTGTGCGGTTCGTATAATAATTAAGATTTCTTCAGCTGAAATGTTTAAAGTAAAATCTAAAACTAGGTCCAAACGTTCAAATTTTTTATATTTCTTACATTATAAGACCAAAAAAGTGTTTTTTGTCCTAAAGTCTTGGACCGGTCTTCTATGGATTTTCAAATCAATTAAAATATACAAATCGAAAACCTTTCAATATACTTTTCAAATTTTCATATAAGTTGTGTAAAAATGCAAACACAGACGCCAAACTATTTGTTTGTTTAAAATGCTAAAGGTTGTAGATCATTTGGAAAACATTTATACTATTTAGTATAAGTGTAAAACCAAACAGATACAGCAATCGCAACAAGAGTAAACAGTATTTCACTATTGAATCTTTGGTTTGCTAACTGTAGAATTGCAGAGAAGAGTAAGATCCATGGATGCCCTGCAGGTGTGTACCCAAGCTTAGGCATAGGTGGTCATATAACAGGTGGTGCATACGGTTCCTTGATGAGGAAGTTTGGTCTTGCCGCTGATAATGTTCTAGACGCAAAGATCGTCGATAGTAACGGTAAATTACTCGATAGAGCCGCGATGGGGGAAGATCTGTTTTGGGCGATTAGAGGAGGCGGTGGAGGGAGTTTCGGGATAATTTTATCATGGAAGATCAAGCTTGTTCCTGTTCCTGAAACCCTAACCGTCTTCACTGTCAGCAAAACATTAGATCAAGACGTAGGATTCAAGATTCTTTCGAAATGGCAACAAGTGCCGAACAAGCTTGTCGAAGATCTCTTCTTACGCGTGTTCTTAAGCGTCGCTGGAAACAACGGAACCAAGACTGTGACAATGTCCTACATAGGTCAGTTTCTTGGAGAGAAAGGCACCTTGATGAAAGTCATGAAGAAGGATTTTCCGGAGTTAGGGCTAACTTTGGCGGATTGTATAGAAATGAGTTGGATTGAATCCATTATTTACAATTCTGGATACCCGACAAGCCGGCCTCCTCCTACCGATGTTTTGCTTCAAGCGAAGTCACCTATAGGAGAAGTTTACTTCAAAGCGAAATCGGATTTCGCTAAAGAACCTATTACGATATTAGGGCTCAAAGGAATGTTCAAGAAGTTGCTTGAAGAAGACGCAGCGTTGGTGATTTGGACTCCTTACGGGGGAATGATGGACAAAATCCCTGAATCTGAGACCCCATTTCCGCACAGAAAGGGAACTATTTTCATGATTCAGTATTACAGGAACTGGACAGAAAGCGAAAAGAGACCGAACAGACGTATCCAATGGATCAGAGAGCTGTACAGTTACATGACGCCTTATGTCTCAAGTAATCCAAGACAAGCATATGTGAACTACAGAGATCTAGACCTGGGACAGAACAAGTTCAACTCAAAGGGTAACTGTATAGAAGTTCAAGTATGGGGAGCTAAGTACTACAAAGACAATTTCAAAAGATTAGTGAGGATTAAATCAAAGGTTGATCCAGAGAATTTCTTTAGACATGAACAGAGTATCCCACCTCTTTCATATTAAGCTAGACCAATATCAAATACGAATAAACAACATGCATTTCCCTTATAATTCGAAATATTGCTTGTAGTACCTCAATTTTCAAATCTATATATAGCTTTGTGTCATTGTTTCGGTTTTCATTTACAGATGAAGAACAAAATTAGCATAAATCTGTTGGAATCAAAGATTGACTAGGGCTGGGCATTCGGATATCCGATCGGGTTCGGGTCGGATATTTCGGTTTTTCGGGTACTTCGGTAATGAGGTTTAGTACCCTATCGGGTATTTTATAAATTCGGGTCGGGTTCGGATAAAATGACTTCGGGTTCGGTTCGGGTTCGGTTATATCCGATGTGCAATCTATTTAAAAATATACTTCAAATATGAATTTGAACAGAATTCAAATTGATCAAAAACTTCAAAACAAAAATTCAAATAAACATAGATATCGAAAAAGAAATTCGGTTTTATTAGTTTTTACATGAATTATCCAAAAATACCCGAGAAAATATCAAAAACAAAATTTTAAAAATTCAAATAGTATTGATAATTTAGTTATTTTTATCCGAATATAATCCATAATATTCAAATGAACCAAAAGTAATAGAAATTATCTAAAATACATGAACATATCTAACCTTACATCCAATTATCTTTGGTTTAATTTATATTTGTGTTAGTTCGGATACCCGTTCGGTTATCGGTTCGGTCCGGGTTCGGATTCGGGTTTTCGGGTTTAGAGACATAGAACCCGATCGGATATTTTATAAATTCGGGTCGGGTTCGGATCGGGTAATTTGAGTCGGGTTCGGTTCGGTAATTCGGTTACGGGTAATTTGCCCACCCCTAAGATTGACTGCCGAAACTTCCCAAGTCTTCGTTTAAATATAGTTGATGGGCTTTTGCATTGAATGGATTCGGGGCCAGATTTCTTCCTCCGACTCTTTCCCCACTACCTGGCTGTTTCAAACCATTAGGATTGTGTTAATTTAAATTGAGAAAATTGGATTGTATACCCTTAAATTTGTTGAACATTGGAAATGTATACCAAATTTTACAACATTGGAAAATTATTTTAATATTGAACAAATTATCATATAAATATGTGGACAATTAAAAATTGTTTTGTGTAAATTATAAAATTAAGTTCAATTTATTAAGAACTCATACTTATTTTTTAAAACAAAAAAAACTATATAGTTAATTAATCCTAATTTTTGCAACTAAAATTATATTTAAGTAAGTCGATTTATTTTACACAGTTGATTTATATTTTTGTTCGTTGATTTTTTACTCTATTGATTTATTTAAACTATTGACTTCTTTTTTATGTCTGTCGACTTAATTTTCAGTTTGATCGACTTATTTTCAACTATGGATTTATATTTGTATTGGTTAATTTTTTTTCTTTGTCGACTTATTTAACCATTGACTTATTTTTTATGTTCGATGACTTAATCATTAGATTCGTCGATTTATTTTCATATATGGATTTATATTTGTATTGGTTGACTTTTTCCTTTGTCGATTTATATAACCATTGACTTTACACTATCGATTTATATTATGGTTCGTTGACTTTTTATCTAATAGTAAAAATATCATTTCAAACTAAAAATAGGGTAGTTTTCAAATGTTAACAAATTTGGTATAGTTTTCAAATTTTCAAACAAATTTAGGGTACTTATCCAAATCACCCATTTAAATTTGATTTCTACCAAAAAAAGTTGATTTAAGATTCTCGAAAATATCAAGCAAGTCTCTTCTGCCAATAATCTAACGTGAGCATGAAGGATGGAAAGGTTCAAGAATAGCTTGGTTCGAAAAATTGAAAAAAAAAGCACAATAAAAGGCTTGAGATATTATGCCTGGAATTTTTTTTTCTTGATTGATGTGTAGATATGAGGCGTCATGTCCTTTTTTTTGCCATACGCAAGGTTTGGTATGTTCATGCCAGCACAACTCTTTCTAAATGAAAAAAGTAATCCTAATCTCACGGCTATAATTGCTAACATTTGTAAATAGATGGCGTTACTCCTTTTCACCCAACAAGATGATGAATTTTTATAACTCGAAACGATTTCATTGTTTAGAAACTTCTCTTTCTTGCCAACGACTACAATGAACAAAACTATCCATGTAACAAAGCATCTCTTTACACATGATACATCTTTTCTTTTTTTTCTTTCTTTTTTAATGAATGTCAAATTTATTCATATAAAAAACTGTTTTTACAACGAGTGCATCAGTAATTTAGCATGCAAATTAATCTAGAATTACATATGAAAACATAAAATCATCTTGAAGCAAACCATGCTTTGAGTAGTACACAAATGATACATCATTTGTTATACGAAGCGTCTTTAGTGACCGGTAATTGCGATTGCTTTGTATATTATGATTTGGTAGTTAGTATTTCATATACGATATTAAGTTTTACATTTTCTCATGAGAGTAAATATTTTCACCACTGAACCGAATTTTCAAGTTAATAGTTTGTACTTTTTCCTCAACTTTTTTATCGCAAAATAAGACACATATTTATCTATATGCTTCTGAAAACTATTAGTCCCTTCGAATTGTAGTCGACTTGTCATTGTGGCCGTGACCTTTTGCTTACCAACTTTATTTGTTTTTTAAAACACCGAAAAAATGTTTCATTAGCATCGTCAAATTTTCATTGTCAGTTTTTTGTTTGTAGCGATTGATATGCAAGTAAAAAAAACCTATTAAAAGAAATTTGATAGCACCATCGACGACTATCTAATTCTCAACCTTTACTTGCTTTATATCCCACCTAGTATATACAAGTTGGTCATCTTGGAAAAGTCAAAAGATACAATTTTGTACAATATTTGTTGATGTATGATTATCAAACGAAAGCATGTTGAAAGTATTTTATCCTAACTTAAAGCCAAGATGGGGGGCTCGTGTGTATAACACAAATGCCATACACACTAATGAGTTTCTTTTTGAAAAATTTATTCAATTTAAAAGCATGAAATATAAAATGTTTTAAGGTCCCCAACCCATTGTTTTGATTTGTTGCAAATCTATCACATATTTTAGAAATGGATTTTAACCAAATTAGTTAGCTAGTGGACTAAATTTAACTAACCGATTAAAAAGTGAACCAGATAAAACTGATCGAACCAAATTGATGTTGTACCCAACCACCAAAACAGTTAATCGAGTAGAATAATTTAAACCAGAAACCCTAGAAATAATTTATGTTTGAGACGAAGTCGAGATCAAGACGATGCATCTAGTTCTCCGGAGAACCACAATTGCATCAATCGAGAAGCAAATAGCGATATCGCTCCACAATACACACTAATGAGTTAAAACAACAAAATTTACAAGAACAGGAATTAGTGATTTCACAAATCATTCTATATCAAAATCTGATATTTAGAATCGGAATAGGGGTTAGTGATTCACACAAATGCATTATATTTATTACAAAATCATCATCAAAAGTCAAAACTTGATATCTAAACTCTATATAAGTACAAAAATAAAATCTTTAACAACAAGGTGCTGTAGTGTAGTGGTTATCACGTTTGCCTTACACGCAAAAGGTCTCCAGTTCGATCCTGGGCAGCACCAAATGTCTGTTATATTTTTCCACTTTTTCCCATTTTTTAACCATTAATGGCCGTTACACTTATTTATTTATTTATTTCACATCCCAAAATATATAAATTCACCATCATCGTTGACCCCAAAAAGCGATCTCTTTTTTAACTCTTTTTACAAACCCTAAAAATCTCATCTTCTTCACCGTCGTCGACCACTGCGTTTACACACTACTCTCTCTCTCTCTCTCTACACCGTCAGAACTCTAAAACCCATTCTTCATTTTCCCTAATTCTCTCCAATTTCTCAAATCGATTTGGGTTTACTTTACCGTAACCTCTTTGATTCGCATTGTTGCGAATCCGATCTTCCCAGTTCGAAACTCGATTACTACTTCAAATGAGCGAGATTTAGAGCGAAATTTGAAGAATTCGGAAGAATTAAGGTTAGTTTTGTGATTTGACTTCGGGTTTTATCGATTTACATTGTCAAGGCGATACATTTCAGTGTACAATTCGGCTCCTAATGCTTAAAATTGAATTTTGCTTCTTGGGTTTTCATTATTCAGTTTCTTTGTTTGGTAGTTTAAGTTTCAGTTTGAGAATCGAAAATTGAAATTGAAGATTGCTTCTTCGGGTTTTTTTATGTCTTGAAATCGAAACTGAAATTGTAATTCATTAGGAATTGAGTTTGTAACCTTATTTTCAGAATCAAGATGATTACTTTATGCTAAAGTTTAGGCTTTTGGGTGAGAGTTTCGTAACCAACTTCATTTGCTTGATTAGATATTATACTTCAGATTTACTCTTGATGCAATATCTGAGATGAGTTCTTATATGTTTTGTTGAATCATTTGACTTGATTATACTTTCTAGATGCCTCCTTGTGTTATGATTAGAGAAGCGTGGGATGTTGTATTTAGGATTTGCCTAATTGAAAATGGATAAAGTAGTGTTGATTATATACCTTTTGATAAGGAACAGATCTTGGTTAGTACCATTGCAGTATCAATCATCTGTAAATCTTGTAGAATAGTCCTGTGAGTTTTGTCTTAATTGGAGTCATGTACAGTGTTACTTACATGTTAACGATAAGCAAATTAAACCAGTTTGATTCTGCCATTGCAGATTGTTACGGTGGATTGGGCAGGTTTTGGAGCTTATATTCCTCCTGGTTTCTTTTTTCTTATGTGGTGGTGCTTGAGAGGCTTTTTGTATGATATAAATGCGCTAGATCAGAGAAAAGGTTTAACATGAAGTTATCAAATATTCCGCAACGATATGTGATAGTCTTCTTAACTTTCCTTAGCACCTCCGTGTGTTATATAGAGCGTGTTGGTTTCTCTATTGCATATACTGTTGCTGCAGATGCTGCAGGGATCAATCAATCAAGCAAAGGAACTATACTTGCCACGTTCTTTGTTGGCTATGCGTGTTCTCAAGTCCCTGGAGGTTGGGCAGCTCAGAAAATTGGTGGAAGGAAAGTTCTCCTTTTGTCATTTGTTTTATGGTCATCGACGTGTTTCTTGGTTCCGTTAGATCCAAACAGAGTTGGGCTCTTGGTTGTTGCCCGTTTACTTGTTGGTGTTGCTCAAGGTTTCATATTTCCTTCTATCCACACGGTTTTGGCTCAGTGGGTTCCTCCTCATGAAAGGTCTAGATTAGTTTCAATAACGACCTCGGGAATGTATCTAGGTGCAGCTTTAGGAATGTGGTTTCTCCCTGTTTTAGTTGAACTTAGAGGTCCGGAATCAGTTTTCTTAGCAGAAGCATTAGCAGGTGTCATATGGTCATTGCTTTGGGTTAGATACGCCACTGACCCACCTCGATCCGAGCATCCAAAAGCCGCTGCTGCTGGATTCGGAGGTGCTTTATTGCCAACTAATGTAAACCATCATAAAGTTACTCATATCCCATGGAAGAAAATCCTGCTCAGTTTACCCGTTTGGGCGATCGTGGTTAACAATTTCACGTTCCATTATGCTTTATATGTGCTCATGAACTGGCTTCCAACCTATTTTGAGCTTGGACTCCAGATCAGTCTTCAGGGAATGGATTCCTCGAAGATGGTGCCATACCTCAACATGTTTGTATTCTCCATTGTTGGTGGTTTCGTCGCAGACTATTTAATCACCAGGAGAATACTCTCGGTAACCAGAACCCGCAAGTTCTTGAACACGGTTGGATTTCTAGTTGCTTCAGCGGCATTGATGGCTTTGCCTCAGTTTAGAACCTCAAACGGTGTGATCTTATGCTCCTCTGTGGCTCTTGGATTTCTTGCACTAGGAAGAGCTGGTTTCGCGGTGAACCATATGGATATTGCTCCGAGATATGCAGGAATCGTGATGGGAGTTTCGAATACCGCTGGTACATTAGCTGGAATCATCGGTGTTGATTTGACTGGAAAGCTTCTTGAAGCATCTAAATTGATTTACTCGGATTTGTCACATCCGGAGAGCTGGAGACCTGTGTTCTTCATCCCGGGTTTGCTCTGTATCTTTAGTTCCGTTGTGTTTTTGCTGTTTTCTACAGGAGAAAGGATCTTTGATTGAGAAAACTAAAGATGGAACTGTTTAGAGAAACCCTTATCAAGATTAGGTAGTAATCTCGGATTTGAAGCTTGAATCGAAGATCATTAGATTTATCGTAATGGCGGATTTTTTGTTGTGAGAAATGTTGTGTGCAGTAAAAGATCTTGATGGTTTTTGAAATCTTGTCCTTGAGGCTTATTGGTATTCTTTTTGGTGAATAAACTTGAAACACACCAAGAGTATTGATTGATATTTCAGTATACTATTACTATGAATAATATTGTAATCTTGGCCCCATTTTCTTATTTATCATTTTTTATAAGTGAATAAATTGAGGGGTTTGTAATTGGATATTGTAAAAGTTTTTGAGTTCTTATACAATTTGAGTGCCCTAAAGTCAGATGATTCAATTTCATGGTAGATATATTGTGTATGTTGCAAAGCATATGTGATCTTCTCTAGGTTTGGACATTCAGCATTTCGTTAGAATTTTTCATGTCTCAGTTTTTAAAAATCAATCTGAATTAGGTTTCGATTTAGATTTGGTTCGGTTTAAATGGGTGGAAAAAATTGACTCATATATTTGTACTGTTGCATTACAAGGTTACAGTATCCTGTAGCCGTTTACGGTTGTACCGTTTTAAATCACAGATTGGTCTTCGTAATTGGAAAGTTAAATTGAATCAAACCTAAATAGGGTGGTTTTGTTTGGTCAAATTCTAAAACTTACTTGGTTAGTAGGTTTAGAAAGCTTCTTGTTTCGGTTTGGTTTTGCTAAACATTAATAAATCTCTTAATCTTATTTTTATCATCCTCTCTGTACTATAGCATAAATGACTCATGCAGTGGGTAACAGTCGATCATTCAACGACTAGAAAACGTCGACACGTTGCTCTCATGCCGTTTAATTGCAATAACTAGTTCACACCAAAGAAAATTGTAGAACAAGAAATGGAAAATATAGTGTATGATCATTCTAGTCATATAGTTTCATTGTATTTTCACATATAGCGAATTACATACGGTTACATTTGCGTTCACTAAAAACCATGCCTTTTTTACTGCAAAATATAACACTTGTTTAGGATCCCGTAATATAAGGTTCTTAATCCATTTTTAAACACTGAAACTGACAAAGAAAAATACACTACTATGATTTAGCATTAAAATAGGCTTTTTAATTTAAAAAATTTACTATGATGAAGATATTTTTAAACACTGCATCTTTATGAATGTAGGTCCTGCCCTTCTTAACACAATTAGATGAGAACAAAAATTATTAGCACAAAATTGTGAAGATTTTTAAATATCATAGGCCTATATATTCTCTATATGTAAAAATGAGACGATTATTCCAATAAGTTCTAAATATGCAGCATATTAGAACACGTAATTCCATTGTTGTCAATTTGGCATATACTACTACTCGCCAAATAGTAAAAAATAAATTAAGGAGTTTTTTTGTATTACCAATCCTGGAAGCCTAGTTATTTAATGTTCTTGTGTTTCTGTGCAACACACAAAATTCCAAAAACAATTTTTATTTCTACGTCGGTGTTAGTTGGAACCTAGTTTAAATCATCTGCAATTTTCATTAGTTCTCATCAAAATCTTTGAAACTCTCTCATCACAAGAACAATACAAATGCTATATCTCTATAACTTCAAACCCAAGAAACCCAAAACACTAAAGATGATAAAGCTTCAAGCTTTGGCTCTGTCTTTGTTTCTTCTCTTGTTAGTCAAATGGGTCGGTTCTGATTCTAATTCTCATCATAGTAGAGACCAGTTTCTCACTTGCATGTCAACACATTCTAATTCAAGCTTCATAAACCCTCAAAGCTTCATCCATAAGCCAGACTCAAGACTCTACACCGATATCTTGCAATCTTTCTCCCAAAACTACAGATTTCTGACCTTAAATTTCACAAGCCAGAAGCCAATTATGATCATCACGCCAAGAACAGATTCCGAAATCCAGAGATCATTACTATGTAGCAGGAAGCTTGGGATGCAAGTAAGGACTAAAAGTGGTGGTCATGACTATGAAGGCCTTTCTTACCTCTCATCACAATCACCTTTCATAATTCTCGATCTCATCAATATCCGATCAATAGAGATCAACCTCGAGGAAGAGACGGCTTGGGTTGGAGCGGGCGCGACAATCGGTGAGCTTTACTATAAAATCGCTAAATCGAGCAAGATCCATGGTTTTCCTGCAGGAACTTGCCCTAGTGTTGGAGTTGGTGGTCACTTTAGTGGAGGAGGGTTTGGTGCTATGATGAGGAAACACGGTTTAGCCGCGGATAACGTTGTGGACGCGCGTTTTGTGGACGCAAACGGGAGAATCTACAATAGTAGGAGAGAAATGGGAGAAGATTTGTTCTGGGCGATTAGAGGAGGTGGAGCTGCTAGCTTTGGGGTTGTAATTTCATGGAAAGTGAAGCTAGTTAGTGTTCCAGAGAAGGTTACTTGCTTCACAAGGTACTTACCGTTAACACAAAACATGACGAAAATCGTTCATAGATGGCAGTCTATTGCTCATGAGCTTGACGATAATTTGTTCATTAGAGTCATAGTTTACAACACCGGAGGATCTCTTCTAGCTACATTCCAAGCAAATTATCTTGGAGGAATCGATACGCTGATTCCTTTAATGAATCAGAAGTTTCCGGAATTAAGGTTAGGGTTTCAAGATTGTTCGGAAATGAGCTGGATCGATTCGATAATGTACTTCAACTGGAAGAAAGGACATCCACTAGAGACTCTTCTCGATCGAGATCAAAGATACAATGATCTGTATTTCAAAGCAAAATCTGATTTTGTCAAGAATCCAATTCCTGAAACCGGTCTAGAAGGTGTATGGAAGAGGTTTCGCGAGGTCGAATCACCGGTAATGATAATGGAACCATTAGGTGGTAAAATGTATGAGATTAGTGAAACAGAGACTCCATTTCCACATAGAAAAGGGAATTTGTATAATATACAATATATGGTGAAATGGAGAGTGAAAGAAGTTGGAGAGATGCAGAAACATGTGAGATGGATGAGATTGCTTTATAGGTATATGAGAGTTTATGTCTCTGGATCACCAAGAGGAGCTTATTTGAACTATAGAGATCTTGATTTAGGTATGAACAAAGGGATTAATAGTAGCTTTGAGGATGCAACATTATGGGGGATTAGGTATTTTGGAAGTAATTTCAAGAGATTGGCTATGGTTAAAGGGAAGATTGATCCAACCAATTTCTTTAGGAATGAGCAGAGTGTTCCTCCTTTGATTGTGTAAGATTGGTTCTTAGACAAAAGAAAAAACAATGTTTGTGTTATTGACTTATTGTTATGGCTCTATAAATATTTGTATTGTTTTCATGTGTCAAGTGTAATAATAATCGTTTTAAAATCGTATCTCATTATACTTTTTGTCTTAAATTTATAAGTATCAATTCTCTGAATTCATGAGCTCTCTTTTATTTTGTGACAATATAAAAGGGAAAACGGTCATTTTAATACCGAACTATCTGTTTTGCGCCAAAATAAGTACTAACTTTCTAATGAGCAAAAAAAATACCAAACTTTGGTTGACTCGGCCAAATTAGGTATAAAATTAGTCAACTTTAACTGCTGTTAAAAAAAGTTAACCACCGTTTACTTCATCCGTTAAGTCTCAAAACGACGTCGTTTTGAAACTAGAGAAAAAATCTCATAAAGTCATTTTAATACCAAACTCTCCATTTTGAGCCAAAATAAGTACCAGCTTTCTAATGAGTCAAAAAAATATCAAACTTTGGTTGACTTGGCCAAATTAGATATAGAATTAGTCAACTTTAGACCAGAGCCCACGTCCGAAGACATGGAGAGTCGAGATCCTCATAGGCCTCATCGGCTTCGCACTTAGAGCATGCAACGACATCAAGGCACCAGATGAAAGAATATTGATCGTCAAATACTCCAGCTAAGTAACATCATCACTCCGTTTGGGGTCATTAGTTTTCTTTTACTTTAACGCTAAGTACTCATGAGTTGTTAGACGTAATCCCGAGGTGTTGGCAACTTTAGGCGTGCTAACAATTGCATTTTCTATTCTATTTTCCAAAAAAGGAAAAGAAAGGGATAGTAGTATCACTCCTATGCAGTTGGTCGTCCTTCCAGATCTCCGGATTCAGGCTACGGTTTCGAGAGATCTCAGGCCTTAACATGTCTCTGAACTCAGGTTATGGCCTTCGAGGATCTCGGCTCTCCATGTCTTCGGACCTGGGTTTTGGTTTAAAGTTGACTAATTTTATACTTAATTTGGCCGAGTCAACCATAATTTGGTATTTTTTTGACTCATTAGAAAGTTGGTACTTATTTTGGCTCAAAATGGAGAGTTTGGTATTAAAATGACCTTACGAGATTTTTTTCTCTAATTTCGAAACGACGTCGTTTTGAAACTTAACGGATGATTTAAACGATGGTTAACTTTTTTTTAACGGCGGTTAAAGTTGACTAATTTTATACCTAATTTGGCCAAGTCAACTAAAATTTGGTATTTTTTTGGCTAATTAGAAAGTTTGTACTTATTTTGGCGCAAAACGGATAGTTCGGTATTAAAATGACCGTTTTCCCCAATATAAAAGCTTTATTTGTCATTTTTTTGAATAAAAAAATTAGATCATTCGTACCTTTTTAACAACGATTCTCAAATCTTGGCATGGTCAAGATTTTATGCGTCTATACATACTTTACTTCCAAATTAAAAAACTCTTGTTTCTTATGAGTTAAGACTTATGATCATTGTTAAACTAGTATATATACGATATTTTCGTGATTCTATATGTACGAATCTTGCCACAAGTAAAATGCTCAATTTTTCAGCGTCGCTTTTTGGAAGAAAGGTGTAATAGTATTTAGTAGTAAAAGAACAATTATGGGTGGCTACTTTATTAGACATACATTGATCATTGAATTAGAATTTTTATTTCACGTCCGACAAAATTTACATATACGCATGGGTTATGATTGGTTTAAACTTATTTATCTTTTGACATTATAATCATTAATTATCTTAACGCTAACTAGTAACTAGTATAAATCGATTATCACGTTTTTACCGTTTTTGGAGTAAGTGATTTTGTCGATGATTTGCATCAATTACACTTTTAACCACAATATTGCGATCACAAAACAATTATCATGTTATGAATCGTTATAGATTAAACTTAAAACCCCAATTAACCCTGAAAAACACAATCGCAATTTAATTATATCTTGCACATGAAGCCGGTTTCGTCTGGCGTGTTTCCGATTTGACGTTGTAACCACAAATCAATCCCGGTTTGGGAGATAAATAAAACATTAAAAAATATATATTTCCTACACAAGACAACAATTCAAAACTTAGATAATTAGTTTTACAAAGTTAAGATAACACTTCTTTAAATATTGTGTAGATAACAGAGCAAATTTGAAAAACCCAATGTAAGAAATCACAATATACATGTACACTTGTGTAGCACAAATATTAGTTTTTGAAAATGAAATTTACCGTAAATTCAAAACAAACACATATCTTTACAAGTGTATATTAATATTTAAAAAAAAAAAGATATTTAAATTTTTTTGATGAAAATATCTAAATAAATTTGACTTTGGCTTATACTTAAGTGGTAAGCATGATATATGCAGTAAAATAACAATAAAATAAAACCCAATAATGGAGGCTTACTAAAAGTTTATTTTGAATTAGGTGAAAATCTATCGAATCAAAACCAAAGAAACTGTCTTTATCCGACACTTATTTAGTCGTATTTCAATTTTTATATTTAAACTTTACAGTAACATATATTCACCTTTTCGAAAAGCACGATTTGATTTCTTTGTCTAATATTATTCACTCCAATAATCATCTTATTTTCATCTTTCGTATAAAGATGATTTTACAATATATACTATATTTATACAAAGTACAAACATATATTATGACAAAACACACTCTCTTATTCAAATTATTTTTTTATACACATGATTTGGTTGATGGTGACCAAATTCTATACTTTGAGTCCGATTAGTAACATCAATTGGTAATATAAAATGGTACAATTTTATTTGATGGTACATAATAAGGTACAAAATGATAATGCCATTACAAACAATATAAATAACACTTTACATGTGTCACTAACACTGAAAATTTGCTCTCCAATTAAATGAGATCTCAATGTACTTCAACACCCATTTTCTTGGCTCATTAACTGATTTAAAGTTTTAAACCTAATTAGTACTAGTTGTCTATTTCCGTTAATAATTGCCACGTCATCCCGTTACAATTGCCACATAAGCCACAAAAACTTTATCACATTCTAGTGCTAATTTGGTTGAAAGAAAGAAACCTAATTTAGCTTTCACTTACCAACTTCAAGCACTTCTAAATCAATACTAATTACATTGCATAACCATTTCTTTCGAATTAATATATTTTCCAAAGCAACACTTTTAACAATAATTGGGCCGATTTATTTCAAATGTAAAGTTTTTGGAATATAAAACATTTTCCTTTAGTTTATTCATTAAAACATTTTTCTAAAGTAAACACCACCAAAGGCAAAATTATAATTCTGTTTGCGTTTGAAATTTTACGTTTGCATAAATAAAAACACAGTTTCATATCCAATCATGTAAATCTATATACCAATATGAGTTTCGAACAACACAAATTGATCAACCACACATATTCTCCTAACTAATTTTATATAAAAAAATTATAATTATATGCAAAGACCAGATTTTTTAGCTGATCCAAATTTAAGAACTAAACAAGATAATGTAATAACAATAGCTAAGATCTTTCCACTTAATAGACCAATAAGCACAATCACCACCATAACAACAATCCCATTTGTTTGATCTTCCTTTGCTTCTTTTATCAATGGTGGATTCAACACTTCTTCTTCTTCGTCTCTCTCTGATTTATCTTCTGATGAAACCAAGCTCGAGACTTCACTAAAAGTCTCTTCTTTAATCTTCTTCGTAGTCTTCTTTTTCTTGTAACTCCTTAACTTATTCACAATCTTTGATTTCAACTTCGAACTTTTACTTTTCGACTTTTCATCCTTTAATAACAAATCACGAATCCTTAAAGTTTTCGAATTTGATTCCTCTGTTATAGCTACATGCTCTGTTTTCTCCTCAAGACAAGAATCGTTTAAAGTTTCGGTTTTTTGGCGGGAAATCGCGTTTTTGTCGCTTGCGTTTGAGAGTTTGAAACGCGTGAGCAAACGCGCCGCTGCGAGTTCTGTTAAGAGGAGAGCGAAAGCGGAGAGAGTGATTCCTATAGTGAGTTTCTTCTTCGTGCTAAAAGCGAGCAACGAAACTATAAAAATCTGAAACGCCATCAAAACGCAAACGCAAACGTTTTTATTCTCCGCCGCTAATTTATCGTCGACGAAAACAGTTTTGTCGACTTTATTACTCTGAACGGGTTCTGTCTTTTTGAGTATCGCGTCTGGTTTAACAGAGGTGAACGTAGCGTTTGGGGCGGTTTGAGAGTGGCGTTTGAGGCGTTTAGGTGAGGATTTTTTTAAACGATCGCGATTTTTGACGAAGAGATCGATTAGAGAAGTTGGGAAGCCAGTTTCGACAAATAAAGATCCGCCACGTTTTGGAGATTGTTGAAATTCCGACATGAATCTCGAGATTCGACTAGGTTTCTGTTTTTTCCATAGTAGAGACATGGTTTAGATAAAGGAAAGATCTTTAAGGTATGTTTAGTGTTCTTGAGAGAACCCAGAAACTAGGGTTTTGAGTATTTGGAGGAGAGTTTGATGGAATTTTGTTGACAGGTCGAAGTAATAAATACTAGATGGAGTGAAGAAGGAGGATATTGCGCAGAAAGTGAAGGTGAGTGATCACTTTTTTGTTAGTGTTATTTAAAACACGAGCTAAATGATGATGAAAGAGAGAAATACAAATTTTTTATTTTTAAAAGTTGGAACCGAGTTTTTTTTTTTTTTTTTGTCGACAGTTGGAACCGAGTTTTTTTTTTTTTTTTTGTCGACAGTTGGAACCGAGTTAATTTTGATTAAAAAATAATTTACTTTTTTTTAATGTTACTTTACATATTTTATGAAATGAAAAGATATTTTGCAATTTCGAAAAGTTTGTTAAATTTTATAAAAATCTTATTTTTCGGATTCGAGTTAATAGTTCGGATTCTAATTAATAACGTTGTTATTAAGACGTAATTTAAGCAACAACAAAAGGAGAAGACGTAATTAAAGCTACGACTAGCTAAATTTGTACTTAGGAATTAAGTACATTAATAATACAAATTTATTACTTCTGATCGCATTTATACGAATCTGTAATGGGTTGGCGTTAACTTGAAGCCACTTGTGTTATAGGTTTTGTTGTCAATCTAATCCTAGTAATGGTTGCTTAAAAACGTAAATGAGCTAATACAAAAATAGAGTTTTAATCTTGTGAAATTGATAAAGGACACTAACAACTTGATATAACTTGGAAGGTGATGATACTTTTGAGTTAGCACAGAGTTTATAACTTTCCACTTTAACATTTTTTATACCGGTAATAGACATCTGTGTGCATATATAATTGCATTTGTGTGCATATAATTGTATTCATTTGTTATTGGGGTGTAGGTAATTATTTGGTATACGCATTTTATAACATATAATTTTGGAACTAATTTGCAAAAATAACGACATGCTTATCTAATCTACCTTGTTGATAAGAAGAAAATATATGTAAGAAATTCAAACACAGATTTAATAAAAAAAGATATGTAAGAAATGCTTGTAATAAAAAAGCATTTGATTTATAGACCATTAACGTTCTAAAGCATCATATCAAAATATAACACAGATTTAAGAACTAGTTCAAACAAATACAAAGTTCTTTAACATATTTTTCGACTCAGATTTAACGACACTAATCATAACCATCATCCCCTAACTTAAGAGGTTAAAGACAATTTCAACACCCACCTGTCGTACCACCAGGGCCGGTCCAATGAAAATGGTGGCCCAAGGCGATAAAAAAAAATGTGGCCTCCCATAAATAATAAAAATCATAGCAAAAATAATAAATTTTTGTAACAAAAACGATTATTAACCACAACAACAAAAACGGTTGAAATCAATTAGGTCTAAAGAATTAAACAAGTTATAGAACTCCAAATTACATCTATCACTATGAGTTTAACAATTTGTTTTCAATCATCTTACTCCATCGATTGTTTGATTGGAAATTATGCAAGAATTTGAAGTGTGATTACAAGAAATTATAGTTTTAAAAAGAATCATGAGGTACTAGCTTGATCAATTTGATGAAGAAGAAAAAAGAGTAACAAACGATGGCCACAATTTTTTGGAAGAGATCGATTTTAGAAATTTTAGAATGGTGTAGGTTTTCTAAAAGTAGTTTTGTTTAGAGATTTTTTTTTATAATTTCAATCACGTTTACAAAAAACAATCATGTTTAACAATTATGTTGTGACACAAAACAAGAAAAATTAATATCTTACTATCTTACTTAATCACGTTTATTATTTAGTTTTTGTGGCCCCTACGCTTATAGTTATGTCACTAATCATGTTTTAATATTTGTTAAACTCAAAATAATTGACTAAAATAATATAGACTTATTTGTTCATAGACCCATTAAATTATTACATAAACAAAATATGTGGCCCATAATTTTTTCTTAAATTTGGTGGCCCTAGGCCATTGCCTAGGTGGCCTCCCCAACGGGCCGGGCCTGCGTACCACTAAAGAGTTGTTCTGTAGAGGTGCCAAACGTGCTAGAATTCATGGTTTAATTATTAATATATATATTTTTTTCTAATTATAAGAAGCTGAAATTCTTAGTTTTTTTCTTTATAATGATAAATTTCATTCATGATACGGTTATAGATTATCGCTGGGATCATAGAATTTTGAAAGAAATTGCATATGATGCAAAAATTAGAAAGAAAGAGCGTGAAGTGAACTACACAATACCCGAATATTCCTTCAAAAAAGTTATAGACCATGTAGCAATGCCAATAATAATACTAGACTCGATTAGGCGTGGGCATCCGAGTAACCAATCGGGTTTTGGGTTGGGTATTTCAGATATCGGGTTTTCGGATTTTTTAATATAAAACTTATACGGATTATATAGAATTATGGGTTGGGTATGGGTTGGGTATTTTCGGGTTCGGGCGGGTTTCGGGTTTGTCATCAAAACCGAAATTAACCCGATCAGACCTGTAAATTCAAAAGCAATGTGGCAATTTACTCTAAGTTACAAATTGACAAACAAGATAATGTCTAAAACAACGTTTGAATCAATCCAAGACTTCAGATTCATACATAATATCTAACAACCACGAGAAAGAAAAACAATGTAATGTTTAAAACCAAATCAAGACTTCAAATACATAATGAAACTAAAATGCAAACTGAAAATTTAAAAGATAGTTTTCTCTTGTGATTCTCCATCCTCCTTTGTCCATTCTTGATTCCTCCTATGATAAGTACAAATCAAATAACAAATACATATTAGAGAATGATTATACAAGTTCATTCGAGAAACAGTTCATAAATCTAAATCATATTAAACGATTGTTGTATTAGCAAGTGGTAATAATCAACCAATTTAGATAACATGCATTTTTTTAAAGTATTGATTTTTTTGCTAAAATTACTAAACAAATATTTTGTGAGCGGTTTACGGTTTATCATCATCACTATCCTACATAAGATAAAACAAATGATAATCTAGGTAAAACAATTGTTGTTTTAAACATCAAATTAGGACATCTGTAATGATATCTTCTCGTTATAAAACAATTCACCAAAACTGGAAAATTTAACCAAATCGATTTATAAAGAATCTACAGTTTATATATAATCAAATCACACAATTACCAAAGACAAATCGATCTTATACAAATCAAATTCAGATCCATAAACTACATTGAATCAAAAACAATAATGGAATAATAATCGAATCAAACTAATAGCGGTAAGTGTATATTTTAATATTTGTATACATGTGTTCTTTGGATAGTTTGGATAACCGTTATACTGTCGGGTAACCCGAACCCAAAATTTTAAATTATAAAACCCATTCGAGTTATAAGAACTATCCTTACCCGTTCCAAACTCAATTTGTCGGGTTAAGTTCGGGTTCGGGTTCGAGATATAAGCCCAGGCCTAGCCTCGACAACTTCTTCTACGGTTCTACCTCAACCACGGTTACCATGTCCACCGGTTATTGCATCTCCTTAACCGGTGACATTTCACGTTAATAGCTATTGTAAACATTTTAAGCGGTGACAATGACTTTTCGATTTTTCACGAACCTTGGACAGAGCATTCTAAAACATTTAGGACCAACTAAAGGATATGTTTCTAAAAATGATTTCGTAACATAATTACAAATGCTCTTTCCTCCACAACTTTAGTTTCGATATACCAAAGTAAACTGGGCAAATTTAGTTTGATATTGATGCATAATAATCAATCAAGTCACATTTCAGATTGATAATTTTAAAACCAGAAACATTAGATAGTATAATACAACCAAAGGGCGAAAAACCCCAGAAAGTTTAGACACATAGATCCGATAGATTTATACAACCAAACCCAAAAACAAACACAGAACAAGTCATTAGAATAATACTAAACTTAGCCAAAAACTAAAACAGACATTGCATGCATACTCCAATAACATTTTATGGGAATACTTTAGCTAAAGCAGAAGCAACATCACACATAATTTTTGCCTTTAGAGTCGCAAGTCTCATTTCTTCTTCTTGCAAAACTCTATACTTCTCTTCGATTATCTTCTTCGTCTCCATATCCACCATGCTCCATCTTTCCTTCACTGAATATTCACTCACAACACCGAAACTTGTCATTGCTTTAACAACAAATGATTTCTCGAACCAATCTTCATCGATTCTCCTCTTCTTTGATTCAAGATCAGAGATCTCTTCGTCATTTGCACGCTTTGAGCTTACGACGGTCACAGTTTCCGATCCCGATTCAGAACCAGAATCAGATCTCTCTTCGCTTGCTTCGGGATTCTCTCTTGCCATCGGAAATTTTTCAAAAGTGCGATTTTGATTTCTCAGAGACGAACTGACAAAGATGGATTTGGGGATTAGGGTTTCAGGAACAACTAAGTTTCCTTTTATATTCTCACGACTAAGTTTTGCAATTGGGCTATTAAAATTATAGAAACGGCCCAACTTTTGTTTCAGCCCGGCCCATATGTTTGTATAGTTTTAATTATGCATAATTGCATAATGGGGTGGTTGTATTGATAAGAACAAAACCGGTTCGATTGATTATATAAATATTAAAAAAACTGTACTACCTTCGAACTAATTTTTATAGGTTTTGTTGTCAATCTAATCCTAGTATGAATTGCCTAAACTTTGTAAATGAGCTATACAAAAATAGAGAAAAATGTTGTTTTAATCTTGTGAAATTGATAAATGACACATAACAACTTAATATACCTTGGAAGGTGATGATACTTTTGAGTTAAAGCATCCACAACCATTAATTGTTGTGGATCTTATTAGTAATAAAATAATGTTAATTTTGACAAGTGGTCTAAAAGAGAATCTCAAAAGTTTTAGTCTAGTGAGACAATTCAAGCCTAATTCATACTCAGTCCAATATTTTTAATGCCTTTTAATTGGTTGAGACCAAACAGAAAATCATGGTAACAGATGCTCTTAGAACATAAATTATAACTTTCCACATTAACCTTTTTTTTATACCGGTAATAGACATCTGTGTGCATATAATTGCATTTGTTTGTATATTTGGAGTGTAGGTAATTTAATTATTTGGTATATGCATTATATAACATAATTTTGGAACTAATTTGCAAAAATAACGACATGCCTATCTAATCACGTTATTGAGAAGAAAACATTTGCTTCAAGCTTTCAAAATATTTGTAAGAAAATTGTTTCCACCGCATTCGTTTGATATGAAAACATTTTGAAACAAAGATGCATTTGTTTATCTAAAAAAGCATCATATCAAAATATACATAGATCCGACAGAATTATACAACCAAGCACGAAAAAAACCTAGCAAGTCGTCATTAGGATAATAAACCTAAATTTAAGCCAAAAACTAAAAGAGAACATTGCATACTCTTAAACCATTTCATGGGACTATTACTACTTTAGCCAAAAGCAGAAGCAACAACACACATAAATTTAGCCTTTAGACACGCAACTTTCATTTCTTCTACCTGCAAAACTCTACATTTACCTTTCATTATCTTCTTCGTCTCCATATCCATGCTCCATCTTTCCTTCACTGAATATTCATCCACAACACCAAAACTAGTCATTGCTTTAACAAGAAATGATTTCTCGAACCAATCTTCTTCTTCTTCTTCGTTAGACCGCTTCGAACCTACTACTTGAGCCAAATTTGGAGAAGCAACTTCACACATAAATTTTGCCTTAAGACATGCAAGTGGATTTTATATTCTCAAGACTAGGTTTTTGAATTGGGCCCAACTTTTGTTAAAGCCCGGCCCATATCTTTGTTTGCAGAATGGTGGTTGTATTGATAAGAACAAAACCGGTTCGGCTGATTATATAAATATTAAAAAAAATTGTACTACCTTCGAACTAATTTTTTGCCCTTAATAATGTAATTGGCATAACGTTGTAATCTACTACAGATCGGGGGAAATTATTTTCTATAATTATTTTTGTTTTTTAATGCTTAAATATAGCCAAAAATATCTCTGGAGACAAGTGGGACAGATTTAAATTTCGAAATCCTCCGCTGTCATACAGCGCAGAGAGTACGAAAACGAAATATTAAAAAACTTAAACGGCCAAAGTAAAAGATAAAATAAAGTACAAGGGTATAACTGCAATAAAAATAATAGAAAAACTTATTGAAGAAGACGTAAACTATATATAGCTGATTATTACCCATTCAAAGATCCTTTTTCCATTTAAAAAACCTATTAAGGCTTAAAAAACCAAAAACAAAAAAAAAACAAAAAACAGTCTCTCTCTCTCTCTCACATTTTCTCATTTTTTTTCCCGAGGAAACGAAAACGAAGGAGAAAAAATGAGAGAAATCCTCCATATCCAAGGTGGTCAATGTGGAAACCAGATCGGAGCAAAGTTCTGGGAAGTTATCTGTGACGAGCATGGCATTGATCACACCGGTCAATACGTTGGTGATTCTCCGTTGCAGCTTGAACGGATCGATGTGTATTTCAACGAAGCGAGCGGTGGAAAGTACGTTCCTCGTGCTGTTCTTATGGATCTGGAGCCTGGAACCATGGATTCGCTCAGATCTGGACCGTTTGGGCAGATTTTCCGTCCTGATAACTTCGTCTTTGGTCAGTCTGGTGCTGGGAATAACTGGGCGAAAGGTCATTACACCGAAGGAGCGGAGTTGATTGATTCGGTGCTCGATGTTGTGAGGAAGGAAGCTGAGAACTCCGATTGTCTTCAAGGTATGAGAAACGTATTCGTATTTCGTTTTTGAATCTCGATCTGCTTTTGAAGTTTCGTTATCGATGCGAGATTTGATTTGATATCTTAGAAAACTACTTATCTAGCGCTTAGGATTTGGATTTGAATCATTGAACCAGAACAATGGAAATCGATTGAGATCTTCGTATGTTACAGATTGGTGATGCGTTTATCTTTGTGATGTTTATGGTGTTGATTAGGTTTCCAAGTGTGTCATTCATTGGGAGGAGGAACTGGATCTGGAATGGGAACTCTTCTTATCTCTAAGATCAGAGAAGAGTATCCAGATCGTATGATGATGACCTTTTCAGTGTTTCCTTCTCCTAAGGTCTCTGACACTGTTGTTGAGCCATACAATGCAACTCTCTCTGTGCATCAGCTTGTTGAAAACGCTGATGAGTGTATGGTTTTGGACAATGAGGCTCTCTACGATATCTGTTTCCGTACCCTCAAGCTCGCCAATCCCACATGTGAGTATATTCAGATTTATCTCTGAGAAATGATCAAACACATTTAGATTTCTAGCCTTGTAACATGTAATGTGATTGAGTCCTGACTTGTTTTTGTTTCTTTTGTGATTCATTAGTTGGTGACCTTAACCATCTCATCTCTGCTACCATGAGTGGTGTTACATGCTGTCTCCGTTTCCCTGGTCAACTAAACTCTGACCTTAGGAAACTCGCTGTGAACCTTATCCCTTTCCCAAGGCTTCACTTCTTCATGGTTGGTTTCGCTCCATTGACATCAAGAGGATCACAGCAATACAGTGCCTTGAGTGTCCCTGAACTCACCCAGCAGATGTGGGATGCAAAGAACATGATGTGCGCTGCTGACCCTCGTCATGGACGTTACTTAACCGCATCCGCTGTGTTCCGTGGAAAGCTTAGCACCAAAGAGGTTGATGAGCAGATGATGAACATTCAGAACAAAAACTCATCGTACTTTGTCGAGTGGATCCCAAACAACGTCAAGTCCAGCGTCTGTGACATTGCACCAAAGGGTTTGAAGATGGCTTCGACTTTCATCGGGAACTCAACTTCAATCCAGGAGATGTTCAGGCGTGTGAGCGAACAATTCACAGCTATGTTCAGGAGAAAGGCTTTCCTTCATTGGTACACAGGAGAAGGCATGGACGAAATGGAGTTCACCGAGGCAGAGAGTAACATGAATGATCTTGTTGCAGAGTACCAGCAGTACCAGGATGCTACAGCCGGCGAAGAGGAGTACGAGGAAGAAGAGGAGTACGAGGAGGCTTAAGCTGTTCGTCCTTCGGATTCATAAGCTGTGTGTAAGCTGCACTCGCTTCCTTCTTTCCCTTATCCTGAATTTTTTTTCTTAATATCTCTTTTGTTTTTCCGTTCATGTTTGTTCTGTTCTTGAAACCCAATTTCATTCTGGAGTGTTTAAACTTTTGCGTGTATTGCTTATTGTTTTGTCGGTGAAAAATATTTGTTTCTTTCTTTCAAGTTTTGTGTCACGTTTTCGCTGAGCTATTCCATTCATTTCATAGATCCAAAGGGGCAAATTACTAAATACCATACACGAACGGTATATTTTTTAGAAATTCAGTAGCAAAAATCGAGCTACTTTATAACATGTCCCAGTAGCAAAAATCGTACCTACAAATTTCAAACAATACATCCTTTGGTAGTCTAGCGTAAAGCGTATTTTTTTTAGAATCGAGCTATTGTTTCTGCAAGTTCCAAACTATACATCCTTAGTAGTGTAGTGTTAAGCCTATACAGTTCTTCGACCAATATCCATAATCTGAGCATAAGCTGAAGATTCTGAAGCATTTCTTTGATGTCCTTTTTCATTCTGTTCTTTTTCTTCGACTAAATCTGCACACAACTTCCTTGCTTGGCTTGTCATGGGCAGTGCATTGCCACTGACGAACTGATGAAGATCTTCAATCAAATTCTGATCCAAGTTCTTCCCGTTTAAGCGTTCTTTGTAGTTAGTAACCGAGGCTGCTGATTCTGAAATCTTTGAACACTTCTCCTTCTCATAATGTTTGGCTTCTAAAGGTTTCCCGAACCTTAGCATTCGAGCAGCACCAATTCTCATTGTCATCATTCCTGTTCTTTGATAGACTCCCTCATCGTCCCATTTACATTCGCGAGGTTGTGTAATCAGACCTGGCGAGTTTTGTCCAACCGTTTCAGAGGAAACGTGTAAGTTGTTTTTGTTCATAATCCCAGGTTCACGACTGTATCCATCTAAGGCCTGCTTTTCTTTCACCCAACTTGTAAAAGAACAGTTCGAGGAGAAGTTATCTGAAGAGCTACTACTCGTAAACCCTTCTGAACTATCCGCTACTGTGGCCCGTTCTCTTTCAGCTAACATCTCCGTAGCCCGTTCAAAAGACTTGTAAACCGATTCATCCTTCCATTGATTTTCTAGAGACTGTCTTACATCCTCAAGCAGAGATTTAGCTTCCGGGATTCTATCCATACGCATCAAACAGATCGCAAGATTGCACAGCTTGTTATTGTCAGGCTCCAAAGACAGAGCATTCCTATCATGGTAAAAACCCATTTAACTTGTTATAAGGCAGTGAAAACACTAATATGCTTTCATGGGATCATTGGTGTTTCACCAACCTGTAATACTGCTCTGCTATTCCATAGTTATGAAGCTGCAAGTGAAGCCAAGCTAAGTTCCCTAGAATCCTAAATATCCAAAACAGCTATAAAGTCAGAGATATTATTCTTAAACTGAGAATAGAAGATGTTTGTAGCGAGATGCACAAAGTTCTTACCGTGCTTTCTCTTGCTCGATTGTCATGTTGGTCTGTTTCCCGTGGCTTCTTTTCGCTATAGTGATTCTACCACCTAAACTCGTGCCTTGTTCGAGGTTTTTCAGTTTGTGTTCAAGCAGCTCAGCTTCCTCTTGGATCCTCCCTGACTTCTAAAAAACCCAAATCCATCAAAAGTTACATATAAAGTAACACACTGAGAATAGAAGCAGCTTCAAGTAAGTAACATCAGATCAACAAAGTTTCTTTACCTTGTAGAGTTCAAGTAACAAGTTATCAATGGAATCTTGTGATTCAAAAGGGCAAAGATATCGAAAAGATTTAATCGCTTCGATTCCTTCATCAGATCGGTCTAACTGTTGCATAACAGCTACCATATCCTTCAATGCACTATCAACTCGATCTCCAGCATTTATAGCATCCCAAAACAATGAAATAGCTTGATCCAGGTCTTTACAAATCAACTGTTCTTGAATCATAATCCATGTCAAGAACAAACATAACATAAACCAATTTTTAATACCAAAATCCAATTTTTATTCTCTTTTATCAGAAATCAGTCACAGGGAAATCAGATTCATAAACCCTAATGAGTTACAATTTTCAATCTCTTCTTGATCATTACAGTAGCTAATTACAGGGAATGGAGACTTCGTAAAACCCTAATTGATAATTTACCTGAGCATGTTTGGCTCTAATGTAAGGAGAATCACAAGAAGGTTCTTGATTCTCGAACGAAGAAGAGGTTCGTTTTCTCTCCGACATTGGCATCGCCGTGTAAACTCTTCTCCTTTGGTTCCATGTAGGTGGTGGTGTCCAGTAACCTCCACCCGGACCACAACGATCCTCGCGACACCACATGGCGAGAAAATCCTCTTCGATTTTCTCGGGAAAATCAGAGAATTTTGACGCAACTGTACTCTAATTTCAAGAGAAAAAAGTTTCCGATTATCAAATTTCTTGAGTTCCACAGAAGCTTTCTCGTTAAAGATCAAGAACCCAAGATAATAAGAACGAATCGAAGAAATTTTTCCCGAGAAAATTCGAGCTAATGGGAAAATTTTGAACAAGAGAAGAGAGCGAGTATATAAAGAGTATACTATACATTTCCATTCCAGTGACCAACTAAAACAAAACGGGAACTAATTGCAATAGTGATATAACACAAGGGCTTATAGCTAAATAAAACAAGAACAAATTGGTAATTCACGAAAATGCATACATAAAAATTACGGTTTAGTATAACCCACTATTTCGATTAAGAATTCGGTATAGAGTATAGACCAAACCATTCCATTGGTTACCTAGAACGAAAACTAAACGGGAACTAATTGGTATTTTAATATACTACAAGGACTAATATCTAAATAAAATAAGAATAAATTGGTAATTTACGAAAATGCCTACATAAATTACGGGTTTGTAAAAACCCACTATTTCGATTAAGAATCCGGTATAGACCTTGAACGAAAACTAAAAACTAATTGATATTTCGATTTAATACAAGGGCTTGTATCTAACTAAAACAAGCAAAAATTGGTATTTCACTCAAAAAAATATATCGAAATTTTAAACACCAATAAGGGTTTAGTATATAACCCACTATTTCGATTCAGAGAATCTAGTATAAACCAAACCACTCCATCACCTAGATTAAAATGAAACGACGTCATTTTAAGTGTGGAACAAAATTACGGTCTAATATAATCCACTATTTCGATTGAGAATCTGGTATAGACCAAACCAATGACCATTCCATTGGTTGCAAAAATTGCTAGGCTTGGACAAAATACCCGAACCTGCATCCGACCAAAAAAGCTCGAACATGTATGCGATCCGAAATCTTATAGGTATTTGTTTGGGTACAAAATTTTTAGACCCGAAAAAACCTGTATCCGATAGGACCGACCCAACCCGAACATGTATCCGTATGTATATGCTTAAACATCTTTTGTCACATTTTAGTTTGAAGTTTAGATTTTGGTATTTTATCACATTTTCAAGCTACCAGAATTTTAGATTCGGTATTTCAAATGTTTTTGTGTTGTTGTTGTTTCATATTACATGTTATTTTTTATAGATTTCAGAAAAACAGTTTAAAATATTATTGAACTTGAAAGAACCAGACCCGAACCTATATCCGAATGGATCTGAGCTTGTACACGACCCGAAACCTAACAGATTCCACTATGGATACATAAATTCTAGACTAGACAGAACCTGCACCCGAATGGACCCGATCCGAACCCCGTTTGCCCAGCCCTAAATATTGCTACGAACGACGTCATTTTAAGTGTGCAAGAGAGTAATGGGCCTAAAGTACTAACGTTCGCTTAATTAACGTAAAAGCCCATAAGCCCATGTTCACTTCAACACCAAAATCTAGGGTTTCCGAGAGTCGTCAATATAAATTCTCTCGTTATCACTTTCTTAGAGCTTTTCCACAAATCTCAAAACAACAATGGTGTTCGAAGCATTCGAAGTAGGAACCGTCCCATTCAATTCCGATGGTTGGGGTCCTCCAGATGCATCCGATACATCCTCCTCCGCTTCATCCACAAGCGTCGCAGCAGCGAATCTCCTCCCAAACGTTCCCTTCGCTTCCTTCTCTCGTTCCGAGAAGCTAGGTCGCGTCGCTGACTGGACACGAGCTCTCTCAAACCCATCCGCTCGTCCTCAAACCGGATCTAAATCAGATCCATCTCCTCTCTTCGATTCATTCGCAGTAGATGAAGGATTCGGTCTCGCGAATTCCGGTGGTAACGCCGACGAAGACGCAGCTTTCCGATTAGTCGATGGAAAACCACCGCCACGTCCTAAATTCGGACCTAAATGGAGATTCAATCAGTATCATAACAGGAATCAACTTCCTCAACGTCGTGATGAAGAAGTTGAAGCTAAGAAACGTGAAGCTGAGAAAGATCGTGCTCGTCGTGATCGTTTGTATAATCTTAACCGTAACAATATTCATCAGCAACGACGTGAAGCTGCTGCGTTTAAGTCTTCGGTTGATATTCAACCGGAATGGAATATGCTTGAGCAGATTCCTTTTTCGACTTTCTCTAAGCTTTCGTTTACTGTTCAAGAACCTGAAGATTTACTTCTATGTGGTGGTCTTGAGTATTACGATAGGGTTTATGATCGTATTACACCTAAAGCTGAACGTAGACTTGAAAGGTTTAAGAATAGGAGCTTTAAGGTTACTACTAGTGATGATCTTGTGATTAGACGTTTAGCTAAAGAAGATAAAGCTACTGTGTTTGCAACTGATGCGATTCTTGCTGCTCTTATGTGTGCTCCTAGATCAGTTTACTCATGGGATCTTGTGATTCAACGTGTTGGGAATAAGCTTTTCTTTGATAAGAGAGATGGGTCTCAGCTAGATTTGTTGTCTGTTCATGAGACTTCTCAGGAGCCTTTACCTGAAGCTAAAGATGATATTAATTCTGCTCATTCTCTTGGTGTTGAAGCTGCTTACATTAACCAGAGTTTTGCTCAGCAGGTTTTGGTTAGGAATGGGAAGAGAGAGACTTTTGATGAGCCGATTCCTAATGTTAATGAAGGTGAGGAGAATGCTTCTATTGCTTATAGGTATAGGAGATGGAAGCTTGATGATAGTATGTATCTAGTTGCTAGATGTGAGTTACAGAGCACTGTCGATCTCAATAACCAGAGGTCTTTCCTTACTTTGAATGCTCTTAATGAGTTTGATCCTAAGTACTCTGGTGTTGATTGGAGGCAGAAGCTTGAAACTCAGAGAGGTGCGGTTTTAGCTACTGAGTTGAAGAACAATGGTAATAAGTTAGCTAAGTGGACCGCGCAAGCTCTTTTGGCTAATGCTGATATGATGAAGATTGGGTTTGTTTCGAGGGTTCATCCTCGTGATCACTTCAATCATGTTATACTATCGGTTTTGGGGTATAAGCCGAAGGATTTCGCTGGGCAAATTAATCTGAACACTAACAACATGTGGGGTATTGTGAAGTCGATTGTTGATCTGTGTATGAAGCTGAGTGAAGGAAAGTATGTTCTCGTTAAGGATCCATCGAAGCCTCAAGTTAGGATTTACGAGGTTCCTGCTGATGCATTTGAGAATGATTATGTGGAAGAGCCTCTCCCTGAAGATGAACAGGTTCAGCCAACCGAAGAGAACACTGAAGGAGGAGCAGAGACTAATGGAGCTTCTTCTACTAATGAAACTGCAGAGGAGAAGAAATCAGAAGATCAAGCCTGATTGATGATGGTACATTTTGAGTATGTTGTTTCAGAGTTATTTTGTTTAAGAAAGTTATGAAGTTGTTGTTCACTCTTTTCATAGACTATTTATGCGGCTGGTTCATGCTTTTTTTAGCTGAATAATTAAGAATTGTTGCACCTTTTTGAGTCTTGTTGTTTGAGTTAACTCTATAAACTTGAATGCTCTTCACTTTATAAATGATTTATGTTGCTGGTTGATGCTTTTAGTTTTGAAGTATTAGTTGAGTCATATGGTAGACAATATTACTCTTTTATGTGTATGCGTGCTTGTTCTGAGATGGATCTGTTGGTCTGTAAATACTGTATGCTTGTGAATATACTCAAGAGCGGTTTGATTTAGAAGGTTTAGAATCTGAGTTATATCGGTGTTTCGGTTGTCTTTGCTTGTACATGGGATATCTTCAAAAATAATAGTACAGTTGTAGAGCTCTTTGTTTTGATTGTGTTTATGAATGCTTGTTCTGACATGGACAAATTCAAGAACAGTTGGTCTGCCAAGCTATTTAAAAGTTAGTACCTATTTTTATCCTTTTATGAAAATGTGCAAAAATGCCTCTATTTGTTTTCTCTAGCTTTGCTGTCTTATTAAACTCAGGACCGGTTCTGGTTATGGATCTTCAGAATATATATACTTTTATATTTTGTGGGAATCAAAGAAGGAAAAAAATATCATAAATCTCATTAAAACATAGATTGAGAAAGATAGAAATTTTAGTGCAAAATAATATAGTGAAAACACAAGCACAAAATAACAATTAGTCGAGAGGAAGTGGAACAGGCCAGTAAGGGAATCCCAAGCTCCTTAAAAATTCTTTATTTTTCTTGTCGTTTTCTCCTACGAAGTTAGTGCAAGTTTTGGTGGTAAGATCATAAACACCAAAGCTGTAGCCCACAAAGTAGATGCAATTAGGTCTTAGTCCAGGGGACAAACTTGCCGGGAGGCATAAAGCCTCGCCATATCCAAGAAAAATGCAAAGATCTCCAATGTCTTCTGTGTATATCATTTTCTTATCAAATCCATATTTGTCTACCTCTGCTCTAAACACCATGAACTGTTTTGTTTTGTGCTTCAATGATCTTAACTCCCACTTTTCGTAATCTTCTTCCAAGTCGTCAACGTACCTGCAAAGACACCATAGAGCCAATACGTACGATACTCAAGAAAAGAGAAGGAAACAAAACTAATAAAAAAGTATCTACTTAGATAAGATTTTATACATACCACTTGACTAGGAAAAGTTCTCCCGTGGGTGATTCCACGAGGTGGTCGGTCCTGGTACATGAGCTAACGTCCTCCAGCTCGCCAAGCACCGACTTTGGAAGTTGGTCAAATTTCATTCTAATAAACTTGGGTTGGTCTTCTTCCTTGAAATGGAGATCCACAGAGCACAAGTGTTTACCTCCAGGTGATGGAATATAGAACTTTTGATCTTTCTTGGAGAACATGATACTCGAAAAAGGGCTTATAGACTCGGGCATGGCTTTGAGGTTGATCCATCTAGAGCTACTAAAAGGCCTACAAAGACTTAACCGAGATCCTGATAACTTGATACCCACCACCCAGTCATTATCTGGATTAGGTAAACAAGACATTGCAAAGTTCTGGATTTTGGTATCACTAGGCAAAGGAGGTAGATAAATTCTCTCATTCTCTATTTCCGTGCTTGACGGTTTGTACTTGAAGTTGAGACGTAAGGCCTTTTCATCACCAATGTGGGTGCAAACCCCGGCAAATGACTCATTAGTCAAAAATCCAGAAGTCATCGCGTCACCGACCTCATACCTGAGTTCCAAATCACTAATCAAGATTCTCTTTTGGGTGAAGCAATTTGGGATGTTTTCTTCATAACATTTTCTTACGCGACCATCGTCTTGATCATGAAATTCCAGGTTTAGGAGATAGTCAATCAACATAAACGGATAGGTTGGTGGTGAATATGAAAACATACGAACGTTCGTGTGACTCTACAATGCATTTTTATACGTACGATTGAAATGAAATAATCAGAAACAACAATAACCAAAAATTTAAAAGAAAACAAAACAAAGCAAATATAGAAAAGCTTTACTTACGAGAACATTTTTGAAGACGGAGAAAGGTTTGAGAAGTCGGAGCTGAGACATTTTTGAAACCCTAATGAAAAACTATATATTGTGATCAGTGGCGGAGCTAGAAATTTTTATTTATGGGGTCAAAAATAATTTTGGTTAATCAGATATTTTATACTATACGAAAAACATAGTAAAGTTTAAATAAATTGTTTATCATATGTAAATATGCCTCAAATTTAGTTGAAAAAAAATTAAATGGTTATTAACCTCAAGGAAAATTTGCAATAAATCAAATAATTAATCATGGCATACAAAAATAGTGGTGTAATTAAGAAGGTGAAAATAAAAATTAAACATGAAAAGGGTCAACTTAGGGTGTCGAACTTGGTTTGTGGGTGTCAACTAGGCTTATATGATTGCTAACTACATTGACAATTTGTAAGTTTATATTAATTTATGGGTCAGTTGACCCCCCTCCTTCCTAAGTGGCTCCGCCACTGATTGTGATTCTGATATCTTCTTCCCCATCTCTGTTTTATAAGTACTAATTTACACTGAATATTACGCCTTGCCTATCAAGTTCACATTTAATAGATAATCTATTATTTAAGGAAGTAAATAATTCTGCTAAACGTGTTATAGGTGTAAAACCGGAGGCCCAAATCAAGAAAGGAAGAGATTTAGAGTTGTCTTCAAGATCAAATAGATTTAGAGTTGTCTTCAAGATCAAATAGATTTAGATTAATCTCATAAAATAGATAAAAGAGGAGAGTTGTTTGTGACAACTCTCAAGGTTACAAATCATGTTCTCACAAGTAGAATATTTATATGAAATGCTTGCTAAACCTAGTTACATGGATCACATGGATCATTCTCTTGAGCTTGTAGAATGGACTTCTAATGGATCATCTAATAATAGGAAACTGAAAAATGTACAGTATTCAATCTGCCAAATCTTTTAATACTCTACATCTATAGTTTCTCACATAATTTTTTTCAAAAAATAAGATAATATAAATAATATTACATTAACGGTTAAGTTGGCTAAGTAAATAGTTTTCAAAACATATATGATAGAGAATATTTTGATCATGTTATGTCTGGTGTACATAGGCAGTGTTAGTTGCAAAATACGGTGTACAAAATAATGTGATTTTTTCTGCTATAAATGAGTGTGCAAGATTGTGTACAGAACAATGCACACGTCGATGTACAAAACAGTACGTACAACGGTGTGCAAAATAGTATACACGACGATGTACCAAATAATGTGATAGTTTATGCTAGTGTACAAATCAGTGTACACTACGATGTACAAAGCAGTGCAAACGATGGTGCACGAAACAGTCAAACAGAGTGTACGTTGATATACAAGACAATAAATACGCCGGTCTATAAGACAATGTACGGGACAGTAATGTAAACAATATATTCCCTCCGTCCCATTTTACTTGATGTTTAAGGATTTATCACACGTATTAAAATAAATTACTTCTTTTACTTCTTCTAAACCAAATCATCATTTACAATATATTTAAATACAATCTAACCAATAGTGAATCAAACTGCAGAATACAAATAGTCAAATCAAACAAAAATGCAATTACTTTTATATTGAAAACTGAAAAAATCGTCTAATTTATGACAAAAAATTTCCTCTAAAACATCAATTAAAATAGGACGGAGGAATATAATACAATGTCCACTTCAGTCTTTTCAGTCAAACCTAACAGAAACAGTGAAAGATGAATTGTCTATTTCACCAAATTGCTACACTAAAATACCCACTTCTCTAATTACTTTGTCTAACGTGTCTAGTTTCCTTAATCTAAACAAGTCTCTCGAAAACTGAGTAATCCATGTCAAAGTCTCTCAAATGAAGAGCTTTGGATTGTGCTTCTCAATTTTTTTTTTTTGTCGTCGCTTCTCAATTTTTAAAAGACTCATTTAATACAATACTTGTATTATATATATTATTATTTGTTAAGAGGCTCCATGAAGACTATCAAAAGCAAAAATGTTTTTACGCCCCAATTTGCCAGAAAGAACAAAGATATCATAAAGATATCATAAATGTCATAAAGATATCAGGAAGATGATCAAAACACAAAGTTTTTCCAGGCATCAACGAAGCAACGGAGAGCCCAGAATAGGATTACGGATATTGTAACGGAGTTCGGGGAGTGGACGGAAAAGGAAGATGTCATCGAGATGACTACTTACCGAATATTTTGCAGAGATGTTCTCTTCTTCCACAATTTCAGATTTGGAAGTGTCACTATCGCATATCAATCGGTGTGTTACCGGCGAGATGAAAGAGGTTCTCACCCGCGAGGTCTCGCCAGCTGAAGTTAAAGCGGCAGTTTTTGCTATTCACCCAGAAAAGCACCAGGCCCTGATGGAATGACAACACTGTTTTATCAGAAGTTTTGGCACCTTATTGGGACCCAGGTCGTGGAGATGGTACATAATTTTATGAGGACCGGAGTTCTCGACCCGAAGAGTAATGCGGTAAATATTTGCCTCATCCCCAAGAATGAACGACCAAGGATGATGAAGGAATTTCGACCAATTAGCCTCTGCAATGTGAGCTACAAGATTATTTCCAAAGTGCTCTGCCAGCGGATTCGACGATTTCTGCCAAGCTTGATATATGAGACTCAGTCCGCCTTTGTAGCAGGAAGACAGATCACGGACAACATTTTGTTGGCCCAGGAAGTTTTCCATGCCCTTAGGACTACTACAGTTGGCAAACAAGAGTCTATGGCCATCAAGACAGATATGAGTAAGACTTATGATCGGGTGGAATGGAAGTTTTTGGAGGCCTTTATGCATAAGATGGGCTTCTCGGACAAATGGATAAATTGGATTATGACGTGCGTCAATTCGGTGTCTTATAGTATCCTCCTCAATGGGGAGCCAAAGGGGGAAATCTTTCCTTCGCGGGGCCTACGCCAAGGAGATCCGCTGTCGCCATATCTGTTTATCTTATGTACGAAAGTTCTTATTGTCAACCTCCGAGGGGCCGCGGCAGCAAGGAGTTTTTCTGGCATTATGATAGCCCCCACATTTCCACCGCTATCACATTTGCTGTTTGCTGACGACAATCTCTTTTTCTGTAAAGCGTCTGTTGAGCAATGTGATAGCATACTCAAGACCCTTCAAATTTATGGAAATGCGTCGGGTCAGTGGGTCAATTTCGAAAATTCTGAGATTACTTTTGGTAAGGAGGTGCTAGTGGAATGCCGAGCGGAACTTATGACCAAGCTAAAAATTACGACGAAGGGCGGTACAGGGAAATACCTGGGTATACCAGAACAGCTACATGGCTCTAAAGCGGAGATATTTGCCTACGTACAGGACCGATTAAACCAACGGATAAATGGCTGGTCAGCTAAGTTCTTATCGAAAGGAGGAAAGGAGATTATGATTAAATCAGTGGCGCAAGCCTTACCCACTTATGTGATGTCCACTTTTCTCTTACCAAAGAGCATACTGCGAAAGCTAGTGAGTGCGGTGTCAAATTTTTGGTGGAAAACTAAAAATGACTCGAGGGGGATGCATTGGATAGGTTGGAAAAAAATGTGTCTCCCCAAATCAGCAGGGGGTATGGGTTTTAAGTTTTATGAAGAGTTCAACCAAGCTTTATTGGCTAAGCAACTCTGGCGACTACACCGATACCTCAACTCACAAGTGGCAAGAGTTTTGAAAGGAAAATACTTCCGATACTCTCACCCCTTTGCTGCAAGAAAGCATTACCGGCCATCATTTGGTTGGAGAAGTCTAACTAGTGCTTAGCCCCTTATAGACAAAGGCATGAGGCATACTATTAGTTCGGGAGCGCAATCTTGGTTTTGGACAGATAAGTGGATCCCCGACGAACAACCCCGGAGAGTGCGACGATTAGTGTCCAATCCCAATCTCTACCAGCGTGTCTCTGATTTTATTGACCCCCAAAGTGGTAGGTGGAAGGTGGATAGTCTCCGAGCTTGTGTTCCCCCAGAGGACGTGGACCTGATTCTTACAATGCGGCCTTCCCTGCGGGGGGCAAATGATAGTTTCTGTTGGCATTACACGAACTCCGGTCTGTATATGGTACGGTCAGGTTATGAAGTTGCGCGCAAACAACTGGAGGATGATTTGGTGTATGCACAGCAACAACCGTCGTTGAACCCACTGAAAGAAAAAGTATGGAAACAAAAAACATCAAACAAGATTCGTCATTTTATGTGGCAAGCGCTGTTAGGAGCAGTGGCAGTTAATGAGAGACTAGCACACCGCCATCTATAACGTGATAGACACTGTCCCCGGTGTGGAGATGTTGATGAGACCATTAATCATGTCTTATTTACATGTCCTCCTGCCCGACAAGTGTGGGCCCTGTCGAACATTCCCAATCCCCCATCAGTTTTCCCGACGGACAATTTATGGAGCAATATGGATTACCTGTTCTCCCGGGTTCCTTTACGGACAAAACTAGTTGAACATGTTCGATGCTTTCCATGGATCATTTGGTACTTGTGGAAAGCTCGAAACGACAAAGTTTTCAAAAATTTGGATAGATCACCGCCATGTTTTTTGGAGCTTGCCAGAAAGGAATCCATGGATTGGTTTCTGGCTAATGAAAAAAACGAGCCCCCCGTGACAGCTCAGGAACAGATCCCTCCGTCCGAAGGGGCCCATGAAGTGTTTCAATGTTTCAGAGACGGCTCATGGAAGGAGGGGGACCAGACGAGTGGCGTGGGATGGATTCTACAACTGCAGGATGGAACAACATATTTATTGGGAACGAGAGGCATACGGTGGGTTCCCTCCCCACTCCATGCAGAGTTGTATAACCTCATGTGGGCATTGACGAACCTCCAGCACCAAGTACGTTTTTGTACGGATTTGCTGACCGATTCACAGGAGTTGGTGAATATGATAGCATATCCCGATAATTGGCCCCGCTTCCAACCAGAATTGGCCGAGCTACAGGAGTTACGTATTTCTTTTCCGGACTTTACTATCAAGTTTTGTCCTAGGGAAAAGAATGAAAAAGCAGACCTTCTTGCGAGGAATGCTCGTCTCCGCAACACAATCTTTTCCTATGTTAGCACTTCTATTCCATATTGGTTCAATGATGCCTATGTATTTTTGTAATCGATAGGAGCGTGCGCTCGAGACAAAAAAAAAAAAAAAATTGAAAAAGATATAGTGGGTGATTGGTTCGATTGTAGCTGTAAATTATTTGCTGTAATTTTTTTGTTGTAAGTGTTTTTGTTGTAGATGTATATTTTTTATGCTGCAGATTTTTTTAGGCTGCAAAAATGTAAGTTGTAAGTTGTAGCTGTAAGTTTTTAACTGTAACTATTTTAGAATAAAAACATGATTGGTAAACATAAGATAATGTGTTCTAGTTTTAGTTAAATCAATTAACACAAATAAAAACGGGGTTGTATTTTAAAAAGAATTATGCTATTTCTAGTATAATAAATTATAAACTTCTAAATTAATTTTAAAAATAAATAACATCTTTCAAAACAAATATTCCAAAAATATTTTTATAATAAACTTTGTAAAAACACTGAAAATAATGAGTTTTTAATGAAATATAGGACAATAATATTAATTTTACCACCGAGCATTTCAAAACTAATTAAATATTTTTCAATACTTATTTATCTTTATATTTAATATGCCGATAAACTGTAAATATATGTTAAGTATTTTTAGTTACAATTTTTAAAGCTCCAAAAACAAGACTTTAGGATTTTCCCATGTTACAGAAAAAAAGTTATTTTTTGGTTACTGTAGGTTTAAAAAAGAAAGCTACAACATGCTGGGTAAAGAATTAGAGCTTTAGAAAAAATTAAGTTTAAAGACACTACTTAAAGCCCAACTAATCATGCACATATTGGATAGAAATTCAGGTACAAAGATAAAGATAACACTAGTGAAAAAAAAAACACAACATAACAATTAGTTATGAGGAAGTGGAAGTGGCCAGTAAGGGAATTCCAACTTCCTTAATAGTTCTTTCTTTTTTTCATGGTTTTCACCGAAGAAGGTAGTGCAAGTTTTGGTGGTTAGATCATAAACACCAAAGTTGTAGCCCACAAAGTAGATGTAGTTAGGCCTTAGTCCAGGGGACGAGCTTGCCGGGACGCATAAAGCCTCACCATGTCCAACAAAAATGCAAAGATCTCCAATGTCTTCTGTGTAGATCATTTTCTTATACAACCCTGGTTCCTCTGCTCTAAACACCATGAACTGTTTGGTTTTGTGCATCAATGATGTTCCGTCGTAATATTCGTCCAATTCCTCACTGTAACTGGAAAGACACGATAGAGCCAATATAATACTCAAGAAAAAAACAAAACAAAACTATATACGTAATAAGCTCTTATACATACCACTTGATAAGGAAAAGTTCGCCGGTGGGTGATTCCACAGAGTGGTCGGTCCTGGAACACTGACTAACATCCTCCAGCTCACCAATCACAGACTTAGGTAGTTGGTGAAATTTAATGTTCGTAAACTCAAGCTGGACTACTTTTTTCTCGAAATTGTGATCCAAAGAACATAAGCGTTTGCCTCCAGGTGATGGAATATAGAACTTTTGATGTCTCTTGGAGAACATGATACTCGAAGAGGGGCTTATGGACTCAGGCATAGCTTCAATGTTGAACCATTTACGGTTGCCGAAAGGCCTACAAAGACTTAACCGAGATCCCCAACACTTGACACCCACTACCCAATCTTTATCTCGAACTGGTAAACAAGACATTGCAATGTTTTGGATTTTGTCTAGGATGCACGGGGACGCCAATCTATTGACGTCTCGCGTCTCCGAACGGTTAGGGGACGGGGACGGCACGGGTACACCAAAGAAACGTCTCCTTGACGTTTTGAGAAAAATGGGGACGGATAGGTTAAAATTAGGAACGTTTCCGAGATGTTTGAGCTTTCAAATTAGTGTCTAATTGCTACAAATCTGTTCTGAAAATATCCTAACACCATTAGCGGCGGTACACAGACCTAATTCTAAATGTAGAAGATGATGACGTGTCTTATCATTAACTTATAGTTTAACATTGTTTTAGTATATTTAATTAATAATTTTCTTTCAACGATTCAGTTACTTTTATTAAATAATTTTAGTGATTTCTACTTATATTGCATAACAAAAACGCATACTACAAATAGAAAAATTAGTTTGCAGCTAATAATTAGTACTAAACTAATTGTTTTATTTTAGTTTAAAATGTTTTTAATAACTTCATTATCTCTATCATTTCAAAGTTGAATATATATATATATTTATTTATTTATTTAGCTGCCGAATCCCTCCCGTACCCGTATTTATAAAATTTTAAAATTACCGTTTCCCGTCCCCGTATCCGTCACCGTTTCTGTTCCCGTATCCGTCTCCGTGCAACCTAGGATTTTGTAACCACTAGGTAAAGGAGGTAGAGAAATTTTCACTTTTTTTACTTCGGGGTTTGATGATTTGTGCTTGATGAAGATACTTGAGGATTCATCATCCCCATCGGAATAATCATCCCCATCGGTTTTGAAGCTCACTAACCCATTACGAACAATTCCTGAAGTCATCGCGTCACAGACCTCATCCCTGAGTTTCTGGTTAGTAATCAAGATTTCCTTTTGCTTGCAGCCATTAGGGAGATGTTCTTCGGAACATAGTCTTAGGCGACCATCGCCTTGACGGTCTTTGATGTTTATGAGATGGTCAATCAACATAAACGGATACGTTGGTGTATCTGAATACATTCGAATGTTCGTGTGTCTCTTGATATATCATGGTTTTTGCCATCTTTTGGCCATGATTTAACCCGGTTTTATCGAGTCTTTTTGGTATATTTCTAGTGTTTTAGAGTATTTGCAGGTTTGTGTACGTGTCGAGCTTAATTGGTGATTATGGAGCATTTTGGAGCATCAAGAAAAGAAGAGCTGACGTCGCGAGGACGGATTTTCAATTGCCGTCAGATTGGCGCGTCGATCGACGAAATCATATGTGCGTCGATCGACGGAGAAAGCTGTTCCGCGAAGAAAGAGGATTTTTCCAATTCTGAAGATTTCCTTTTTACCCCAGAAGTTCCAGAAGTTAACAAATAAAGCACAGCCCGAATCCTAGCCTATAAATACCTAGTTTTCTTTTAGTTTTCATTAAGTTTTCTTTTATCAAAGAATTAGGATTTCAGAGAAGATCGATGAGGAAAGGAGAAGGGAAGCTGATAGAACAGGTGGAGCTGAGATAGCTGAGGTTAAAGCTAAGATAGATTCTGTGCATAACCTTCTGGTGAACAAGAAATCGGTTCATTTTGCACAGGAAGTTGATACCTTCTATCAAGATGAAGATAGAGAGCAAGAAGATGTTAACTACATCAACCAGAATGGCTACCAGAATCAGCGATATGGAAATCAGTCAGAGAATAAGGGCTACAACAATTACAATCAGAGGAGCTCATTCTCTGGGACTCCTGGTTCTCCAAGCTATGCTCAGAAATCACAGTTTCAGAAACCCTTTGGTAGAAACAACAACCAAAGGACTTATGGATCATCTTCTTACCAACCAATTCCCTCTAAACCTTCAGAAAATGACTCGAAGAGTACACTCGAACAGATTCTTGAAGGCCAACAAAGTCTAGCAGTAAATGTCAATGGGAAGATTGACGGGCTTTACACTACTCTCAATGGAAAAATGGATGGGTTCTACACTGATCTCAATGGGAAGATTGAAGCTCTTAGTATTCACATGAAAAAATTGGATACTCAGGTAGCTCAAACCGCAGAGAATGTGAAAAGACAAGAGGGTTTTCTTCCAGCTAGAACAGATGCAAACCCGAGACAGCATGGTATTGCCGCAATTACAACTAGAAGTGGCAAGGTCGTGAAGCCAAACTTGCAGAAAAACCCCTCAGATCAGCTGATTCACGAGCTTGAAGATGAAGAAGATGCAGAGATTTTTGCACATGACCCACCGTCGATCGACGCTCAGGAGGAGCAACGATCGACGAGTGAGAAAATTCCCGAATCTATCCCGACGCTACCTTGACGAAACATCGACGAAGGATTGACGAAAATTGCTCACGTCGATCGACGCAAAGACACTACCGTCGATCGACGGGATACGCAGGAAACTGAAACGCTGCAGACTCCTACTGATGTTGTTGAGAGGATTTATCAACCTAAGATTCCTTACCCCAGAACCCAGAAGAGGTCTAAACAGGAGCTAGAAGAGCTTAGATGCAAGGCTATCATGGATAAGCTACGCATTGAGATTCCATTCTTAGATGCAATGAAGCTTTCTCCTGTAATTAGAAGGTATGTGAAGAGGATGGTTACTAAGAGTTTATGTGTTGAGGAAGGAGTTGCTATGATCTCTGAACAGGTTAGTGCGATAATTCTGAACAAGATTCCAGAGAAACTCACGGATCCAGGAAGTTTTGTGTTGGATTGTTTGATCTTCACGGACAGGTTTCCAAGGTCTCTTTGTGATTTGGGTTCAAGCATCAACTTGATGCCACTCTCAGTTGCTATCAGCCTGGGTATGACTGATTTCCAGCCAACAAGGATCTCACTTATCCTTGCAGATAGATCAGTAATTGCAGATAGATCAGTAAGGATCCCAGAGGGAATTTTGGAAGATGTTCCAATCAAGGTCGGAGATTGTTTGATCCCTACGGACTTTGTGGTTTTACAATATCATGAAGAACCCAAAGATCCTCTTATCTTGGGAAGACCATTCTTGGCTACAGCTGGAGCAATGATCGATGTCAAAGGGAGAAGGATTACTCTAAGTGTGGGTGATTTGGAGATGAAGTTTGACATGGATCAGCTAGTAAAGAAGCCTACGATAGATGGTCAGACCTACTATGTGGATACACTCACAGACATCGCTCAAGAAGTTTTCAACGAGACACATCCTACTGATGCATTGGAGAGGACTCTGATTCGATCTATCGCTGAAACCGAGGAGTTAGATGAAGCTGCGATGGGCTATGCAAGGCTAATAGATAGCAATGAGAGAGTAACAAAGATGGTTGCCAATATGGAATTGTGTGAAGTTTCTGAGAAGATTGCAAAGGATGACGACTGGAGTGAGGAGAATGCTCCAAAAGTCGAACTCAAACAACTTCCAGCAGGATTAAGGTACGCTTTCATTGGCCCCAATTCTACTTATCCTGTCATTGTTAGTGCATCTTTGAACAACGCAGAGCTCACGTTACTGCTAAGCAAGCTGCGCAAATTTTGCAAGGCTCTTGGCTATTCTCTTGATGATATTACAGGAATATCCCCAGATTTGTGCATGCACATGATTCATCTCGAAGACGACGCGAAATCTTCGATCGAGCATCAGAGGAGATTGAATCCAAACTTACAGGAAGTTGTCAAGAAAGAGATCATGAAACTTCTGGCAGCAGGAATCATTTATCCAATTTCAGACAGTCCTTGGATTAGTCCAGTTCACGTTGTACCAAAGAAAGGAGGGGTTACTGTTGTCAAAAACGAGAAGAATGAGTTGATCCCTACAAGGACTGTAACTGGTCACAGGATGTGCATTGATTACAGGAAGCTCAACGCAGCAACAAGGAAAGACCACTTCCCTTTGCCTTTCATTGATCAAATGCTGGAACGATTAGCGAATCACCCCTATTACTGTTTCCTTGATGGTTATTCTGGATTCTTCCAAATCCCTATCCATCCAGACGATCAGGAGAAGACTACATTTACTTGTCCTTATGGCACTTTTGCATATCGCAGAATGCCATTTGGACTTTGTAATGCTCCTGCGACTTTTCAGCGGTGTATGATGTCTATCTTTACAGACATGATAGAAGATTACATGGAGGTCTTTATGGATGATTTCTCTGTCTTTGGAGACTCTTTTAAAGGTTGTTTAGATAACCTAGAGAAGGTGCTTGGTAGATGTGTGGAGAAACACTTGGTTCTTAATTGGGAGAAGTGTCACTTCATGGTCAAAGATGGCATTGTGCTGGGACATAAAGTTTCTGAAGCTGGGATTGAAGTGGATCGTGCTAAGATCGAGGTTATGACAAGTCTACAACCACCAGAAAACGTAAAAGCAGTTAGAAGTTTCCTTGGTCACGCTGGTTTCTACAGAAGATTCATCAAAGACTTCTCCAAAATCGCCCGTCCACTCACCTCCCTACTCTGTAAGGAAGTTAAATTTGCTTTTGATACTGATTGTCTATCTTCTTTTGAGCAGATTAAACAGGCTTTAGTGAGTGCCCCCGTTGTCCAACCTCCAGATTGGGATTTACCTTTCGAAGTAATGTGTGATGCTAGTGACTTTGCTGTTGGAGCTGTTTTGGGACAGAAAAAGGATAAGAAACTACATGCTATCTATTATGCGAGCCGAACTCTTGATGAAGCACAACGAAATTATGCTACTACAGAGAAAGAGTTGTTGGCAGTGGTATTTGCTTTTGAGAAGTTTCGTCCTTACTTGATTGGATCCAAGGTAATAGTGCACACAGACCATTCGACACTGAAGTACTTAATGCAGAAAAAGGATGCTAAACCAAGGTTATTAAGGTGGATTCTTCTTCTCCAAGAGTTTGACATTGAAGTCAAAGATAAAAAGGGGATTGAGAATGGAGTAGCAGATCATCTTTTGCGCATTCGGGTTGAGGACGATGTCCCTATAGATGATTTCTTCCCTGAAGAAGGTGTGAACTTCATTGAAAGTGAGTTGCAGGAAGAAATTCTTCAAAATTATTGGGTTGCAGGATTTCCGTCGATCGACGTGGACTCAGTACGTCGATCGACGCTATCAAATTCACGTCGAGGAGACGTCGACATCTCGTCGAGCACTCAATCAAGTCTTCCGTCGATCGACGTATACCCTTGCACCGATCGACGGGATTTCCAGAAATCCGAGTTTGACTTCTCCAGAATCCTCAATGACGTGTTCAGTAGTCCAATTTTTGCTGTTTCTACATCCTCACGACCATGGTATGCAGATATTGCCAATTACCTTGCTGCAGATGATCCTCCTACAGATTTAAAAGGGTATGAAAAGAAGAAGTTCATGCGGGAAATTAGAAGATACTATTGGGATGAACCTTATCTCTATAAGTTTTGTTCAGATGGTATATACAGAAGATGCATAGCTGAAGAGGAGACTCGGCGAGTGTTATATCATTGTCATGGTTCTGAATATGCTGGACACTTTGCTACTTTCAAGACTGCTTCTAAAGTTCTTCAAGCTGGGTTCTGGTGGCCCACACTGTTCAAGGATGCTCACAGTTTCGTGTCAGAGTGCGATGCTTGTCAGAGAAGAGGCAAAATCAGCAGGCGACACGAGATGCCACAAAACTTCATCCTTGAGGTGGAGTTATTCGACTGTTGGGGTATTGATTTCATGGGTCCTTTCCCATCATCTTATGGGAACAACTACATACTGGTTGCTGTGGATTATGTCTCCAAGTGGGTAGAAGCAATCGCGAGCCCTAAGAACAATGCTGGAGTGGTTATTAAGCTATTCAAGACCATCATTTTCCCTCGTTTTGGAGTTCCTCGCGTGGTTATTAGTGATGGTGGAACACACTTTGTCAACAAAGTGTTTGATCGATTGCTTGCTAAGTATGGAGTTCATCATCGTGTGGCCAGCCCCTACCATCCTCAAACAAGTGGGCAGGTGGAAGTTTCTAATAGACAGATCAAGGAAATTCTAGAGAAGACGGTTAATTCTACAAGGAAAGATTGGTCTACTAAGCTAGATGATGCGCTTTGGGCATACAGAACAGCATTCAAAACGCCATTGGGAACTACGCCGTTTCATCTTCTTTATGGGAAAGCATGCCATCTTCCAATGGAACTTGAGCACAAAGCAGCTTGGGCAGTGAAGAAGTACAACTTTGATATCAAACCAGCTGCAGAAAGGCGTAAGATACAGCTTAACGAGTTGGATGAAATCAGATTCCATGCATATGAGAACTCTAAGCTGTACAAAGAAAGGACAAAGGCTTATCATGATAAGCGCATCATCTCCAGGACATTCGAGCCAAACGATCAGGTACTTCTTTACAACTCTCGTTTGTCTCTTTTTCCAGGTAAGTTACGGTCTCGATGGTCCGGACCTTTCACTATCAAAGAGGTCCGACCACATGGTGCTGTAGTCCTCCTTCCTCCAGATGGCAGTAGAGAATTCGTAGTCAATGGACAACGAATCAAGCATTATTGGGCAAGTGCTGAGATTCCGGATGGGCACATCGTGTCCTTACCAATTGCGCCCAACGCCTAGATTTCTGACAAAGTCGAGCTAACGACTGAAAACAAGCGCTTAGTGGGAGGCAACCCACTTGTAAGTGTATATATTTTTCCTTCTTTATTTCCTTTCCGTAAAAAAAAAAGAAAAAAAAAAGGTAAAAGACGTTTTGGTCGCGTCGATCGACGGACAGGAGGTTGCGTCGATCGACGCTCATTCAGGTTCCGCAAAGGTTAGTATTTAAACCCGTCTCTTTCATCTTCTTTAACCTAAAACCCTAAAAATCGCCACACCATGATGCTGATGATGAAGCCTAGTCTTCATTGCTGATTATCCCGGTTTAGTTGTTCTTTTTCTTTTACCTCTGTACTTTTCTTTCTTTTGAGTCATTTTTTTATGTCTTTCATTGAGTCAGTTTTTGTTACAGTTTCCAAAGATTGTGCCTTTAGTTGGATGTTCTAACATTGGTGCTATTAATCTGGTTCATTCTTAGTGTTTTTGCAGTTTCTACTATTCAAATTAGTGGTCAACAACAGCTCCTAAATACAGAACCAAATTGCTCATTGCATGCAGGTCCGTCGATCGACGCAGATCCGTGCACCGATCGACGTATCACTACCGTCGATCGACGAAGGGTTTTAGCATCGATCGACGCAGAGGCATACCGAAGGTCCAATTTTTATGCACAATTTTCTAACTTTTATTTTTCTTTTCTCTCACCAATTCCAGGCTTAATTAACACTGGGGACAGTGTTGTTTAAGTCTGGGGGAGGTAGTTGCTAACATTGTTTTTTATTTTGGAGTAAAAAAAAAAAAAAAAAAAGTCGTTTTATTTAGTCAAAACTTGTTGGGGATGATGACCTTTCCTAGGAACAAACGCTCAGTTTTTGCGATTTTTAGTTGTTGCGACGAAGCCTTTGGATGGAGCGAATTCGAAACCAGATGATAGTACATGTTCCCCTCTTATCGCGACTTGCAAAACGAAGTAGATCAAACTCCAGACTAGTACACTTGATCTCCATCTCGCTATTTTCTCTTTGATGATATCACGACAGTAATCGATCCAACATTCAGGACTTCTTATTCACTTTACCACTCTTTGTTGATCCTGAATGGCCAGCTCATTTTTAGTTGGTACCCAACCCCTAACCTTAACCATTGTTCAAGCCTCATGCGATCTTTTTCCTTTTGTTTTATGTGCAGGCATGTGTATAAACTCCGGAGAGAAAGTGGTCCGACGCAGTTTTTCATTCACAAAATTGCACAAGATGAGGATGTGGTTGGAGTACTTAGTAAAGAGCAGCAATGCTAAGCATTCCTTGGGATTTTACGCATAATAATGGTAATTTTCGAGACTAACACTTTTGTAGGATCATTCTCCCTTTAGTATTCAGTTATAAAAAAAAAAAAAAAAAAAAAAAAAATCGAAAATATAGTAAGGGAAAGGGGAATGATCATCTTTATAAGTCTCTAACTTCAACAAAAGCCCCAAGGAATGGAGAAGATGGATGTGGATAGAGGAAAATGTTATTGAATGGAGATGTGTGATTCCTGATTATGATTTGGAGGGGAGAGAGTGCAATGTGAATGAGAAACTGTGGGCATCAACTGGACCCGTCTCTCTCTTGTGATTATGCATAATGTCTGCATCCACCAAATAAAATCTGGTAACCCTAAACACTTTAGCTCCACTTAAACACAAAAGCCTTTAACATCACACCTAGCCCTTTTACTTGGTTGATATCATTAGAGAGAATTCCATCATCACTTCGATCAAGTGTGCGACAGTTAGGAGGATGTGAAACTGATGGGTTTGCAGGTTAAGATTTGAGGTCCAACCTATGATGGTTGAGATTCGTGACCGCCAAATGTACTTTGTTTATATGCAGCGAAAGAGTCAAATAAACGAAAGCAATGTTCCAAAGGATAAGTGAGTTCTCGTGATTTTCAAACCTCGACTTCATTCTTAGTCTCTAGTTTGCTTGAGGGCAAGCAAAAGCTAAGTCTGGGGGAGTTGATATATCATGGTTTTTACCATCTTTTGGCCATGATTTAACCCGGTTTTATCGAGTCTTTTTGGTATATTTCTAGTGTTTTAGAGTCTTTGCAGGTTTGTGTACGTGTCGAGCTTAATTGGTGATTATGGAGCATTTTGGAGCATCAAGAAAAGAAGAGCTGACGTCGCGAGGACGGATTTTCAATTGCCGTCAGATTGGCGCGTCGATCGACGAAATCATATGTGCGTCGATCGACGGAGAAAGCTGTTCCGCGAAGAAAGAAGATTTTTCCAATTCTGAAGATTTCCTTTTTACCCCAGAAGTTCCAGAAGTTAACAAATAAAGCCCAGCCCGAATCCTAGCCTATAAATACCTAGTTTTCTTTTAGTTTTCATTAAGTTTTCTTTTATCAAAGAATTAGGATTTCAGAGAGATTTTGAGAGTTAGGGAGACAAGTTTTCAGACTATTCAGATTTCTTCGAACCCTTCTGTAATTCTTTCTTACTCTATTTTAATGCAGTATTATTCAGTTATTATGATTTGCTTTGCATCCATGTCTGAGTAATCTACTTGTTAGGTTTAGGGTTTTTCAAAGGAATTAAGATGGATTGTTAGAATTGAATTCATGTTAGGATTATTTATTGGTTCTTCATCTAGATTGTTATAACCCTGATTTAGGATTGATCACCCTTGATTAGATATCTTAGGTTAATTAATTAGAAGCGGAAGCATCAATTGATAACCTGACCATAATCTTAGATGAGCAAAATCACCTATTCTCAAAGGAATTTGGTTTAGGGATTTTGTGAACAATTGAAACCTGAACTTTAATGCTTGCATAAATTGATTGATTTTACAAAGGAATTTGGATTTCTAGGGTTTATGCATAGATAATTAATTCAACGGAAGTCGTTTAATTTTACATTAGAGTTTCAAGTTCGAGAACGAATCTTCATTAAAATCCTAATAGTTTCTTAATTCTGCAATTTATTTATTTTTGCGAATTTCCCGAAAACCTAGCTTTTGTTTAATTGAATTCTTAAAACCAAAAATCTCTTTTTGCTCTGAATTGTTTCTTGTTTTTACTTTACTTTATTTTATTTAGCTGAATTTAAAATCACAAATCCTATCGTTAGATTTTACTCCCAGTGATTCGACCCCTAAGTACTACAATTGATCTCTTAATTTGAAAGAGTAGCTCAGGGTAAATTTGAGCATATCATCTCTGCCATGCATTTATACGTACCATTGCAAATAATCAGAGATAACAAAAACCTAAAAAATGTTTTAAAAAGAAAACAAAACATAGCAAATAGAAAAGCTTTACTTACGATAACATTTTTTAAAACAGAGGGTTTGAGAACTCTGAGCTGAGACATTTTTTATGAAAGCTGTATCTTGTTACTTGTGATTGTAATCACCGTCTCCCCCATCTCTGTTACATTAAATAGATACTATTATTACGCCTAAAACTTGAATATTACGCCTTGCCGATCAAGTTCACATTAAATAGATACTATTACTTAAGGAAGTAAATAATTCTGCTAAACGTGTTATAATTAAGAAACTCTGAAAAATATATTCTTCGAAACTGATATTACTTTCTTACCTAGGAAATAATCAAATCAAGTAACAGTTATTTTTCTGATTGGTTTCGATTCCAGGTTAGGTTCTAATTTTGGTTCGAGGAATAGGTAAAAAAAATTAGAGAAATTCCCTAAAATACCACACTTTTAAGTTTTTTTTTCTAAAATACTACATTATTTCAAAACTTCCAAAAATACCACATTTTGTCCAAAATTCCAAAAATACCACAAAATTAAAAGTGGATTTTTAGGGTTTAACTAATCCAAAATTATGGTATAGTTTAAGGGTAGGATTTGAGTTTGGAGTTTATGGTTTATTTTTGAATGTTAAAAGAGAATTTTAATTTTGTGGTGTTTTTGGAACTTTGGATAAAAAAAGTGATATTTTAAAACTTTTGAAAAAAATGTGGTATTTTGAGAAAGAAAACTGAAAAGTGTGGTATTTTTCAAAACTGTCCAAAAAATTATAATTGAAGCTTAAGCTAATCACATGGTGGGCTCTGTGTCCAAACATATTAAAGATAGCTTACGACTGGTAAAAATTAGGATTGATTCTATTTGTAAAACGGTATTCAAAAAATATATAGTATATATATACAAGTTTTATAAATTGATATTCGATAAATTAATATTTCCGTAAATTAATAAAACTTTTCAGTCTCAAATCAAATTTTTGATCCAATTAATCTCTCGATAAATTAATTTTTTGCTTGATTAATAAAATATTTTGGTGTAGACGTTATTAACTTATTAAGGTTTTACTATATATATATTTATGCAAAAATATTTTTTTTTTTCGACTTTATACTTTAAACAAAAAATAAGGATTGGTTTTACTTAACCTAACAATAAATGGATGTTGATATTGATACTCATTTGTGGACGCAAAAAAAACTTATTACCCTCTCTCTTATGTCGATGATTCAATCCAACCCTTATATACATATCTACGATATATGGCACTTTTTGCTTCTCGTTCATGATAGACACATTATATTTTCAATGCGTAAATGTTTTGGCGAATGATACTACTTGCACTATGCTGAAATGTTTTTTTGTAAGTTTAGCTTTATTATTATGTATTAGGTTAGTACTCGTACTTTTGCACGTGTTTAGTGGTAACCATTAAATTAATTTAATAAAATAATTATTTCATTTTGATGTAGAAATGTTAAAAAATTGGTATTATTAAGTTTTTGAAATCTCACTGATAACTAATAGATATTATTTCTTAGAATCAATTATCTATACTAATATATTTTTATACTTATTTGATTAATCATAACTAAATAAATATCTTTTACTATGAATTATCTATGCTAATGTATTTTTAAAAATTTATATGTTTATACTTATATAAAATTTAAACTTGTCAATAATGTTCTATATATTTCTTGTCTTATTTATTTGGTTAACTTATTAGATTTTATTTTCATTCCAAAAAACTTATGACTTCAATCTAGTCAAATAGAATGTAGTATTAGTTTTCTAAATTACGATATTTGTGTAATATTTACTTAATTTTGCTGCCATAGATATATATATATATATATATATATATATATATATATATATATATATATATATAGATACTGTTTTTTTTGAAAAACTCAAGATACTATATAATGATGTATTCACTTTTAGGCTTTCTAATTGGCAATGTTTAAAAAGTATGGTCAAGATTACATATAATTGAATAAATGTAGTTAACTATGCCTAGCAATTTAGTATTTATTAGAATTAGTAATGTGTTGGCAATTGAATTAAATATTGTTAAAATAAGTATAGTCAGTAGAATAGTGTTTGACAAATGGAATAGTGTTTGGAAAATAGAATAGTAGATGATTAAAAAATATAGAATGTTTGGATAGGAGTATAGGAGTATAGTAGTAACTAATAATAGTGTAATTAATAAAATAAAAAAGCTAAGAAAAAAAGAGAGTTTGACACATCATATCAAAATGCTTCTACTTTAATATATAGAAGAATAAAATTTGTGCTGCAAGAACCAATGAGTTGTAGACAAAATGCATTAAACAGAGGTTAAACCAAATCTTTAACTTGTGTTTCTCTGTTTTATACGTTTTGAGTACACTTCAAGTAACCGAATTGCTACCAACACATGACTTGATAAGCTGGATGTTGTTTCATCGTTATCCACCTAGACTGAGTAGAGAAGAAGAAAAGCTGGGAAGATTCTGAAACCCTATGCATTGATTCTAACTCCTCCATCATCTTTTTATGTTTATTTCTGTAGGTGAATTTCAGGGAAACTCTAACCGTCTTTAAACAGTTGGAGTTTTCAAGGATATATGTCATGAGTTTTTTCTCTTCTCTTGTCCCTCCGTATTCTTCCCATTCAAAGATTTCGAGACGAGACGACAAGCATTCCGGAACAGAAGGCCCAAGAGGGAGATCCTCGGATTCAGATTCATCATCTATACAATACTGACAAGCAACGAGAAATATAATAAACGCATTTTAACTCTTAAGTCTTAGTCAATAATATCAAGACATGCTCGAAGAAGAGAGGAGGGTACTTACAGAGTTGATCATAAGAACTTTAAGTTTATGAGAATTGTCAAGCAAACGCATAACTGATCGTACCCAATAATCTGACTCATCAAATGGAGATAGCTTACACTCTATCAGCCGAGAGAAGCTAATAGCAGTACAAATCGCGTCCTGAAATAGATGAAAATAGAAACAGAGAAGCGGACATAAGTAAAAGCATCAATTGTAATCACCAAAAAACGAGAGAGGGATGTCGAAATAAGTTACTGTTTCATCGATCATAGACAGATTGAGATACATGACAGAGGAAAGAGATGTCAGAAACTTGTCACTTGGATGTGAATCAGTGGCTACATTAGCCATGTCAAGACAAGGATGCATATTCTCGATTAAGCAAGTGTCTCCTGACCAATCATAGATATTAAAAATCTTCAATCCGGGGGAATCTATAACAAGAGACCCACCAATTTTGCTATTAGAATACGTATATGTTAAGAGCTGTAAAGAAGGCACTTTCACACTGAACTTTGTCACATTGTCGTTCCTCTTTCGTTCCACAAACAAATTTTGGAGAACAGGACAACTTGACAAAAGCCTAACAAGCGAATCCTCGTCCTTATAGACCACACAGTAAAGCCCCAGTTCTACAAGCGATGGGAGGGAAGCTTCGGAAGGAACATCAACAAGAATCTTGCCTGAGAGAGTCAATTTCTTGAGGGTTTTGCAAGTGTATAGTCTCTTTGACAAGCTTCTAGGCCTTGGTGACGATGGTAAGCTAAATTCTAACCATTGAATGAAGCGTTCAACAACATTTTCGACCCATTTTCCGACATCTACATTAACGGGGCATGATGGACGGAGGTGAATACTCAACGTTTCTATTACAGGTGCTTTGCTGAGTTGTAATAATGACTTATCAATGGACCACCAAACACTCTCATCGCCCTTATCGTCTGTGACGTTGTACTTGAGCCTAGGCAACATCTTCCAGACAGAGCGCCATCGTTTAGATAACACCGCCGTGGCCACTGCTTCTTTAGTCGGAAGAAGCAACAATATCTGCACGAGCAAATCTTCGGGTAAAGCACTAATCTTGTCTTTGCAAAGTTTTTGTTTACTTTTCCGACGCCTTCTAGTTTGGTCTTGCATCTCAAGAACAATTATGAATAAGCTTGACGAGGAAGAACAGATTGTTCAAAAGCCGTCGTCGTCAAGCAAGAAAGCCCTAACTAATATCATATGTTTCTTGCTGGTTAGGTTTTCTTTTTTCAAGAAACAAAAGAAAGTCGATTTTATTCATTTTTGTCGTGTAAATGTAGGGCTTTTCATAACTGGGCTTCTCATAAATCTAGCCCAATTTTTGGATTTTGTCGACTCACTCTATTTTACGGTAGTGGCTCTGTGAGTCTCTGACACTTGAAGTGTAGATTCTTCTAGGGTTTCCAAATGGTGTAACCCTAGTTAATTATTAGTTTACTAGCATTATGCCTGGTGCATAGATGCACCGGAAAATAACATTTGATTACGTATTCAATTTTAACTTACATATTGGTAGATTTTTTTATAGCATTTTCTTTTTGAAATTGGTTTCTGTTTCATTTTTACATCTCGTATAATTAGACTAAGAAAATGTTTGATACCAATTTGGTCATGTTGTTGTCCTGAGCATACATCTCTTTAATTCTTTAGTAAAATATAAAAGATAAATTATTAATAATTAATATCGCAAATAATGCCAAAAGAAGAAAGTGAATTACATAAGTTGATTTTACAGTGGGTTTTATCGTAGTCTAAAAAATAAAAAATTATTAGTGTTAAGTAAAAAATATAAATGTGTGAAGAAAGTGTCGATGTGATTGATAGAACATGTTGTAGTGATTGTAGGATCGGGTATTGTTTTTGTGTTATGTATATAGATCAAACTAAAAAAATATCTAAAAAATATACTTTACGATTAAAAGATTATTTTGAGATTTATTATTTTTAAACATAAACTAAAACTAAAATTCAATTTATTTCTTATATAGTTCATGTATATATTTATTTTTAATACAAATGAAGATCATCTAATACCAAAAAAATTAAGCCAATGCAAAGAAATTATATGCTTTCTGATGAGAATGTATAACTCTTATTTTCAAAAAAGGTCATGATCGCATTTCCTTGCATTCTCACTGGAAAAAATGACAATGCATCCATTAGCAAAGACTTCGAAATAACCATGTATTTTTAAAAAAAAAATACCATACACGTGAGATAAGGAAAGCAATAATACCATCTTCTGATGAGAGATAGAGTGTCATGCTTTAAACATTTCAGAAAAGGGAAAGCCAATAGAAGAGATAGTAATTTCCCTGCATTTGACTGATAGCTTTCACTGTCTTGTTTTGTCTCTGTTGTGGCTCACCTAAATCATCATAATTCATAAGACATAAAAGCTTAATGAGGATCTTGTGAATGTGAATTTGTGATACAGTTCACAACTTATAGACAATTTGAGGATGAAAATACACAACGCTACCTTCACGATTAGGGATGAGATGAGCGTTGTAAACGTGTCGAGAACAAAAACAAATCATCATGTACGTATGTGATTATTAATAATCAGTCCTTAAATTAGCATGGAAAGGTCAACTATTAATATTCTTCGTACCAAAATAATAATATCTTGTAGTGTGATCAGGAATATAAGAAGAAATAATTCAATTGCAGATTATATCACATAAAGAAGAAGAATTTGTACTTTAACAAACAATCATGAGTACCATTAAAACTTGTTTTAAGCAGGAAAGAAAGAAATATAGAGGAAGAAAGGATGAATACCATTCGTTTAGGAATAGTAATAAGTTTCTGGGTGTTTGATGGCTCTCAATAACCTGGAAAAATAACTCAAATAATCAAACGTATTTTGTTATGCTTGTTAACTGTTATGCACTGAAATTTAACAGTGTTTCGTATGAATCCAATTTAAAAACTAAATGTAACAGAAAAACAGAGCATATTGACGAAGCAAATTGGAACAAATAAGTTATGCTTAGTGGAACAAATAAGTTTTGAAAACAGTGAAAGAATTACCTCTAATTAGAGCCAAACAGAGCTTGTCTATGGAAGCAAATTGACGAAGAGTTTTAGAAAAATAAATTGCGTAAAACAATATTGGTAACATCGATGCATTTAGATGTGGAGTAAATCCGCGACTCAAGATCCAAAATCCATTCATGACACCTCGACTGTCCGTGAAACCTGGAAAAACATTGAGTGAGATGTAGATAAACCATAACCATAAGTGAAGAAAAAATTGATATGCAATATGACTTACTCTGATTTGAAGAAGATACATATAACGAAGGAGAATCGTGATTGCTTCCGATAGTGGAAGGAAACTGCTTCGGTAATTTGTAGAGAAGATAATTAATTCAATTTCACTATAAACAGAAGAGAAAGAAATATGGTTGAAGAAATCCTGGGAGAGTTGAGTAAATTTAGGGGTTTAGTGTTTTTCGACAATTTTAGATAGAAAAGAACTAATATATATAACACGTATAGAAAAAGAACCAAATAATGTGATAGTTTCTGCAAGTGTACAAATCAGTGTACACTACGATATACAAAACAGTGCAAACGATGGTGCACGAAAGAGTCAAACAGAGTGTACGTTGATATACAAGACAATGTATATGCCGGTCTATAAGACAATGTACGGGACAGTAATGTAAACAATATACAATACAAGGCCCATTTTAGTCTTTACAGTCAAACCTAACAGAAACAGCCATTTCAGCCTTTTCAGTCAAACCTAACATAAACAGTGAAAGATGAATTCTCTATTTTACCAAATTGCTACACTAAAATATCCACTTCTCTAATTACTTTGTCTAACGTGTCTAGTTTTTTTAATCTAAACAAGTCTCTCGAAAACTGAGTAATCCATGTCAAAGTCTCTCAAATGAAGAGCTTTGGATTGTGCTTCTCAATTTATTTATTTTTGTCGTCGCTTCTCAATTTTTAAAAGACTCATTTAATACAATACTTGTATTATTTATATTTTATTATTTGTTAAGAGGCTCCATGAAGACTATCAAAAGCAGAAATGTTTTTACGCCCCATTTTGCCAGAAAGAACAAAGATATCATAAATGTCCTAATATAGATTGAAAAAGATATAGTGGGTGATTGGTTCAATTGTAGCTGTAGATTAATTGCTGTAAATTTTTTTGTTGTAAGTGTTTTTGTTGTAGCTGTATATTTTTTATGCTGCAGATTTTTATGCTGTAAATATATAAGTTGTAGGCTGTAGCTGTAAGTTTTTAGCTGTAACTATTTTAAAATAAAAACATGATTGGTAAACCTCGATCTTGAGAATCTGCCATTTTCATCACTCATTGGCAAGTGGCAACACTCTCCCGATTCATGTAAGAAAATTAGGTGTTATGGGCAGGATCGACCCTAAGTCCAAACACAAAAGCCGAGATTTGATCGAGACTCTTTTAAAGTTAATACCGCCTTTATCTACCCTTTTCTTTTTGAAAATGTGCAAAACCGCCTCTCTTTTTACTCTAGCTTGCGCTCATACTAAACTCAGGACAGACTCTACTAGAGTCACTCTAGTAATGGGATTTTACACTGCATGTATATGTATATTTTTGTTGGAATCAAAGAAGGAAAAAATGTATTATAAATCTCATTAAACATATATTGAAAAAGATAGATTGGATAGAAATCTTAGTGCAAAGACACAGATAACACTAGTGAAAAAAACAAGCACAAGATAACAATTAGGCAAGAGGAAGTGGAAGAGGCCAGTAAGGGAATTCCAACTTCCTTAATAATGATTCTCTACCGTCTTTGTCATCTTCTTCAAGGAAAGTAGTGCAAGTTTTGGTGGTTAGATCATAAACACCAAAGTTGTAGCCCACAAAGTAGATGCAATTAGGCCTTAGTCCAGGAGACGAGCTTGCCGGTACGCATAAAGCCTCACCATGTCCAAGAAGAATGCAAAGATCTCCTATGTCTTCTGTGTAGATCATTTTCTTATCAGATGGTTCTGTGTCCTCTACTCTAAACACCATGAACTGTTTGGTTTTGTGCGTCAGTGATGACCCGCTGTAATATTCGTTCAAATCCTCACAGTACCTGCAAAGACAAGAGCCAATAAGGAAAAACAAAAAGTTAATAACATTTTATACATACCATTTGACAAGGTAAAGTTCTCCAGTGGGTGATTCCACGAGGTGGTCGGTCCTGGAACATGAACTAACGTCCTCTAGCTCGCCAAGCACGGATTTCGGAAGTTGGTCAAATGTAATGTCAATAAGATCAGCTTCGTCTCCGTCTTTTTCTTGTTCTTCTTTTTGTTCCTCGAAATCGTCATCGAAAGAGCACAAGTGTTTGCCTCCAGGTGATGGAACATAGAACGCAAAATCTCCCTTGGAGAACATTAGACTCGAATAAGGGCTTATAAACTCTGGCATGGCTTCGATGTTGAACCATTTACGGTTCCCAAAAGGCCTACATAGACTTACCCGGGATCCCGATAACTTGAGACCCACTACCCAATCTTTATCTCGAACAGGTAAACAAGACATTGCAATGTTTTGGATTTTGGAACCACTAGGCAAAAGAGGTAGAGAAACGCTCACATCTGCTATTTCAGGGTTTGATGGTTTGTGTTCGATGATGATACTTTTGGATTTATCAACACCACTGGCTCTGCAGGAAATGTCGTATCTCGATAACCGAAAAAATCCAGCAGTCATCGCGTGATAGACCTCATCCCTGAGTGTGGAGTCACTAATCACGATAAAGTTTTGCTTGCAGCCATTTGGGAGATGGTTTTCAGAGCGTAACTCTATGCCATCATGGCCTTTATCATCTTTGATGTTTAAGAGATGGTCAATAAACACAAACGGATAGGTTGGTGTAGATGAAAACATCCGAACGTTCGTGTGTCTCTGCCATGCATTTATACGTACCATTGAAAACAATCAAAGATAACAAAAACCAAAAAAGATTGTCTAAAAAGAAAAAGAAAAAACAGAGCAAATTGGAAAAGATTTACTTACGAAAACATTTTTGAAGACGGAGAGTTTGAGAAGTCGGAGCTAAGACATTTTTGAAATTCTATTAGAAACTATCGTCTTCTCTTTTTTTGCTAAATAACTATCGTCTTCTCCATCTCTGTTTTACAAGAAAAAGTAATTTACATTGAATGTTACGCCTTGCCTATCAAGTTCACATTAAATACATAATCGATTAGTTTAGGAAGTAAATAATTTTCCTAAACGTGTTATATAAGAAACTCTGAAAAATGTATTCTTGGAAACTGAACGCACTGGATTTTTTTTTTTTTTTAACGCTGGATTTAAAAGAAACTTCAAAAGAGTGTGATACAGCCTTGTTACACAAGGAAAGAGTAACAAAAGAGAAACTAAGAAAAATGAAAGCCAAAAGGCACCAAAACAGGGTATGAAAAACCTCCTTCTATAAGATTAAGGGAGAAAGGGACTCGGTCAAATGAATATGGCCAACCTTACGGAGTTGGTAGTGCTTCCGAATCAATGAGATGCATAAGCCAACTTGGACCATCGCAAGCAATGTAAGATAGATGGTGACCCATCGTAATAACACTCTTTGCCAAAACTTGGGTAATTTGGTTGTTGCACGGATAAGTGTAGGATAAGCACCAATTTTCCAGGAGATGAATCTTATGGAGAATGCGATTCAGCAAGCTTTGGTGAGAAGGAAAGAGGTGAGGGTTGAGCAGAGCTTCTCTTGCTTGGGTAAAACGGGACTCAAAAGCTACCTGGTTCAAATTGAGGTCTACGACTGCTTCTATAGCCCACACTAGACTCCAAAGTTCTGCTTCTAGAGATGAAGTGATGTTGGCATACGATCTCCGGATGTGATATAGCGCCTTCCCATTCGAGTCTCTCACAAGCCAAGAGACGCCGCCATCTTTGCTCCTTTCACACCATTCTGCACTCACATTGCATTTGATACATCCATGAGCTGGTTTCTTCCAACAAGATTGAGAGAAATGTGATGGAGTTGTACTTGTGGTACCAGTGTTCAAAGCTGCAGGAGCATTTGTTGTCATCCATTCCATAGCATCTTCTTTTGCTCTTGCTAGAACAGATGCATGATCAAATCTGATACTTTCAAAGACAACGCATTACGCGCTTTCCATAAATGCCAAAGAATCCAAGGGTAAATCAATCTAGTACGCAATGGTAGAGAAGGTTTGCTTGACTGCGTTAAGAGGTGGTGAACATTCAAGAAAACAGAGTTGGGAGAAAAACCTGCAGGCGGAAGTGGGATACCAGAGAGATCCCACACTGCTTTTGCCGCAGGGCAGTTGAATAAGACATGACAGATAGTTTCAGGGGTCCTCATAGTGCAAGAAGTACAGGTAGTGTCTACAAGGATACGCCTTGATCTTAGCCGTTATTTCACGGCCACCGCTCCAGATAAAGCTCTCCACATGAAATGTTTGAGTTTTGGAGGAGCCTTTGATCTCCATACTCTGTTCCAAAGTGACTTTTCAATGGGAGGCGGTTCTTGAGTTGGGGAAGATTGTATTGTTGAGAAAGTCTCCTGAAAAGAATATCCACTCTTGGATGAGTAAGAGCCATCTTTTGAGAAACTCCATGTGACTGAATCTGCACAACCATGATGGATCTTTGTGTTCAGAATCAAGGGAACATCACCTGCTGCAAATAGTTGATGGGTACAATCCACATTCCAAGAGTTAGTTGTGGGGTTTATGAGCTCCTTCATTGTTAGAGTCAGGTCAACCTCGGCGTCTTGATGGTAATGAGGTTCTCTTGGGACTGAGTCAAAAATCCATTTATCAAGCCAAACAGTCTCTGCTCCATTACCAATTCTGTGGATAAGACCATTCTTTAGGAGCTCTCTTCCATGTAGAATACTTCTCCATGCATATGAAGGTTTTGATCCAATAACACTTTTAGAAAAGTGGAATTGTTGAAATATATATGCTTCAAGATTTGAGAGAGGAGCGAGTTAGGATTGTCCGAAAGCCGAAAAGCCCGCTTGCCTAAAAGAGCTTGGTTAAACCTTTCTATGTCATGGAAGCCGAGACCTCCTCTTTCCTTTGATCGGCATGGCTTTTGCCAAGCCACCCATGGGATCTTGTTTTTTCCATCCCCACTGTTCCACCAGAATTCTATCATAGCACTTGTTAACTTCTTGCAAACTCCTTTAGGGAGCTTAAAACAGGACATGGCGTAGACTGGGAGTGCAAGGCTTATGGATTTGAGAAGAATTTCCTTTCCTCCATGAGATAGGGTTTTTGCAAACCATCCAGTGAGTCTGCCATGTAACTTTTCTTGTAGGAAGCTTAGAAGATTTCTTTTGGAACCGCTAAAGCATTCAGGTAAACCAAGGTATGACCCCTCTCCTCCTATTTTATCAATTCCCAGAACCATCTTGACTTGTTCTTGAACATCCAATGCCACTTTCTTTCCAAAGATTATTGATGATTTCATCTTGTTAATCTATTGTCCTGATGCCATCCCATACAGATTCAAACACTGAGTTAATTCCGCAGCTTCTTGGACATTAGCTTTGAACATGAGCAAGCTATGATTGGAAAACAATAAGTGGTGTATAGCAGGACCTGTATTGGCTAGTCTTATGCCAGAGATCTTACCAGAGGCTTTAGCATTGTTGAGGCAACCTACCAATGCTTCAGCACATAGAATGAAGAGGAAAGGGGACAGCGGGTTTAGTATTTGGGGTTTAAAGTTTAGTTTTAGAGTTTAGGGTTTAATATTTGGGGTTTAGGGTTTATTATTTTGGGGTTTAGGGTTTAATATTTGGGAGTTTAAGAAAAAATGAGATTATTTGAAAAAATAAGAGAGAATCAGTGGTCCCCATAATTAATGTTATTTTTGTGATTTAATTTAATTAAACTTTTTATCTAAATTCTTATTGGCTAAGGAGGAGGGGGTGGATGAAGTTGGTCCACCCCTAGGGGAGGACTTAAGAATTGTTCGAAGAGAAGATGCTGCATAGCTATATGAAATTACGTTCTTGCCCTTAGTAAAGATTCAAATCGAGAAACATTTAGAGCATCATTATACCTTACACATTGTGCGTGTCACATTATTAAAAAAAAAAGAAAAAAAAGGAAGAGATACAAGAGAGAAAAGGTTCAGTAAGAGGAAGCTAAAGAACAAAGTTAAGACACTTTGTGTGTATGTGTCCACTTGTAATTGGTTTCATTTTCTGTATTTAATTATATGTTTTAGTTACATAAAAAAATGTTAACATTATAGTTATAAAGACACTTGAGAGAAGGGTCTCCATTAAAGATGCTCTTATACGTACGACTGCAATGAAATAATAAAAACAACAAAAAACCAAAAGTTTAAAAGAAAATAAAACAGAGCAAATATAAAAAAGCTTTACCTTTTGATTTAGATTGCCTGGAAACTCCACTTAAAGCCCGTTTCTCGTTTCAAAAACGTTTCGGCATTTGGAAACGCGAACCGATTTAGGCATTGGAAACGCGAGTTACAACTTATAACTTTGGAAACGTGACTATTTAATTTGGAAACTGAAGAAACTAAGAAATCTTGAAGAAAGAAGAATCAAAATCTCATATATTACTTTCTTAAAGGTTTACAAAGGTGTAAGCTTACAATATATAGTAGAAGCAAAGGAGAGGAAGCCCTATAAGACAGATGTGCCAGCTCACTCCTCAAGGTTCTCGAGAGTTCCAAATCTGTTTGCTAAAGGCAGCGATGTACCCGTACAAGCTAGAGGAGAAGATAAGATTTCAGTCAACATGACCGTTGTTGACTTATCTTGTTCTTTAGGCTTGTTGGGCTTACTTGTTTTCGGCCCATTACCAATTGTAGTGTTGCTTACAGTCCCCTGCAAACTCGAGGTGGGAGGATTCACAACTCCGAGTTTGGAACGCAAACTACAAAAGGCAGCTTTAGAGAGAGGTTTGGTGAAGATATCAACCAGTTGGTGAGAGGAGGGAATGTGGTGAACCACTAGATCACCTGATGCAACTCTTTCTCTAGAAAAGTGAAAATGAGTTTGGAAATGTTTTGTTCTGCTGTGACACACTGGATTTGCAGATAGCTGAACTGCCGATTTGTTGTCACAACAAAGTTGAGGTGGAACATCTTGAGGAACACCAAGTTATTGCAGCAGATTAGTGAGCCAAATTAACTCTGCAGTAGTATCAGACATTGCTCTGTATCCCGCTTCTGTAGATGACCTTGCTAGTGAGTCTTGTCTTTTAGCTGACCAAGAGATGATGTTTGCACCGAGAAAAGTACAGAAACCTCCAGTTGATCGTCTGCTTTCTCTACACCCAGCCCAGTCACTGTCGCAGTAGGCACTTACAGTTGAGTCTGATTCTTTGATCAAATAAGTTCCCATTTTGACAGTTCCTTTGACATATCTTAAGATTCGTTTGAGGATGGAGAAATCAGATTCAGTAGGCTTATGCATTTTCTGACAGATGTAGTTCACAGCATATTGGAGATTAGGTCTAGTGAGAGTGAGGTATTGGAGTTTACCAGTTAGACTTCTGAAGTAGGTTGGATCAGAGAAAGGTCTCTCTTGTGTGTCAGTCTTGCTGCTAGGCATCGGAAGAGAAGTAGGCATTGGAGCACAATCCAACATTCCAGCAGTTTCAAGAAGGGCCAAAGCATACTTTTCTTGATTTAAAAACATCTCTGACTCTGAGTGCTGAAATTGAATTCCAAGGAAATAGCTGATTCTTCCCATGTCCTTCATTCTGAACTTATCACTTAAAGCTTCGAGAAATTCAGTTAACAGCTTTGGATTGTTACCTGTCAAGACCATGTCATCAACATACATTAGAAGGATAAGTATGTTGTGTTGATCTTGATAGATAAAGAGGGATGGATCTCCATTGCTGCAGATGAAGCCAAATTCTAGTAGATAAGAACTAAACTTGCCAAACCAAGCTCTAGGAGCCTGTTTCAAACCATAAATAGCCTTATGTAGTTTGCATACATAATCCGGGTGATCTCTATATTCAAAGCCTAGAGGTTGGTGCATATACACAGTTTCTTTTAGATCTCCATGTAAGAAAGCGTTTTTAACATCTAACTGCTTAACTTCCCATCCTTATACAACAGCTAGATGGAGCACCATCCGCACAGTTCCAGTTCGTACCACAGGACTAAAGGTTTCAAGAAAACCAATACCTTCCTCTTGTTCATATCCTTTAGCAACAATACGAGCTCGTAGTCTGTCTAGAGTACCTTCAGTTGTGAGCTTAGTTCTATAAACCCATTTGCAGCCCAACACATGATGCTCCTCTGGATATGGAACCAGGCTCCAAGTGCCTGTTTCATGACAAGTAGCAACTTCATCTCCCATAGCACTAGTCCACCCTGGGTGCTTGAGAGCATGAGCCATAGTACGAGGTTCCTTTGGAGTTCCTTTTACTGTGAAAAGAACATATCTCTGATTCGGTTTGAAGATGCCATGTTTACCTCTTGTGGACATAGGGTGATCAACAGGTATGACAGGAGCTTCTTGTTCAGGAGATGGAGGCTGGAGGCTGGAGGTTAGTATCTTCTATCTCAGGTTCCGAATCAGAAGAAGTAGGTGTTGTAGGCTGAGGTGTCTCGTACTCAGGCGCATGAGTTGTTGGAGTAGAAGGTGCTGGAGTGGTGGCAGAGGTTCTTGTTCTGCAAATTGGTTCTTCTAGAGGAGCTGAATCTGTTGTTGAAGTTGAAGATACAGCAGAAGATTGTCCTTTTTGCCAAGCAGTTAACAGAGGAGTGGGAGAAGGTGGTTGAAAGCTCTTATACTCAAAAGAGAAAGGAAACTTATCTTCATCAAATAACACATGTCTACTGATGTAGACTCTACCAGTAGGAGGATGATGACACCTATACCCTTTATATTTCTCATTGTATCCAAGAAATACACAGAGTAAAGATTTAGGATCAAACTTGTTGCGGGAATAAGGCCTCAGATACGGATAGCAAGCACAACCAAATATGCGTAGAGTAGTGTAGATGGGAGGCTTACCTGTGAGTACTTCGAAGGGACTGACCGTCTTGTCATGAACTGAAGTAGGGAGTAGGTTACTCGGAAAATTTGCAGTGAAGAATGCCTCAACCCAGAGATTTTGTGGCACTTGACTCTGAAATATCATAGACAATCCTAGCTCAGTGATATGTCTATGTTTACGTTCAGCTAGTCCATTTTGCTCTGGAGTGTGAGGACAAGAGATGGAGTGTTTAATTCCACACTTGGCAAAGTGAGAGAGGAAATGGTTGTTGACGAATTCACCTCCTCCATCACACTGAAAAATTCCAATTTTCTGACCATCCTGAGTCTCTACAAGCTGTTGAAATCCTTTAAAGACAGAGAACACATCTGATTTGAGCTTAAGAGGGTAAAACCAGCAAAATCTTGAGAAATGGTCAACAAATATAACATAGTAACGAAAGCCTTGAACAGAGGTAACCGGAGCCGGTCCCCAAACATCACAGTGTACTTTTTCAAGGATTCTAGAGGCTTCAAAAACTGACTTAGAAAATGGGAGTTTGCAGGTTTTTCCCAAATGACAAGGTTCACACAGAGTTGCTTTGGATTTATTAAACGAAATAGCATTAACAGACGACAAATGCTTCAAAATTTGATGATGAGGATGTCCCAATCTTCTATGCCAAGTTACATCACTAGTCTTCTGTTGTCTTGATGAGTAAAAGGCAGAGAAGTGAAGGTTATCAAGCTTGTAGAGTCCTTTAAGCTTGCTTCCCTTGGTGAGAAGCTGATGTTTCTTTTTGTCCTTTATGCACACAAAAGTTGAATCAAAAGTTACTTCACAAGGGTAATCATCAGTGAGCTTTGAGATAGATAACAAGGAGTGAGCAATTTGAGGACAAACTAGTACATCATTCAGAGGTAATGTACCTTGGAGAGCAGGAATGGCTATAGAGCCAACATGCGTAATAAGAAGGAAGTCACCATTACCAACCATCACAGAATCATAACCGGCATAAGGTTGGGAGTTCTGCAAGTTATGAGCTGAGTTGGTAACATGAGCAGTGCCGCCTGAATCAGGGTACCACTCAGCTCCATTACAGGCTGGATTATCAGAAAGACGCATTGTAGCAAGAGCCTGATGTGGTTCCTCAGTCATGAACTCGTTATTGAATTTTGTGTCAAACCTCTTATAGCATCTGTTGACAGTATGACCAGGCTTCTCACACAGTTGACAGATTGGCCGAGTATCAGAAGCATCATAAGAACCCCGACCACATGTCTGATTGAACTGTTGTGGAAAGCCACGACCTTGAGTGTTGTAAGGACCTCTGCCTCTGGAACCTCTGGAAGATGCTCGTCCACGATTGTTATTACCTCCTCTGGAAGTGTAGAAAGCCTGATGAGGAGTAACCTCAGAAGGAACCTCATAGGTTTGAAGTTTGTTATCAAAATCAGTGAGCTTGAATACCACATCTTCAAAGGTCTGATTCTCTATATCATTTTCAATAACTGTAGTAATGGTCTCATATTCCTTTCCTAACCCTTTCAAAACCCTATAGACTTGTTCTTGTTCAGGAATATGAGAACCTATAGAGTCTAACTGATCACTAAGCGATTTGATTTCAGAGAGATACCCAGCCATAGTCTTATTCTGCTTAGAAGAGGTTTGAATCCTCCTTTGTAACTCTAACTTTCTAGTACCATATACTCTATTATACTTCTTAGCTAGAGCAAGCCATACCTCTTGAGCAGATGAAAGACCATAGACGCTGCGAAGAGCGTCCTCTGAGAGTGAGCCAAAGATCCAAGCTTTAACAAGCTGGTCAGTACGAATCCACTTGACGAAGTCAGGATTGCTAGCAGTAGTGACAACCTCGCCATTCTGGACATAGATTGTAGGAGTTGGACGCGGAGTATCACCATTCACGAACCCGACAAGAAGCTGACTGGAGAGAAAGGACTCAACTTGAGTTTTTCAGAGCAAGTAATTCTTGTCATTAAGCTTGAGAGTAACACACTGAGAGATGGTAAGATTAGAGTTAGAAAACGGATTTGGAAGAGCAGCCATGATAAAATCAGATCCCTAGAGACCGATTGGCTACTGATACCATGAAGAAACTAAGAAATCTTGAAGAAAGAAGAATCAAAATCTCATATTTACTTTCTTAAAGGTTTACAAAGGTGCAAGCTTACAATATATAGTAGAAGGAAAGGAGAGGAAGCCCTAGAAGACAGATGTGCCAGCTCACTCCTCAAGGTTCTCGAGAGTTCCAAATCTGTTTGCTAAAGGCAGCGATGTACCCGTACAAGCTAGAGGAGAAGATAAGATTTCAGTCAACATGACCGTTGTTGACTTATCTTGTTCTTTAGGCTTGTTGGGCTTACTTGTTTCATGCCCATTACCAATTGTAGTCTTGCTTACAGAAACATGGTTTTTGATATTTTGAAAATATAGAAATCTATATGTTGTTTTAGATAAATTTTAAAAAGTAATATGTAACACTCATATTTTCTATTTTCTCTAATCGTTTACTATTGTAACCTAGAGTTTTCAAAAAGTTGAAGAGATAAGCAACTAATCAATGTATTTCTTCCATTTATAGTACATGTTTTACTTATTATTACAATTGTAAACATATTGAAGTGGTGTTCATTGGAGTCGGAAATTTATTCACCTTTCAATTCAAAATTACATATACATAATGATATTTTTGCTATTTTAAATTATTGTTTTCATATGGTTTTGATTTTTAATATTTTTGATTTCATGATATATATACCCGTTTCCTTTCTTTTTATAGAAATTCTTTTTCACGTTTCCAAACGTTTCATTTCCATGTATCCGTTTTTAATTTCATGCAGCTTAGTTTTTGATCAAACAAAATTTCATTAATTAAATTTTAAACTCCAATAATGAAAGAAAGATTTAAAGACAATAAAGCCTCTTTGGCCAAAACATCAGCTTGCAGATTAGCCAAACGAGGAACATGAATAAAACGGATAGAAGAAAAAGATCATAATAGACATCTAATAAACAAATAAAAAGGCTTTTCAACTCATTGACTTCGCACCATATGGAGAAAAACGAGACAAGAAATTGAGAATCGGAGAAGATATTTACTTCACAGATCTCTGAAGAGATAATTGCACTGATGGCGGCTTTTAGAGCAAGTACCTCTGAAACAAGAGCCGATGAAACATACCGTCACGTAACAGAGCCTTGAAACAGAGAGTGTTGCCAATATATAAGTGATATGGCAGATTCCCAAATATCTAAGCACGGCCCTAAGTCCAAATACATAAGCATGGATTTGAAACTCTTTAGTACTGGTTTCATCTACAAAACTGTCCATTTTCTATGACAATATGCAAAACCGCCTTCTTTTTTTTTTTCTCTCTAGCTTGCGGTCTTATTAAACTCAGGACAGCTCTAGTTATGCGAGCATGTATATTTTTGTTGGAATCACAGAAGGGAAAAAAATATCTCATTAAAAATAGATTGAAAAAGATAGATTGGATAGAAATCTTAGTGCAAAGACACAGATAACAATTAGTCCTCCAACGGAAGTGGAAGAGGCCAGTAAGGGAATCCCGATCTCCTTAATAATTCTTTCTTTTTTGTTGTTTTCTTCTAAGAAGTTAGTGCAAGTTTTGGTGGTTAAATCATAAACACCAAAGCTGTAGCCAACAAAGTAGATGCAATTAGGCCTTAGTCCAAGGGATGAGCTTGGTGGGACGCATAAAGCCTCACCATGTCCAAGAAAAATGCAAAGATCGCCAATGTCTTCGGTGTAGATCATAGTTTTATTATAGAAGAATTCCCTCATATACCACCTTTTCAAGTTTTTTTTTCAAAAATACTATCTTGAAGTTTTTTTTCTAGAAATACCATTTTTTTTTCCAAAATTCCAAAAATACCACTTTTTTAAAAGTTGATTTTTAAGGTTTAGAATTTAAATTTTTTGGGTTTGGGTTAACTATTCCAAAATTAGGGTATAGTTTTAAGGGGTAGGATTTAGGGTTTAGTTTTGAATGTTAAAAATGAATTTTTTAAAAAGTGGTATTTTTGGAACTTTGGAAAAAAATGGTATTTTTGGAAAAAAAACTTTAAGGTGGTATTTTTGGAAAAAAACTTAAAAAGTGGTATTTTTGGAAATTGCCCTTTATTATATCCATAAGGCCCTGTTTTCTCTGTTCTAAACACCATGAACCGTTGGGTTTTGTGCATCAATGAGAACCCGTTGTAACATTTGCTCAAGTCGTCACTGTACCTGCAAAGACACGATCGAGCCAATACAGTACTCAAGCAAAAAACAAAAAGCTATCTACTTCATAAGATTTTATACATACCACTTGACAAGGAAAAGTTCTCCAGTGGGTGATTCTATTAAGGAGATCACATATCTCTATCAAGGAGATCACGTATCTCTATCAAGGAGATTACATATCTCTAATTCCTAGTATCACGTTTCCATTTATGTCAAGATAATATTCTCTCATTAAGTGTATTATACCTAGCCCCTCTCTGTATATATATCGACATCTCTTGTAATGTAAAGTTATCACTTCAATATACATTTAGATGGTATACAGAGCTAAAGGATCCTTACAATAAACACCAATTTTTGTTTCGCTTCTTTCTCACATCAAAACTCATCATGAATTCTTCGGAAAACATCTCTACTCCGGTCACTGAAATCATTCAAACTAGTGTGGTGGTGGAAACCTGCACAGTTGAAATAGTCAATGGTCTAGGTCTGAAAGCTCTGAGATGAGAAACACCTAGCGAAGATCTCAAGAGAGTTTGTTTATTAAGCTTTTGCAAATATTACAAGTAGTTTATGTGTAAAATTGCGGATCCCCTTTTTGGAGGTATCCTCGGTCTATTTATACAAGTCTAAGTCGGCCTAAATCTATGCCTAAAGAGATAAGCTCAAATCCCTAAATCTTCGGGATTCTCTCTCAACATAGTCGGCGCCGCCTCTCGGTCTTAACCTTATCCTCGTCATGGCCCCAAATCCGAGAGCTCATCTTCTTGGCCCAGTCCTGCAGTAGAGGTCGGCGCGACTTGTTACTTGTGGGCTCACGACTCGTTCTTTCCAATGTGGGCCCTCTGACCTCGGCCCATTCCCTGTCTTGGAGTGAAATGGTCACAGCGGTCTCTTGGAGTCCAAATGACTACTACATACGTCGTCCTGGAAAGGTGCCGAGGTCCTAGTCCTTGTCATTCTGGAGAGCCGGTCCCTGAGACAGAGCTGGTCCAGATAACTGCGCGCCTACCTGTGGTGCTTAGTCATTTTCTTGACGATCTCTACCGGAGTGAGATCTGACCCCAACAGTTAGCCCACCAGCTCGGTAGTATCAGTTCTGATGATGCCGAGGTAAAAGTCGTAGTGAGGTTTTCAAGAAAATGTACTGCTTGGCGTGCGTCTGACGAGACGAGATTGTGAAAACATGTTCCGAGGACCTACCGATGTTACTGAGCCTTCGTGTTCATGTTTAACGCATAGCCCAATAAGGATTTTCAATAGACTTGCGTTTCTGAATTTGTGTTATAAAGTTTAAAGGAACTGGTCCTGTAAAGTTTGTTCTCGTTAAAGCTCATAAAACTTGTGTATCTTGCCCAACTCTCACATGTTCACGTTAATGCTGAGTTGGACGTTATGTCTCTATTTAGTTGCTTTCCGGACTTAGTAAATATACTGTTTTCCAGAAGCTGAAAATTTAATTCCCGCTGAAAATTGGAAATATAAATATTCTTTAGAAATTAGAAATGTTAATTTCCGATGGAAATCAACCGCTTGACTCATTTCAGAAATCGAAATTGTTCCCGCTGGCTACTAAAACGTGCCACTCCAGGGTTTTGACAGTAACACTATAAATACTCTTTCTCCTTTTCTTTTCTCCACAACTTCACTCCTCCAAAAGAAAGGTAGCCTCTCTTCTCTCTCAATTTTCTGTTTTAGATCTAGGGTTTTGGGAAACAAAAAGTTTTTTTTTTTTTCTTTCTTTTTTTTTGTTGTTTTTTTTTTTTTTGTTGTTGTCGCCGCCGGTAACAAATCTGTTACCGAGGCCAGCTTCCCTTCCCCGGTGAGGTGCGGTGGTCACTGGTTCGTCATCGTCTCCGCTCCTCCACGTACGAGTCCGACCTTACCTCCGTGTCTCTTCCGTGTCGTCGTTGTCGAGCCGTCTGCGTTTTCCGGTGAGACCCAGTCGTCGCTCAAGCCGACATCTCCGTCTCTCCGTCCTCGGTCAAAGGTTGAGCTTGGTCCTGCTCGTCGCTGTTCGAACTTGGTCTCCGACGGCTGGTTTTTCCGGTCAACGTCGTCAGCTTGCCATTCTTTCCGGCGGAAGCTTGCTCTGCCCTGACCTGAACCACCGGTCTCTCTTCGTTCCGGTATGTGATTTCGACTTTGAGAGCTCGGCCTTGTTCTGTTCCGGCTTCGTTTCTTACCGGAGGAGAAGGAGGCTCTGCGCCGTCGTTCCTCACCGGTGGAGAAGGAGATCTCGTTTTTGCCGGCTTAGCTTCCTACCGGAGTTTGAAGGAGGCTCTGTTCCGTCGTTCCTCACCGGTGGAGAAGGAGATCTCGTTTTTGCCGGCTTAGCTTCTTACTCACACCATTTTTTCCGGCGAGTACTCAACTACGACAGGATCCAGCTCCGACGCGTCTTTGACCTGAGAGAGCTCGGCTCTGTTCCTTTTCGTGACTACGGGAGAGCTCGTGGAGGACTTGGAAGTGGAGAGCTCGTCGTTTGATTGGAGACAAATCTACAAACCGCCTTTGTTCATAACATATTCGCGTCGCAAACCGTTGAGCTCGTTTCTGCTTCCGACCGCACTTGATCTTCAGCTCGTTCGCCTTTCTTGTATGGTGGAACTTTGAAACTCGAGGAAAAAAAAAAACTCCGCGACATGCAAGTCATTGTTTGAACTCAGCCCGCTACGTATTTGGATTCGAGCGATTACCGCACCGAGGCTATACTTGAGACGATATCGAGGCGGTTCTGAATGTTTGGCAAAATTTCACGAACACACCCATGTTAAGCTCGACATCGTCTTTTGAGGAGTTTCAAAAATCCATTTCAAATTTTAGGACTAATAGTTTAGTAAGCTTAGGACCGAGCTTCGAAATAAACTGTTCTGATGCGGAGTCTAGCTCTTGGCTTCGTCCTTGAAGGATAGAGAGGCGACTCGAGTCCTGGTCTCAGATGCGAATGACGCAGCAAGTCCTGGTCTCCGTCTCTCATTGATGAGCAAGTCGTCGATATTCGTATTTCCCAGAGAAAGCGCCGACTTCTGCACATGCTTTAGCTGCGCCCACTACTGCACATTCTACTGCACCGACCACTACTGCATCTGCTCTAGCCGCGCCCACTACTACGCATTCTACTGCACTGACCACTACTGCATCTGCTCTAGCCGCGCCCACTAGTACGCCTGCTCTAGCTGCGCCCACTACTGCGCCTGCTCTAACTGCGCCCACTACTGCGCCTGCTCTAACTGAGCCCACTACTACGCCTGCTCTAGCTGCGCCCACTACTGCGTCTGCTCTGGCTGCGCTCACTAGTACGCCTGCTCTAGCTGCGCCCACTACTGCGCCTGCTCTATCTGCGCCCAACGACTACTGTTGCGAGGACATCGTTGAGGAGACTAGGACCAACGAGATCGTTGAGGAGACCATAACACCCGAGTCTTTGAGAAGACCAGGACCGAAGAAGTCTTTGTGGAGACTACGACAGACGAGGTCATCGAGGAGATCAGGACTGGCAAGTCTTCAAGGAGACCAGGACTGGTAAGTCTTCAAGGAGACCAGGACCAACGAGGTCACCGGGGAGACTAGGACAGACGAGCCTTTGAGAAGACCAGGTGAGAGGAGGCAGCAGGGCCGACTACCATGACTACTCCTGCGGAAGTCGTCGATGATGAAGGGATTGTCCCTTAGTTGCTTTGCGCGCCTGTTAGCGCTTTTGTTTTAGATTTGACTTTGATTTTGTGCCTAGATGGCTTGTGTTATAAAAGGTGATAATGAATGCAACTTTTAATTTATCGATGATCTTCTTTCCAACATTTTTGCTTAGTTTTTCAAAGAGAGACCACTAATAGTAATGAATTGTATCCTTGTTGAATCTATTTCTAGGATGCATAGTTAGTCTGGGTCAAATGACTTTGTTTAAAAATCCATTTGAACAATCATCATGATTGAAGGCGTCATTGCTGTATTTTGGCGCTCGTTCTTGTTATAGGAGTTAGGTCATCGTTGACCACCCAACTTCAGAAGTGAGCATGTTACGTTGTTGCAACCAGCGTTAAGGTTTGCTGGGTTATTCGAATGATCGTTTAGGTTTACGACTGTGTCACTCTTTGAGCACGACCGCTCCTATAACGATCATTAGTTTTGACCAACGATGTTGTTGGTTTTTTTGAATGGTCATTTGGGTTTACAAGTGTGCTTCTCTCTAAACACACCTGCTCCTATAATGAACCATTGGTTTCGACCAACGATGTTGTTGGGTTTTTTGAATGGTCATTTGGGTTGCAAGTGTGCTTCTCTCTAAACACACCTGCTCCTATAATGAACCATGGTTTTGACCAACGATGTTGTTGGGTTTTTTGAATGGTCACTTCGGTTACAAGTGTGCTTCTCTGTAAACACATCTGCTCTTATAATGAACCATTGTTATTTATATAGCGCGCTTATCCAATGGTGGATGTTATTGTAAAGATCTGCAGAAATTTTTGTGAACGGTCACCGCTGTGGCCAGCAGCGGCGGTGGAAGGTGAGATGGTCGTTTAAGTGAGACCCTGAATTATCCGTAAAGGATATGATAGAGATACTCGTTTTGACAAGTTTTTGTAGCAGGTGTTTATTCTCATAAAGGTTTGCTACAAAGAGAGGTGGGAGTATACGAGTATACGTACCCCACTCCCCCCCCCTTTTTTGGGAGGGGGGGGCAACTGAACCCATCTGAAAATGAGCTGCCTACGTACCCTTTGCAGGGATCAAGTCACCCGTAGTTCATGGTAAGTGATTGAGTGGTGGACGAATGACGTTAAGGTTGCTCAACGGTAGTACTTCTTTCTTGGTCTACCTTGTGCCAAATCATCATTTTATTTTCCGCGTTTAAGCGGTTCTTCATTGATCGGCGCTACTTCAACGTCGTTTTACTCTAATTCAAAGTCTTTGATGTTGAAGTTATCGCCGAGTTCACCGTCCAATAGGTTTTGGGCGAGCGCCGAGCCGAGAGACTGGTAGTATACTGTCGAGTGCCCGTGAGTGTGATGAATGTCGCAGTATAACGACTCGTCATAAGTTGAATTACCGGTCCACGCGTTAGGAAAACATCCTCCTTGGCCATGCCCATAGTTAGGAGAATCCACCTGATAGTTGTGGGCTTCTTCGTGTTGGACGAAATTTCCACTATGGATTTTTCGCGCCTGGCTTGGCTGGTGGTCGCTGTCACTTTTCTGTTTTGACTTCCCATACTTCTTTGCAAGTTTCTTTGCTTCTTCTTCGCTTTTGGCGTAGTTCGTTGCTCGATGTATGGCATCCTGGATAGTTGAAGGCTCGTTGAAAGACATCTTCTTCCAGAAATCAGATTCGTGCCATATGGCTCTTTTCAGCGCTCGGAGTGCGTCCGAGCCCTCTATCCCTTTCTCTTGTGACAGTACCAGCTTGAAACGCTCGATGAAAGTTTTGAGGGACTCGGTTGGTCCTTGGTTCATGGACCACAAGTCAGCGCCTGACGTTTGAGTCTCAATGAAGATGGAGTAGTGCTTGATGAAGGCCTCTGTCAACTGTTTGAACGTATTGATGGAATTACTTTCGAGCCCTTTAAACCATTTGAGAGCTGGTCCTTTGAGGTTTCTACGAAAAGCAAGCACTTCCCGACGTCCATCTCTTCCTCTTTGAAATTCGATCTTGTCATAGCCACACTGAATTCGTTGAGGTGGTCAGCTGGGTCTTCGGTCCCGTCGTAGGTTGGCACCCTAATCTTACCTGAGTCCGATACTCGAGTTTGGTGATGCGTGCCGAGAAAGGAGTGTGTTGGGCTTGCTCCAATATCAGATCGAGTTCTAGTGCCTTGCTAGTGGCACGATGCATCTGCGAACGAATAGTCTTCAACTCGGCAGTAGTCTTGCTTAACGAAGCTCAAAATTCGGCCATCTGGTCGTGCTGGGCTTGAAACGCAGCTTGTTTCGCTTCAGCATCCTCTGCCTGTTTTACCCACTCAACGTTTTCCTCTTCTTCCGAAACATGTCTGGCATGTCCACGTCGTTGGGTCGTCCTTTGTGGGTCGGCATGCTTCTGCCTCGTAGCGGTTCGCCGCGCCACTTCTTCCTCTGGGAGTTTGGTGTTGCGTGTGACTCTCCTCACAGGGCCATCGTCTCTGACGGTGGAGAATTGCTACGAAGCTATGTGTTGAGGATCATCGTTCCTTGCTTTGGCCATTCCCTGCCGATCTCTCGCTGTCTCAGTGAAGATTGTTTCAGGGACGACTCTTCTAGCCAGGTCATCGTCGTCGTTGTCGAGGTCTATCGGCTTGTCGCCGACTTTCGCTTTCTCTCGTCGTGCCTGGGCTAAAAGAGCGGACCGTTCATCGTTTGCAGCGGTTGATGGATTCTGTTGCCGAGGTTGGCTCGACGATCCTATCGGTGTGGTGAAGTTGAGTGCCACTGGATCGAGTCGTGCTGCTGGTCTTCTGAACAGACCTGGCTCGAGAGGTCGTGCGCGAACGTCTGCTCCTATGGACCTGAGCTCATCGGTTATTGTCCCGTTGGTTCGGTTTTGCCGCTCGGCGCTTTCCAGTAGAGCGTCCAGTGTCGCGCTCATCTTCTGCAGCAACTCAGGGAGAAGCGAGCTCGCTCTCGGGGTTTCCTTCGACTTCTCGCCAGGGAGATCGGCGCGAGCCGTTCCTGCTGGCGGCGGATTGTCACGAGCGGTTTTGTCTTTGTTGGTATCTCCTTCAGCCTGGATCTCGCCCTCTTCCAGATCTCTCGGCGCGACGTCTTTCGGATCAGCGATACGTCGTTCGTCAGTCATCGTGTTCTGGATCTCTTCGCGGTGGTTCTTCGGAGTAAGATGCTTTCAATCCCCTCCTTCTAGCGCCAAACTGTGGTGGTGAAAACCTGCACAGTTGAAATAGTCAATGGTCTAGGTCTGAAAGCTCTGAGATGAGAAACACCTAGCGAAGATCTCAAGAGAGTTTGTTTATTAAGCTTTTGCAAATATTACAAGTAGTTTCTGTGTAAAATTGCGGATCCCCTTTTTGGAGGTATCCTCGGTCTATTTATACAAGTCTAAGTCGGCCTAAATCTATGCCTAAAGAGATAAGCTCAAATCCCTAAATCTTCGGGATTCTCTCTCAGCATAGTCGGCGCCGCCTCTCGGTCTTGTCCTTATCCTCGTCATGGGCCCAAATCCGAGAGCTCGTCTTCTTGGCCCAGTCCTGCAGTAGAGGTCGGCGCGACTTGTTACTTGTGGGCTCACGACTCGTTCTTTCCAATGTGGGCCCTCTGACCTCGGCCCATTCCCTGTCTTGGAGTGAAATGGTCACAGCGGTCTCTTGGAGTCCAAATGACTACTACAGACGTCGTACTGGAAAGGTGCCGAGGTCCTAGTCCTTGTCATTCTGGAGAGCCGGTCCCTGAGACAGAGCCGGTCCCTGAGACAAAGCTGGTCCAGATAACTGCGCACCTACCTCTGGTAATTAGTCATTTTCTTGACGATCTCTACCGGAGTGAGATCTGACCCCAACAACCCGCAGCCAAATCCTCCTTAACCTCAACATGAGCAATGTCTCTAAACTCACAGCCACCAACTATCTCATGTGGAGCATTCAGATCCGTGCTCTACTCGATGGCTATGATCTTGCGAATTATCTCGATGAATCTCTCGCCATTCCTGCTGCTACAATCACCCGTGAACCACTGCCAATCCTGCGTTTACCTTCTGGAAACGTCAAGATAAACTCATCTTCAGTGCTCTTATTGGAGCTATCTCGTCATCGCTGCAGCCACTTGTCTCCCGTGCCAAGACTTCTTCGGCCATCTGGAGTACACTTGCCTCTACATATGCCAAACCTAGCCGTGGGCATGTGAGACAACTCAAAAACCAATTGAAAGATTGGAAAAAGGAAAACAAAACTATCGATGTTTACCTTCAAGGAGTCGTCACACGTCTTGATCAGCTTGCTATTCTTGGAACAACCATTGGTCATGAAGAGCAGATTGATCAAATTCTAGGAGGTCTTCCTGAAGAATACAAAACTGTGATTGATCAAGTGGAAGGACGAGATGCACCGCCTTCTATTCCGGAGCTTCATGAACGCTTGTTGAATCATGAAGCCAAACTTCTCTCCTCTGCTGATATTAGCTTCTCACATGCACCCGTCAATGCCAATGCGGTCAAACATCGCACCAACAACAACAATTATCGACACCAAAATCGTCAAAGAAACAACAATAACAACTAGTGGTCATCTTCATCATATCAACAAAATTTCCAGCAATCTCAACCTCAACAAACCATGGATACAAGAGGACCGAGACCATATCTTGGGCGTTGCCAAATCTGTGGTGTGCAAGGTCATAGCGCAAAACGATGCTCTAAACTTCAAATGTTTCAAGCTACTAATAATCAGCCGCAGAACAATCCTTTTACTCCTTGGAATCCGAGAACAAACATGGCCGTCGGGTCGTCTTACGCTCCAAACACTTGGTTGATGGATAGTGGAGCTACTCATCACATAACTTCTGATATGAATAACCTTGCAATTCACCAGCCATACCGTGGAGGAGACGATGTCACCATTGCGGATGGTTCTACTATTCTGATAACACACACTGGTTTTACTTCTCTTCCCACTCATACACGTGATTTAGCTTTACATAGAATCCTCTATGTTCCCAATATTCACAAGAATCTCATATCAGTGTATCGTCTTTGTAACTCTAACCGTGTTTCGGTGGAATTTTTCCCTTCATCATTTCAGGTGAAGGATCTGAGCTCGGGTGTCCCGTTGCTCTCCGGCAAAACTAGGAATGAGCTTTATGAGTGGCCATTGACAACATCTCCAGTCCAAGTCTTGTATGCTTCACCATCAGCCAAGGCAACACTCTCCTCATGGCACTCTCGTCTATGACATCCATCTCCACCTATCTTAAACACCATTATCTCGGGTTTTTCACTTCCTTTTTTATCTTCTTCCCAAAAACTTTTGTCTTGCACCGATTGCTTAATCAATAAAAGCCACAAGCTTCCCTTTTTACAATCTACGATCATCTCTACAAAACCCCTAGAATATCTTTATTCTGATGTTTGGAGTTCTCCTATTCTTTCCTCTGATAACTTCAAATACTATCTTGTTATCATTGACCATTTCACTCGTTATACATGGCTATACCCTCTTAAGAAAAAGTCTCAAGTTAAAGAAACCATTATTGCTTACAAAAACCTCGTTGAAAACCGTTTCCAAACTCGAATTGGTAACTTCTATTCTGACAATGGTGGTGAATTCATAGCTTTGAGAAGTTACTTTGCATCAATGGGCATTTCACATTTGACGTCTCCTCCACATACACCGGAACACAATGGTCTCTCTGAAAGAAAACATCGTCATATAGTTGAAACGGGACTCACTATTCTTTCAAAAGGGTCGGTTCCGAAGAAATATTGGCCGTTTGCTTTCGCGGTTGCGGTGTACCTTATCAATCGTCTTCCAACACCAGTTTTGTCGATGCAATCACCATATCAGAACTGTTTCAGACGTCTCCCAATTACGCAAAGCTTCGTGTTTTTGGGTGTGCTTGCTATCCATGGCTTAGGCCATATAATCGACAAAAACTAGAAGATCGGTCTCGTCAATGTGTCTTCATGGGATACTCGGCTACGCAGAGCGCTTATCTATGCCTACACATACCTACTGGGCGTATGTACATCTCTAGACATGTACAATTTGATGAATTGGAATTTCCCTTCTCAAAATTGAATCACCAAGTCACGCAAGTTGCAGTTCCTGATTCGTAAGTCACACCTTCTTGGCCGACTCACTCAGCTCTTCCACTCACCACAATAGTTTTGCCGACGCAACACCGGAGCTCCGGTCCTCACCCAACCACTCCGCCATCGTCTCCGATCAATTCCATGCCTTCGTCGACTGCCCAGGTATCATCTCCTTCCCCTCACTCACGTTCTGTTTCTCCCTCCTCTGGGCCCACTGCCCCAAAGCAAAATGGGCCGCAACCCACGGCCCATAACTCAAACACAAGAAATCCTTCTTCTCCAGCCCATAATCATCAAACTCCTTCATCACCACCATTATCCACGCACTACAAGAAAACAGACATTTTGTGACACCCAAAAGAGTCACAAAAACGTCACAAATGACCCATTTGTGACTACTTTGTGACGAAAATAAGTAGTCGCAAATTCATCGTCGCTAATTTATATAGTCACAAAGTAGTCGCTTATTTGTGACTACTTTGAGACGTATTAGTGCAGTGGCAAATTAACGACTAATTAGTGACACTATAATTTTTGCAACTACTTAGTGACTAATTGTTGTGGTTGTTATATTGAGACTAATTTGTGACGATATAAGTAGTTGTTTATATGCAACACTTTTGCAACTACTTCGGTAGTGAGCAATGATCTTATGTAGTCACATATTAGTCTTTAAAGCGTCACTAAGTAGCAACTAGATTGCTACTATGTTGTTTGCTTTGCCACATATTTGCAACTAACTTGTTACTTACATACATATTCATATATATATATATATATATATATATATATATATATATATATATATATATTTGTGTTTTTAGAAGCTTAAACTAAAAATATACCGAATGTTAAAATTACAAAGACAAGTTAATTATATATTACATATCAAGCATTTAGCTTGACAAAAGCTGTTATATATTACAAAAGTTGTTATAGAAAGTTTTAGAACCAACCAAAATACCAAACTGTCAAGTGTTGTTGGGTTGACTAGGAGGAGAGGCTTATGGTGCAGAAGGTGGTGTGCTGAGTTGGCAGTTCCGAGATACGAGACTGACTTTGACATTGCTCTTCATCACGTCGAGCATTTACCGCATTATGTTCATCTATCTTAAGACGAGCTGATTTAGTCTCTTCCTACATCTCCAACATTGACGGATCACCAACAGAGATTTCCTTCCTTTTCCCTTTGTTGACCACATGAGACCGTCGACCTATTCCAAAAGGATTCACCTTCTAATCGACATGAGTAATGAGTACAATGCAACAACAAACAAAGCAAATTGAAAATGCCATGAACTAAACATATACAATACTTAATGTATATCCAAGTATTTACATCTGACTGATTAATCACATAACTAAATCCGGAATGATTAACTCAGAATGATTCATACATTATGTTACACAGAATGATTCTCAAACAAGAACAAAATTATTCAGTCATCATGCCAAGTTCTGAGAAACAAAAACAAAAAACGGAGAAAGGATACCTTAAAGAATATCTCATTTTGTTTAGCAATGGTGAGGTTTCACTGACTAGAACGGTCAAAAGAATTGTGTATTTCTCTAAATTATGTACCAATTTAGATGAAAAAGAACAGAACAAGCGAGGCTAAGATATGAAAACCATTGCTAAGAAAATGAACACGAATGATCTCATTAACAACAAAGGTTTAAAGAACTCATTAGAACTCAGATTAGTGCATGAATGGAGAATAATCTATTCATTATGTACCTCAAATGGTTTTTTCCTTTTCCATATCGAATCAAGCAATGGCAATCATAAAAAAGATTTATATTTTTTTTATAAACTTACCATAACGTATCATTGTTAGGGATTGGAACCATCACTCAAGAGTCAAGAGGGGTAGAGTCTTTCTTCATGGGAGAGCCAAAATTGTAGCCAAGAGTACGTCTTTCGTAGTGATGCTCTGATTCTTCGAGCACTTCGGGCTCATCAAGTGCTTCGTCATACTCTTCGTATGCTTCATTTTCATCATCTGGATAGTCAACCTCCTAAAATAAGATTCTGAAAAGCTGATGCAGTCATAGAAGATAGGGTTCTCAATTGAAAGAGAAGTAAAATCCTATGAGAATTTTGTTATTGTTCTTACTTGGAACAGAATCATGCCCTCAACATTTCTAACCACAATTTGGTCAAGAACCTGAAAGAGATGAAACGAAGGAAGGAGTGAAAAAACTGATGAATCAAAACATCGAGGAGGGTAAACAATCAAAAGAGAAAATAAGTAAAATGAGTACTAGTATAGGATCAAACCATTAGTTGTGCCAAATGAAAGTTCATCTACCATCGTTATAAATGCAAGTAAAAGCATATCTATGGAGACTAAAATAAAAGAAATCTCAACATCTCTTAAAATCAGTAAACTTAGTGATACTTACAGTTTCATGGTTCGAGGAAAGCCACCAAAATGAAACTTGATTCACCTTTCACACCACCAGCTTCAAGTCTCTTGGATAATAGGTTTATTATGATCTCAATTCACAACTAGTACGAAGAGCATATGTGGAAAGTTAGCAAAATATCACAACTTTTCTATACAATCAAAACCAGAATTGCAAAAACTCACATGTGTATTACATAGAAAACCATCCGAAACCAAAAGAGATAACTCATCTACCCTACAAAGAAAGTATCAGAGACTGAAAGAGATCATAAACCGCAATAGATTCAACTCCAAACCGTCGCCACAACCAAAATCTAAGACAGTATGGAACTAATCCTAAGCTCTAGTCCCAAACCGAGCCACAAACCTAAAAACCCCAGAATTTGGAATCTTCAATTTCATACCAGACACTGGATATATCGAACATTGGAAAACCGAATAAACCAAGAATTATATCGATAGGTACTGTACGAACTGAAGAAGAAACCTACTAAATCTATATGAATCCATAGAATAACTTACCTCTGAGACAGAGATTTGTTTATGACTCGAACTAAACTGAAACCAATAAAAACGATAACAAGAGATTTAACAACCAAAGAAGAAGAAACCCTAAAACTAGAATCTAATAGATTGAGACTCACTTGTCGGATATCTTCTAGAGAAACGCAGGTTCATCTAGCTAGGAACCCTAGTCCTTACAAATTTGTCTCAACCTTCTTCATAGAGTAGTTTGTTGCGGCGGAGTGTCTCAGGAGATGGAAGAAGTGTTGTGGACACCGAAGATTGAATTAGAGATTGAGAATAGAGGTGAGGTATGAAACCAAATAGATATGGATTCGAATTGGAGATGAGGTGTGAGTAGTATGAATCTGGGAAAGAGATTGAAAAGAATACGGCGGAGATTTCTAGGTGAAAACTTAAGCTTATTGAGAAAATTATTTTCTTTTTTTACATTTTAGTATATTTATGGCGCTGAAATGTAATAATTTTGGCTGTGTGTTCGCGGGCATAGTAAAATTTAGGCACCAAAGCTAAATTTAGTTTCCCGCTTAGTGATTTTTAGGTTTAGTAGTTTTAAAATGCTATTATATGATAGTTTAACTCAACATTTTGTCTTTAATAGCACTAGCCAAAACCAAGCTATTGTAAGGTACTATCAATGTTCATATTTATGTTAGTGTAATACCCAAAATCCTAAATATTTAGGACCAATAGATTGAAGTTTTTTCCTTTATATTCAACTTCAAATGTATTCTTAACCATTTTATTGCTTTTGTGCATTAGAATACTACTATTGAAGTTGAGTTTGACAAAATCTAACACTTTACCAAAAATCACACTACAATTATAAGCTTCTAAGTTTTGGAATTTACAAACATAAATTGCAAATTTAAATTAAATTTGCAATGCCACGAAATTAAATTTCTTACGCCTAATGAAGTTTACAACAATGTAATTATATCAAAATAACTTGTATATACTTTAAATATGTTGTTAATTTCAAAAAAATTTAGGAGGAGTTGGAAAATAGTTGCTAATGAGTCACTGTTTTTCTTGGCTGTCGCAAAGTAGTCGCAAATGCGTCACGTATTTGTGACTATTTTGTGACTAGTTGCTAGCTGTCACAAACCAAAACCCTAAACCCTAAACATTTAGGACCCATAAATTGAACTTATCTCATTTCTGTTAAACTTCTAATGCATTTCTTAACAATTTAATTGATTATATGCATTAATATAATCCAAATGAATTTTATTTTGAAAAAATTAACACTTTACCAAAAATCACATTACACTTATAAGTTTCTAAGTTTTGGAATTTACAAACATCAATTGCAAATTTAAATTAAATTTGCAATGCCACGAAATTAATTTTCTTATGTCTAATGTAGTTTAGAACAATGTAATTATATCAAAATAACTTGTATATACTTTAAATATGTTGTTTCATTTTCAAAAAATTTAGGAGGAGTTGGAAAATAGTTGCTAATGAGTCACTGTTTTCCTTGGCTGTCGTAAAGTAGTCGCAAATGCGTCACGTATTTGTGACTACTTTGTGACTAGTTGCTAGCTGTCACAAACCAAAACCCTAAACCCTAAACATTTAGGACCCATAAATTGAACTTATCTCATTTCTATTAAACTTCTAATGCATTTCTTAACAATTTAATTGATTATATGCATTAATATAATCCAAATGAATTTTATTTTGAAAAAATTAACACTTTACCAAAAATCACATTACACTTATAAGTTTCTAAGTTTTGGAATTTACAAACATCAATTGCAAAGTTAAATTAAATTTAGTGCCACGAAATTAATTTTCTTATGTCTAATGTAGTTAGAACAATGTAATTATATCAAAATAACTTGTATATACTTTAAATATGTTGTTTAATTTCCAAAAAATTTAGGAGGAGTTGGAAAATAGTTGCTAATGAGTCACTGTTTTCCTTGGCTGTCGCAAAGTAGTCGCAAATGCGTCACGTATTTGTAACTATTTTGTGACTAGTTGCTAGCTGTCACAAACCTAAACCCTAAACATTTAGGACCCATAAATTGAACTTATCTCATTTCTATTAAACTTCTAATGCATTTCTTAACAATTTAATTGATTATATGCATTAATATAATCTAAATGAATTTTATTTTGAAAAAATTAACACTTTACCAAAAATCACATTACACTTATAAGTTTCTAAGTTTTGGAATTTACAAACATCAATTGCAAAGTTAAATTAAATTTAGTGCCACGAAATTAATTTTCTTATGTCTAATGTAGTTAGAACAATGTAATTATATCAAAATAACTTGTATATACTTTAAATATGTTGTTTAATTTCCAAAAAATTTAGGAGGAGTTGGAAAATAGTTGCTAATGAGTCACTGTTTTCCTTGGCTGTCGCAAAGTAGTCGCAAATGCGTCACGTATTTGTAACTATTTTGTGACTAGTTGCTAGCTGTCACAAACCAAAACCCTAAACATTTAGGACCCATAAATTGAACTTATCTCATTTCTATTAAACTTCTAATGCATTTCTTAACAATTTAATTGATTATATGCATTAATATAATCCAAATGAATTTTATTTTGAAAAAATTAACACTTTACCAAAAATCACATTACACTTATAAGTTTCTAAGTTTTGGAATTTACAAACATCAATTTGCAATGCCACAAAATTAATTTTCTTATGTCTAATGTAGTTTAGAACAATGTAATTATATCAAAATAACTTGTATATACTTTAAGTATGTTGTTTAATTTCCAAAAATTTTAGGAGGAGTTGGAAAATAGTTGCTAATGAGTCACACATTTTTGTGCAGTCGCAGAGTAGTCACAATGCGTGGCTAGTTTGTGACTACTTTGTGACAAAGTGCAAAAATAAAATGTGGTTCAATATGGCCTCGAACACGGGAACTGTGAGAACAATATGTGATGCGAAACCGTTGGATCACTGAAGGAACTTGGTATCTTACCACAATAATTAATATATCTATATATACACACTTTTATGATTAACATAAATTTTCAAACCAAAACCCAAAACCCTAAACATTTAGTACCCATAGATTGAACTTGTCTCATTTCTATTAAAATTTTAATGTATTAATGAACAATGTGATTGATTATATGCAAACACTTTACCACAAACTACATTAAACTTGTAAGTTTCTTAGTGTTAGAAATTACAAACATCAAATGTAAAGTTAATTTAAATTGCAATGCCACTAAATTAAAATTCTTATATCTAACGTAGTTGTAAACAATTTAATTACATAAAAATAAATTGTATATTTAAATATGTTGTTTAATTCCCAAAATTCTTAGGGGGAGTTGGTAAAGAGTTGCTAAAGAGTTACACATTTTAGTGACTTATTCAGGTATCACACAACAGTCGCAAAATTGTGACTCTTTTGCGACTATTGTTAAACTGTCAAACAGTAGTCACTAATTTGTGACGACGTTATGACATACCGTGTTAGTCGTAAATTAGTGACTGATTTGCCACTAACATTTGTTCAGTCACTGATGAGTAGCAAAGTCGTCGCAAATGAGTCGCAAAATTTAGTGACGGAATAATCAGTCACAACAGATAGTCACTAATTAACTGTTTTCTTGTAGTGACGGCCCATACACAAATATCCATAACTAATACATCTCCAACTCATACCAATACCCAAACACCATCATCGGCTTCTCCCTCTTCATCTCCTCCAACTTCTCCACCTTCACCAGAACCACCATATAATCCACCTCCTCAAAACCAAATGATTACCCGTGCCCAATCTGGAATAATAAAACCAAACAAGAAATACATTAACGCCATCTCTCTAGCCAACAATTTCGAACCAAGGACGGCACATCAAGCTCTTCAAGATGAGAGATGGAGGAAAGCTTGTACTGCCGAAATTAATGCACAAATTGGCAACCACAGCTGGGATCTTGTTCCACCACCAAGATCAGATGTTACTATTGTTGGTTGTCGCTGGATTTTCACCACAAAGCACCGTCAAGATGGATCCATTGATCGATACAAGGCTCGCCTTGTCGCAAAGGGATACAACCAAAGACCTGGCCTCGACTATGCAGAAACGTTCAGTCCGGTAATAAAATCAACAACCATTCGTATTGTTTTGGGTGTTGCGGTTGATTATGATTGGCCCGTTTGTCAATTGGATGTTAACAACGCCTTTCTTCAAGGCACATTAACTGATGAAGTGTACATGGAACAACCTCCAGGATTTATTGATGCTGACAGACCGAAGCATGTATGTCGATTACGAAAAGCTATCTACGGACTCAAGCAAGCCCCGAGAGCATGGTACATAGAGTTACGTTTTTTTCTCATCTCTCATGGTTTTATAAACTCAGTTTCAGATACATCATTGTTTATTCTGAAGAAAGGCTCCTCCATTGTTTATCTCCTTGTGTATGTTGACGATATTTTGGTGACTGGAAATGATTCTGTTTTGTTACAACAAACACTTGATGCAATTGGTAACCGGTTCTCAGTCAAAGACCATGAGGAGCTACATTATTTTCTTGGCATAGAAGCACGACGGGGACCCTCTGGTTTACACCTCAGCCAGCGAAAATACATCACTGATCTTCTCGAAAGAACTCAAATGCTTGCTGCCAAACCAGTAGCTACACCTATGGCCAAATCTCCTAAGCTCTCACTTCATTCAGGTACTCGTATTTCTAATCCAACAGAATATCGAATGGTGGTTGGGAGCTTGCAATATTTGGCATTTACTAGGCAAGATATCTCGTATGTGGTTAATCGTCTCTCTCAGTTTATGCACGCACCAACAACGGATCATTGGAATGCAGTTAAGCGTGTCCTACGCTATTTGGCAGGCACCGTCTCTTATGGCATTCTTCTCAGGCGCGGTAAAAACCTCTCATTACATGCATATTCTGATGCGGACTGGGCAGGAGACTCGGATGATTTTGTTTCTACAAATGGGTATATAGTTTATCTCGGTCAACATCCTGTATCATGGTCATCAAAGAAGCAGAAGACGGTAGCACGGTCGTCAATGGAAGCAGAGTATCGCTCAGTTGCAAACACCTCCTCTGAAATTACATGGATTTGTTCAATCCTTACAGAACTTGGTATTCAGCTTCCGACCGCTCCGGTAATCTAGTGTGACAATGTGGGAGCAACATATTTGTGTGCGAATCCAGTATTTCATTCTCGTATGAAACATGTGGGATTGGACTACCATTTCATACGAAACCAAGTTCAATCTGGTGCTTTACGGGTCGTTCATGTCTCCACAAAAGATCAATTGGCAGACGTTCTCACCAAGCCTTTATCCCGTGCCTCATTCACACATTTTACAAGCAAGATTGGAGTATCACAACCTCCTCCATCTTGAGGGGGCATATTAAGGAGATCACATATCTCTATCAAGGAGATCATGTATCTCTATCAAGGAGATTACATATCTCTAATTCCTACTATCACGTTTCCATTTATGTTAAGATAATATTCTCTCATTAAGTGTATTATACCTAGCGCTTCTCTGTATATATATCGACATTCCTTGTAATGTAAAGTTATCACTTCAATATACATTTAGAGATTCCACGAGGTGGTCCGTCCTGGAACACGGACAAACGTCCTCCAGGTCGCCAACCACGGACTTAGGAAGCTGGTCATATTTAATGTCAATAATCTTGGTTTTGTCTTCTTCCTCGAAATTGAGATCCAAAGAGTACAAGTATTTGCCTCCCGGTGATGGAACATAGAACTTTTTATCTTCCTTGGAGAACATGATACTCGAAAATGGGCTTATAGACTCAGGCATGGCTTTGATGTTGAACCATTTACGGTTGCCAAAAGGCCTACAAAGACTTAACCGGGATCCCGAGAAATTGACACCCACTACCCAATCTTTATCTCGGACATGTAAACAAGACATTGCAATGTTTTGGATTTCCGAATCACCAGGCAAATAAGGTAGAGAAATTCTCACATCTTTTATTTCGGGGTTTGATGGTTTGTGTTCGATGAAGATACGTAAGAACTCATCATAATCAGCGGTCAACCAATGATCGAAGCTCACTAACCAATTACGAAAAAATCCGAACGTCATCGCGTCACGGACCTCATCCCTGAGTTTGGAGTCACTAATCAAGATTCCCTTTTGCTTGCAGCCATTTGGGAGATTTTGTTCATAACATTTTGCTACGCGACCATCGACGTGATCGTCTTTGATGTTTATGAGATAGTCAATCAACACAAACGGATAGGTTGATGTAGATGAAAACATCCGAACGTTCGTGTGTCTCTGCAATCCTTTTATATGTACCATTGAAAACAATATCCACTTTTGAAGAAGAAAATGTTTTAAGAAGAAAACAGAAACAGCAGAGCAAATATAGAAAAGCGTTACTTACGAGAACATTTTGGAAGACGGAGGGTTTGACAAGTCGGAGCTGGGACATATTGGAAATCCTAATGAAAACTATATCTTGTGAGTCTTGTGATTACTCATCGTCTTCTCCATCTATGTTTTGTAACTATTTACATTGAATATTACGCCTTGCCTATCAAGTTCACGTTAAATACATACTCCCTCCATTGCATATTAGTTGTCGTTCTACGTGATTTTACGTCAATTAAGAAAACACTTTAAAAATCTGTTTTATCTCTAACTAATGTGTTTTTCATTTGATATGTCTAGTTAATAAGCTAAAAAAGTATGAATAAAATCGGAAAATCAATCATAAATTTGCATTGAGAATATAAAACGACAACTAATTTGATACTCCCTCTGTTGCATATTAGTTGTCATTCTAGCGTTAATTTTTTGTTTCATATTACTTGTCGTTCTGCATTTCCAATACAAATTTATTACTATATTTCCATCTTTTACCCTTAACTTTCAGCTTAATAATTATTTCTATCAAACAAAAGAACACATTAATTAGGGGTAAAACAGAAATCTTAAATGTTTTCTTAATTTGTGTGAAATAACCTAAAACGACAACTAATATGAAACGGAGGGAGTATAAAATAAAAAGCGTAGAATGACAACTAATATGAAACGGAGAGAATAATCCATTAGTTTAGGAAGTAAATAATTCTACTAAACGTGTTTTAAGAAACTCAGAAAAATCAAAATATATTCTTCGAAACTGAATGGAATGCATTTGGGAAAAAACCCCATATCCATTTAAAATTACGAATCAAATGAAGAAACATTTATTGTCTGTTTGGTTTCAATATATTCCCGAGTTAGCGTCTAATTGATTCTAGTTCGAGGTAGGTAAACGGCAATTTCACAAAAACCACTAATATTTTAAAAAATTTACTCCCAAAAATGCGGAGTTTAAAAGTTATATTAGTTGAGTATTTTATTTTAATTTTACAGCACTAAAAGTATCGTTTATATATAATTAAACATACATAAACCAATAAAACTGCAAAATATACACGGTCATATATATTAAATTTTACATAGAAAATTGTATAAAACATTTTATAAAATGAAGCAAAAAAACAATGTTTAAACATCCTATATAATGAAATGGAGGAAGTACAATTATATTATATTATAAATATACCACCATTGTAACATTTTTAAAATACTATAAAATTAAAATTAGCGTTCAACATTTAAATTAAATTCTAAACTATAAACCAAAATTCTATCCGGTAAAAGTTATATCCTAATCCTATAATAATTAAGAAAATTCGAAATTATTAAATATATAAAAATTAATTTTATATTTGTGGTATTTAAAATAGTGGTACTTATAAAATATTTAAAAATAATTTTATTTTATAAAAATTCAATGATATCATAGAAAATTAATCTATATATAATTGAAAGTTTTAGCTAACCACATGGTCGGTTCCGAGCCCATACAAAATATATACTGATATTTGTATATGTTAATCAAAATCTAAAATCTATATTTTCGTTCTAAAGCTTAACACACCTATTTTTTTGCAGTTTTTATTAGTGTCCAATATGGCAATATCCATCACTTAATACTCTGCCATTTGCCTACTACGTACAGCCGTCGATCTTGAGAATCTACTATCCAATCCAACAGTCCATAAAGTACACCAGATTGTTCGATTTGTATGCTCCCATGCATAGTTAAATTAGTGTGAGACACGTATCATGACATCAACACGTGTCAAGTTCTAGCTGCCAGCTGTCCAAAATTGTTTCCATAAGTTCGCGAGTCGAGTCGACACTAGAAAACATTTTGAAAAGCCAAATTAAGAAGAAGAAGAAGAAGAAGAAAATTGTGTTCGTTGATTGATAAATATGGCGGCTATGCAACTAACTAGAACGGTTTTTTTGGGTCTCACAAAGGCTTTCCCTAAAAGCCAATCTCCGAGAACTCTTGCGGTGGTGATTGGTCGGAGAAGCTCTCGTGTCTTTTTCGCCTCATCGGTTAATCATAATTCCAAGGTAATTATTAATATAACCATGTAAATAGCTTGTTAGTATGTGTGTAATATTGATTAGTTTATTCATGTGATTCTAATCTTGAAACTATTATATTTTCAGAAAGTTTGAATGTACGTATATATCTACATTTGAGATATGAAATGTTTCTACAGAACTTTTATATGTAGTTATACATTGCGATCTTTGTAATTATTTTTTTCTATAAGAATTTCTTACAATACCTAATTTCCCTTTGGTATAAGATTTACGTAAAACTTTAACTAGGTTGATACGCTTGTAGGTTTTCCAAGATGGTGTTAGGTTAACGTGTGTGACAAGAAATTGTGGAGTTTAAAAACATTTACGATTGATTAATGGTTATGATAAAAAAAAATCAAACTTCTCTTTGATATAAGACTTATATAAGACTCTAAATAGTTGGAGACGATTGTTGGTTCAATACTTGGTGTTAGGTTAACGTGTATGACAAGATATCAAGTGGAATTTGGAACTTTTAGGAATGATCAGTTGTTTTGATTTTGCAGGGAAGATATGATGCTGTAGAGAAATCAAGAGACTCGAGGGCCGATTTGGCTTACGATTCGAAGAAATGGAGAGAAGAATCCGGCGAATACGCACAAGCAGGCAAAGATAAAGCCTATGAGACTAAAGAGGACGCTAAGCACAAAGCTCATGACATGAAAGAGAAGACAAAAGATTATGCGGAACAAACTAAGAATAAAGTGAATGAAGGTGCGAGCAGAGCAGCCGATAAAGCCTATGAGACAAAAGAGAAGGCTAAAGACAAGGCTTACGATATGAAAGAGAAGGCCAAAGATTACGCGGAGCAGGCTAAAGATAAAGTGAATGGAGGAGCGAGTAGAGCAGCTGATAAAGCTTACGAGGCAAAAGAGAACGCCAAGGACAAAGCTTATGATGTGAAAGAGAAGACAAAAGATTATGCGGAAGAGGCTAAAGATAAAATGAACGAAGGAGCCAGCAGGGCTGCTGATAAAGCCTACGAGACTAAAGAGAAGGCCAAGGATAAAGCTTATGATGTGAAAGAGAAGACGAAAGATTATGCGGAACAGACCAAAGATAAGGTGAATGAAGGAGCGTCTAGAGCTGCGGATAAAGCTGAGGAGACTAAAGACAAAGCGAAGGAATATGCAGAGGACTCGAAGGAGAGAGCAGAGGATATGGCTCATGGGTTTAAGGAAAAGGCTCAAGATGTTGGGGAGAAGACTATGGAGACTGTGAAAGATGTGTGGGAGTCTGCAAAGAGCACGGCTCAGAAGGTGACTGAGGCAGTGGTTGGGTTCGGTGAGGAAGCGGATAAGGCTCGGGATGATGTTGATAAGGGCTTGGAAGATTTGTCGAAAAAGGCGAATGAAAATCGGAAAGAGCATAATGATTTCAAGAGGTTCTAGATTCACTAAAGAGCTGTTTGTTTTTACTAGTTAAGAATGTTCTTTGTGTTTTTCAAATGCTTTTGTTTCAGGACTTTTGATTACAAGTTTTTAGAACTTTTTACAGTCACTCTGTTAGGTTTTAGAGTGATCTGTAATATGTGGTCGTCAAAGTCAAAATCTTACTTTATAATATTACCATGTTTGAAACGAGGAGAACATTTGACTGTCAATGACTGTTTTCTTCACACCCAAGCAAAGAGCCTTCAAGGGGTCTCTGTTTCCTCTGTTTTGCTAGATTAGATCTTTTGAAATTATTACAAAATCAGGTTTTAGTGAATGTGTAAACAAAGATTTTATACTAGAGAAAAGTAAATACAGGAACTGAAAATGAAAAAAATATTAATATAATTTTGATAATTTTTGAAAGTTTCAGTCTTATCTCCGAAGGACACGGACAAATTGTTGCAGGAGACCAGTTCCCAATTTTGCTATTTGTCTTGATCGTATGTCACGTGTCAAACTTACAAAAATACTCCTAGTTATTTAAACCGGTGACGGTAACCATTTTTATTCGGTTTTGGTTTAAAACACATGTTAACTCGGTCAAATCTTGAATGAATGATATCAACAAAACATTGTTATGGTTAACTTTTAACATTTCACATTTCAACAAACATTGGGATGTGCCAAAACTCACAAAACCGACCAATTCAAACCAAACCAAACCGATCACGGCTAGCATTTAAAGCAGAGACATTAATTAGAAGATCTCTCTACGCAAAACAAAAAATGGGTCTACTAGAAAACCTATGGGACGACGTTGCGGCTGGTCCACGACCTGAAGCCGGTGGCCGTGGCCATCTCCGGCGAATCTCCACCAGCTTAACCAGTTTAAACAATATCAAAGGTAACCAAAAATTATTAAGTTCAAGTATCAAGTGTTTGTTTGCGTTGCATTTATGTTTGACGTTTACTTTATATTTTGCCAAATGAACCATACTTTTGAGCTTCTTACACAAATTCTTTTCAAATAAAATTTTCATTTGCTTTTGACGTTTGTGTTGGTATTTTACCAACAGGAATTATTAAGCACTGGAAAATGTTTTATGCTTCAAATATATGTTTCTTTTTTCATATAAAGCTTCAATATATGCTTCAAACGTTTTATAGGCAAAATACATAAATTACGTTTTAAAAAATTGGGACATGTTATACGTGTCGTTTTGTAACCACATGTTGTACATTTGTTTGCATTTTTACGGGTTTTTAGAAGGAGGAACATTGGCAGGATCGGCATCTCTTCCGGCCAGCCCGGCGACTCCGGTGACGCCGGGATCAGGTCGGAAAGTGGATGTGTGGAGGAGTGTGTTTCATCCGGCAAGTAATCTGACCACAAGGGATATTGGTGCTAATGTCTTTGACAAACCATCTCATCCTAATTCTCCCACTGTTTATGACTGGTAAATTTTATTTTGACCTTTTTCCCTAATTACCAACAATCGATTTGATAGTCATCTTGTTGACAAAAATAAAACTTTTTGTTGTTGTTGTATCACAGGATGTACAGTGGCGAGAGCAGAAGCCAGCACCGTTGAAGCGTACCGTAATTAACCGATCATCCAATTAATAAAACAAAGAGTTTTTTTTTGTTTGAAACTTTAATAAAACACAGAGTTTCATGATATTATAAGTGGTTAATTTTTATTTCAAGATGATTAATAATCTATTGCCGTACGATTCAATTAAAGGCACTCGGTGTTGTTCTGCGTTGTTCTCCTGGTAAATCTTATGATATTATCTTTCTAGTAGTATACTATGGTTGCTATGACTACGTTATCGAGTTTGAAATAATCAGATTCCTAATGACATGAATATTCAGAATTTTCAAATTTTCTTCTCTCAAAATTAAAACGAGATATAAAAAATGAAAATATAATAGAAGACAATACGAAGATGAGGAAAACAAGGTTTGGTCTACCATTTTATCTAAACAAAACAAAGATTACACCAACCCATTTTTTTTGTTTTGAAACATAATTTATTCACACCATACCATCCCGACGATGGCGAGGACAGTGACAAAGACAGTGATGGAGATAGATGACGACGACGAAGACATTAACGGCGATGGGTGACAACGAAGACAGTCCCGGCGACAGACAACAACGACGGAGATAACAACATTGTGGTGTACCTAAATAGAGACGGTGACGGTGGTAGACAAAAACGGCGATGGTGGTAGACAAAGACGGAGACGACGACGGTGGTGGACGAAATAGAACCAGCGACAATGATAGACATAAACGGAGTTAGCGGTGGACACAAATGAAACCGATGACGGAGACGATGGACGGAAATAGAATCTAGGATGGAGACGGTGGACAAAAATGATATCGGCGACGGAGACGGTGGACGAAAACGGTACATACGACGATGGACAAAATTGAAACCAATGATCGGTGACGGCGACGGCAACAATGATGGACAAAAATGGAGTTGGCGGCGAAGACGGTAGACGAAAATGGAACCGGTGACGGAGACGATGGACAAAAATTGAACCGACGATGAAGATAGTGTTCGGACATAGACAGTTACCGGAGACAGAGACGAGAGAGTAAACGTAAATGGGGCAGACGAAACTAATAAGTTGGTTAGGGATAAAACGTTTTTCTCCAAACCTTATGGTATGACTTTGAAAGGTTTTTTTTGATTATGGTATACTTTTGTAAAAAAAAATTAAATATATGGTGTAGCTCCTTGATATGCTCAAATTTACCCTGAGTTACTCTCTCAAATTAAGAGATCAATTGTAGTAGGGGTCGAATCACTGGGAGTCAAATCAAACAATAGGATTGTTGACTTCCAATTGAGCTAAGCAAAATAATGTAGAATAAAAACAAAAGCAATTGGTAACATGCAAGATTGTTGATTTAAAATTCAATTAAACAAAGAGCTAGGCTTTTGGGTAATTCTCAGGATGAATCAGAACTGCAATTTAAACAAAATTAGGATTTAATTAAGAACCGTTCTAGAACTTGGAACACTAATATATAATTAACCAACTGTTGTTGCGAAAACTAACTATGCTTAAACCCTAGAAAACCAATTTTCTTTGAGAATTCAATCAATTTAAACAAGCTGTAAATTCAAGTCCAATTTGTTCACAAAATTCCTAAACCAAATTTCTTTGCGAATAAGTAATTTTGCCCACCTAAGATCTAGTTCTGGTTAATCAATTACACTTTCGTATCAATCTATCAACCTAAGATATCCAAATTCAGGGTCGCGAATCCTAAATTAGAGTTAAAGCAATCTAGGTGAAGAACCAAATGGATAATCCTAACAAGTGAGTTTAACCTAACAATTCATCTTCAATCCGTTCGAATCACCCTAAACCTAACAAGCAAACTACTCAGACATGGAAGCAAAGCAAATCATAACTGAATAATACTGCATAAAGAAAGAGAATAAGAAGAATTACAATAGGGTTCGAAGAATCTCAAAGTATGAAGTAGACTTGTCTCCCTAAAATCTCTCAAAAGCTCTATCTAAACTTTGTTAAATAAAATCTAAAGTAATGATCTAAAAACCTAAAATAAACTATTTATAGAGGCATAACTCGTGGTGGGCTTTTTGGACGACTTTTGGTAACTTATGGCCCGAAACGAACGATTTTCCTTCTTTAATACATATTATGTCGGCTTCAGAAAAGTGGTTGTCGATCGACAACCGCATGGTGTGTCGAACGATAGGTGACTAACGTTGTTGTCGATCGACAACCACCATACGTGTCGATCGACAGGTTGCTTCATTTATGTTTCTCCGCTTGTAAATCCGACTCCAATCTCGTTTACGCTCCAAAACGCACCGTAATCATCCATTTAGCTTCCCACGTGCAATAACCTGTTAAGACACTAAAAAGACTCGAAAAGTAGTGAAAAGACTCGATAAAAGGACTTATATTATGGTCGAAAACCGGTAAAAACCATGATATATCAACTCCCCTAGACTTAGCTTTTGCTTACCCTCAAGCAAACTAGAGACTAAGAATGAAGTCGAGGTTTGAAAATCGCGAGAACTTATTTATCCTTGGGAACAATGCTTTCGTTTCCTTGACTCTTTCGCTGCATATAAACAAAGTACCTTTGGCGGTCACGAATCTCAACCATAATAGGTTGAGTCTCAAACCTTAACCTGCAATCCTGTCAGTTTCACATTCTCCTAACTGTCGCACACTTGGTCAAAGTGATGATGGAATTCTCTCCAATGATATCAACAAAGTAAAAGGCTAGGTGTGATGTTAAAGGCTTTTGTGTTTAAGTGGAGCTAAAAGTGTTTAGGGTTACCGGATTTTATTTGGTGAATGCAGACATTATGCATAATCACAAGAGAGAATCTGGTCCAGTTGATGACCACAATTTCTCATTCACATTGCACTCTCTCCTCCAAAACGTTATCATGAACCAAACACCATTATATATCATCATGTTCCACTATCCACATCCATCTTTTCCATTCCTTGGGATTTTTATAGAAGCTAGAGACTAAAAAAATGATCATTCCCCTTTTCCTTACTTTATTTTGGAAATAATTTTTTTTTTCTTTTTTTTTCTTTTTTAAGACTCTAAGGGGGGAAATGATATTACAAAGATGTTAGTCTCGAAAATTACCATTATTGTGCATAAAATCCCAAGAATGCTTAGCATTGCTGCTCTCTTTCAAGTACTCCAACCAAATCCTCATCCTGTGCAATTTTGTGAATGAAAAACTGCGTCGGACCTTCTTCTCTCCGGAGTTTATACACATGCCTGCACATAAAACTAAGAGAAAGAGATCGCATGAGGCTTGAACAAAAGATTAAGGTTAGGGGTTGGGTACCAACTAAAAATGAGCTGGCCATTCAGGATCAACAAATAGTGGTAAAGAGAATAAGGAGTCATGAATGTTGGATCGATTACTGTCGTGATACCATCAAAGAGAATATAGCGAAATGGAGATCAAGTGGACTAGTCTGGAGTTTGATCTACTTCGTTCTGCACGTCGCGATAAGCGGGGAACCTGTACTATCATCTGGTTTCGAATTCGCTCCATTCAAAGGTTTCATCGCAACAGCTAAAAGTCTTAAAAACTAAGCTTTGTTCATAGGAAAGATCGTTGTTCCCTACATTTTGACTCAATAAAACAATTTTTTGACTCCAAAATAGAAAAAAATGTTAGCAACTACCTCCCCCAGACTTAAACAACACTGTCCCCAGTGTTATTAAATCTGAGTTTGGTGAGAAGTGAAAGAAAAGATTAGAAAATTTTGGGAAAACGAGAAATTTGGACCTGTACAACCACAATGTGTGTCGATCGACAGGTTCTGCGTGGGACTGTCGATCTACAGCCACAATGTGTATCGATCGACAGGCTGGTCGGATTTCTGGGATCGTGGCTAAAATGGCTTCTGTCGTTTGAGCAGTCTATAAGAATATTGTAGATCACTAAAACGAAACACGATCAAATAGCACAACACATAGTCTCAAACAACAAGTTTCACAAATCCGAAAAATCAAACGGAAACAAAGAACAAACTGACTCAAAGAAAGAAAAATGACTCAAATGAAAAGAAAAAGGAGAAATTAAACCGGGAGAAAAAGGAGGTGATCTAATCCTCATCTTCGTCCTCCTCTGCATCCTCATCATCTGCAAGTGGTGAACTAGCTGGTGGAGGAGTCGGTGAACGAGGGCGAACACAACCGCAGCGGGACAAGTCAGCAAAGGCTTCCCAGAGAGTCTGAATGCTCGTGACGATCCATCTCTGAACCATATCCATGTCAACCTGAGGAGGAGGCGCTAAACAACGAGCTGAGGAAGAAGAAGCGGCAGCAGCTGAAGCTGTGGAAGAAGCACCCCTGCGGCGAGAAGAAGCTCTGCGAGTGGTGCGTCTACTGACAACATGCTGGCGCTGATAAGGTAGGAAGTAAAGTGCAGCGGAGCTAACTCTAGTATCTGTCAACTCTGGAAGCGGTAGAAGGACCTGAAACTGTGTCCTGGAATCATCGCGGATGAGCCACTGGCGATCACCCCCAATCCATGTGGCACTCACCATGTGTCTGCTGTCCATAGAGCATGGGATGTGAATCGCAGCGTAACGAGTACAATCAATGCCACATAATTCCAAGATAGGAGTAATGAGGCTACCTGCGCGAAATGGATGACCAGCCTTAAGAGTGAACAAGGTGCTCTTCTATTCCACCAAACGCTCAGCTAGAACAGCTCCCCAGTTGAGATCCTCTAGAATATCACCATAGGATTGCCAGGTAATGTCCGGAGAGATGAGATAGTAGAGAGCCAGAAGCTCACCATGGCGAACCTTACCAGGCTCGTTACGATACAAAACAGTGTTGGAGAGCAGGCCAATCACATCACAGAAAATAGGATGGCGAATGTCTGTGTGAGAGACGCGGTTTCCTGCGAATTCGCCAGCTCCAAACATACGCCAGAAAGCCTTCATCTCCGAAAACGCAGAAGGTAAGATGACGTTGTCCCTCTCTGATGGAAATCCGTAGACATCACAAAGTTGCCTGAGGCTAACTCTGTATCTGACCCCTTCGATCATAAAAGTCAGAGTCCCGTTCCCTCCTGTCTGCAAAGCCTCCCTGGGGTAATAAACCCAAACCGTAGCGAAAAACTGACACACCAAATCAGGATGCAGGTTATGATGTTTGGTGGTGATGTTACCCAAACCTCCACGTTCCAGCAAACGCTTAACCTCGTCAAAAATACCCAATTTCTTCAATGCAGGTCGGTCTGCAATCCGTGTAGGCTGCATAGACACACTCAGCCACTGGTTGTAGAAGAAGGAATCATAATCATCCCAAGTCTCTGAAATCCGTCGGTTAACAACCTCAGGTTTGGAAAGAACGACTTCTGCACAATCTCTCCATTGTTGACCAATTGGGATCTTCACTCCCTCTCCCTTAGGCCATGGGTTAACACCGCTGGTCCGTGATCGCTTAGCCATCTGCACACAATCAAAACCAAAAACACACAATTGGAATTAGAAATTTGGGTCGTTGAAATGTACATGTCGATCGACAGCCTGCTAAAATCAGACAATCGACTAATATCCTAAACCCTGCAATTCTCTCATTTTCAAACTCAAATTCGACCACATTTCATTCCTAAACATCACTAGGGGTCAACCCAATCCATGAGACTATAAAAACGAACCCAATTTGTACCTTAATTTTCCATCAACAACGAGACCAAGAACAAGAGATTTCGGGTACATACCTTTGTTGATCGAGAAAGTAGTGATAGAAATGGAAACAGGAAGAGATTTAGTATAATTTAGAGCCAAAATTCGCTCAAAACTATGAAGATTTGAGAGAGTTAGGGTTTGTGGAAGTTGTGTGGCGAGTGAATAAAAAAAGTGTGTGTGTCGAGCGTTTATAATCGACTTACCTCGGTGTCGCCGCTGGGCCTGTCGATCGACACACCCTGTGTGTGTCTATCGACAGGTATCCCGATTTCCTTGTTTTTTTTTTTACTGTAACAAAACTCAACGGAAGTTAGTAGAAAATGAAAAATAAAAACGAATTTTGTACAGAAACTTACTAGTAGGTTGCCTACCACTAAGCGCTTGTTTTCAGTCATTAGCTTGACTGTGTATGAAATTAGACAGCGAGTGCGTCATCCAGTGACACAATGTGCTCATCTGGAGTTTCGGCTTTCGCCCAATAATGCTTCACCCTTTGGCCATTCACAGTGAATTCTTGGCCTTCCTGACTGATAAGCACAATAGCTCCATGTGGTCGAACTTCCTTGATGGTGAATGAACCTGACCAACGAGAACGCAACTTTCCAGGAAACAAAGTTAGACGAAAGTTATACAGGAGTACCTGATCATTTGGTTCGAAAGTTCGGGAGACGATCTTCCTGTCATGATACGCTTTAGTCCGCTCTTTGTATAACTTGGAGTTTTCGTAAGCGTGATGTCGAATCTCATCCAAGTCGTTCAACTGAATCATACGTTGTTCTACAGAAGGTTTGATGTTGAAATTGTACTGTTTCACTGCCCAAGCTGCTCGGTGTTCAAGGTCCACTTGAAGATGACATGCTTTCCCATATAGAAAATGGAAAGGAGTAGTGCCCAAAGGTGTTTTGAATGCAGTTCGATAAGCCCAAAGTGCGTCATCCAGCTTTCCAGACCAATCCTTTCTTGTAGCATTGACAGTTTTCTCCAAAATTTCCTTAATCTGGCGATTGGAAACTTCAACTTGTCCACTCGTTTGAGGATGATAGGGACTAGCTACGCGATGCTGAACTCCATACTTAGCCAATAAACGAGCAAAAGCTTTGTCGATGAAATGAGTTCCTCCATCACTAATGACAACACAAGGCACTCCGAATCGTGAGAAAATGATGGTTTTAAACAGCTTAATAACCACCCCCGAATTGTTCTTTGGACTAGAAATTGCCTCTACCCACTTGGATATGTAATCCACAGCAACCAAGATGTAGGAGTTTCCATAAGATGATGGGAAATGACCCATGAAATCAATGCCCCAACAATCGAAAACCTCTACTTTCAGGATAAAGTTATGAGGCATCTCATGTCGTCTGCTGATCTTCCCTCTTCGTTGACAAGCATCGCATTGCTTGACAATGGCGTGAGCATCCTTGAACAAAGTAGGCTACCAAAAACCCGCTTGAAGAACCTTGGAAGCTGTCTTGAATGAGGCGAAATGCCCTGCATAATCAGAGCCGTGACAGGGGAACAACACTTCTTGGGTCTCGGGCTCAGCAATGCATCTTCTGTAAATACTATCAAAACAAAACTTGTAGAAATAAGGTTCATCCCAATAGTACCTACGGAGTTCTCGGATAAAATTCTTCCTTCCATACCCTTTGAGATCACTTGGCATATCCTCTGCAGCAAGGTGATTGGCAATATCAGCATACCAAGGACGAGTAGAAGAAGAAACAGCGAAGACGTGTGCCTGGATTGCGTCGGTGATGATTTGAGGAAGGCGATCCAATGCCCTGTACAGAGGCTGTCGATCGACAGACATAGTATCTGTCGAACAATAGCTCTATTGTAGGCCTGTCGATCGACACCCAATGGGTGTGTCGAACGACAGGTCCTGTTTTTCTCTCGAACATGGCGGATTTTCAGCTTGGAAACCACTTTCAACGAAGGTACATCCCTCCGTTGGGAAGAAATCATTAATAAGAACGTGATCCTCGATCCTAATCCTTGAGAGATGATTTGCAACTCCATTTTCAACTCCTTTCTTATCCTTAACCTCAACATCAAACTCTTGAAGGAGAAGAATCCATCTTAACAACCGCGGCTTCGCATCCTTTTTCTACATCAAATACTTAAGTGCTGAATGATCCGTGTGTACAATCACCTTAGAACCAATCAGATAGGGACGAAATTTCTCAAACGCAAACACCACTGCCAACAATTCCTTCTATGTAATAGCATAATTCTTTTGCGCATCATCAAGAGTCCGGCTAGCATAGTAAATGGCATGAAGCTTCTTGTCCTTCTTCTGACCCAAAACAGCCCTAACCACGAAATCGCTAGCATCACACATCACTTCAAAAGGAAGTGTCCAATCTGAAGGTTGTACAATTGGAGCACTTACTAAAGCCTGCTTAATCTGTTCGAAAGCAACAAGACAATCAGCATCAAATACAAACTTGACGTCTTTACAAAGCAGGGAGGTAAGCGGATGGGCAATCTTGGAGAAATCCTTGATGAATCTCCTGTAAAAACCAGCGTGGCCAAGAAAACTCCTAACAGATTTCACACAAGTAGGCGGCTGCAAATTTGTCATAACTTCAATCTTGGCATGATCTACCTCAATCCCAGCTTCTGACACTTTATGTCCAAGAACAATGCCACTGTTTACCATGAAATGACATTTCTCCCAATTCAGCACTAAGTGTTTCTCTTCAAATCTAGCAAGTACCTTCTCCAAATTATCCAAACATTCCTTGAAAGAAGACCCGTAGACTGAGAAATCATCCATGAAGACTTCCATGTAATCTTCGATCATATCTATGAAAATTGACATCATACATCTCTGAAAAGTAGCTGGAGCGTTACCATAAGGACATGTAAAGGTTGTCTTTTCCTGATCATCCAGATGAATCAGAATCTGAAAGAACCCTGAATAACCGTCCAAGAAGCAGTAGTAGGGATGATTCGCAAGTCTTTCCAGGATCTGATCAATGAAAGGCAAAGGGAAATGATCCTTTCTGGTAGCAGCGTTGAGCTTCCTGTAACCAATACACATCATGTGCCTTGTCACAGTCCTTGTGGGAATGAGCTCGTTCTTATCGTTCTTGACCACTATAACCCCACCTTTCTTAGGAACCACATGAACCAGACTAACCAAAGGACTATCTGAAATAAGATAGATGATCCCAGCTTCTAGTAGTTTCAGGATCTCTTTCTTAACTACTTCCTGAAGATTCGGATTCAGCCTTCTTTGATGCTCAACTGACGTCTTTGCTCCTTCCTTAAGGTGAATCATGTGCATGTATAAGTCTGGAGAAATACCTGCAATATCATCAAGAGAATACCCAACAGCTTTGCGATACTTGCGCAGCTTACTTAGTAACAAGGTTTGCTCAATATTGTTCAAAGAATAACTAACAATAACACGATAAGAAGAAAGGGCCAAGAAAAGCGTACTTGAGTCATGCTGGTAGTTGTTTGAGTTCGATCTTTGGAGCTTTTTCTTCACTCCAGTCACTTACCCTTTCCGATTTCTCAGAAACTCTGACCAGTTCCACATTTGCAACCACTTGTTTTACTAGCTCAGTGTCATTCATCAACTTAGCATACCCTTTTGAAGCGTCATCAAGCTGTCCAGTCTCAATCACAGAGTTAACCAATGTCCTTTCCAATGGATCAATGGGATAATCTTCGTTAAAAACCTCTTGTGTGATATCATCCAATGTATCCACATTGTCTGACCATGAATGGTGGGTTTCTGAACCACTTGGTCCATATCGAACTTCATTTCTAAATCCCCCCACACTTAGAGTAATTCTGCCTCCTCTTACATCTACCGTAGCATCAGCTGTAGCTAAGAACGGACGTCCAAGAATAAGAGGATCCTTAGGCTCTTCACAATACTGCAAAACCACGAAATCAGCATGAATCAAGCAATCTCCAACCTTAATTGGAACATCTTCCAATACCCCTTCTGGAACTCTCACTGATTTGTCGGCAAGGATAAAAGAAATCCTTGTAAGTTGGAAATCCGTCATCCCAAGACTTTGAGCAACTGAAAGTGGCATCAAGTTGATGCTAGAACCTAAATCACACAGGGACCGTGGAAACATATCCGAGAAAATGAAGCAATCCAACACAAAGCTTCCCAGATCAGCTAGCTTCTTTGGAACCTTGTTCAGAATTATAGCACTCACTTGTTCTGTTATCATAGCAACTCCTTCTTTAACGCACAAGTTCTTAGTCACCAATTTCTTCACATACCGTCGAATAACCGGAGAAGTTCTAATCGGCTCAACCAATGGCATCTCAACCGTGATCTTGTCAATGATTGCCTTACACTTAGCTTCCTCAAGCTCCTGTCTAGACTTCTTAAGACCTCTAGGATAAGGGATCTTTGGCTTGTATACTCTCTCTGTAGGCAAAACCTGACTTTGGTCCGTCTGGGGTGCTTGTCGATCGACACCCGTTGGGTGTGTCGAACAACAGCTCTGTTGTGGGCATGTCGATCGACACCCAATGGGTGTGTCGAATGATAGGTCTTCCAGATTCCTGGCCCTGTCAATCGACACTCCTTGTGTCTGTCGATCGACAAGTTGTCCGGAACAAAAAGTTCTTGATCCTCAACGTCTTCAAGCTCGTCCAGCTGTTCGATTGTAAGTGGTTTCTTGAGTACTGGCGTGATAACTTTACCACTTCTGGTTGTAATAGTTGCTACACCATGTTGCTTAGGATTCGTATCGGTTCTGGCAAGAAGAAACCCATCTTGTCTTCTCATGTTTACTGCAGTCTGAGCTACCTGAGTGTTCAATTTCTTCATGTGAATGTTGATGGCTTCTATCTTTCCACTAAGGTCAGTGTAGAGGCTGTCAATCTTTCCATTGAAGTTCACCGTCAGTGCTTCTTGCCCCTCAAGAATCTGTTCGAGCATAGCCTTCATGTCGCTTTCTAAAGACTTAGCAGGATCCGGTTGATACGGTGAAGATCTATAGTTCCTTTGGTTGATGTTGCTGCCAAATGGTTTCTGAAACTGCGACTTCTGAGCATAGTTTGGAGAACCAGGAGTTCCAGAGAATGAGCTCCTCTGATTGTAATTGTTGTATCCCTTGTTCTCTGACTGATTCCCATAACGTTGATTCTGGTAGCCATTCTGGTTGATGTAGTTAACATCTTCCTGCTCTCTGTCTTCATCCTGATAGAAAGTGTCAACTTCCTGTGCAAAATGAACCGACTTTTTGTTCACCAGAAGGTTATGCATGGAATCTATCTTAGCTTTAACCTCAGCAATCTCAGCTCCACATAACATCCCAGCTTCTCTTTTTCTTTCCTCATCGATCTTCTTAGTACTGTTACTAGTAGATACGTTCTTGATGAGGTCAAGGCAGTCAGTTGGGAATCTTGTCTTGAAGTTCCCATTACTCGAAGCATCTAAAGCCATCTGATGCCTCCAATCCATTCCTCTGTAGAAGATACCCAGCAGCTGAACCTCGGTAAACCCGTGATGTGGACAGTCTCTCTGATATCCCTTGATCCTGTCCCATGCAACTTTGAAAGTTTCAGTCGGACCCTGAACAAACGTGGATATCTTAGCGCGAAGATCCTCTGAACGCGACTCATCGTAGAAGTGATTCAGGAAAGTATTCTTGGTATTTCTCCAAGTCGTCAGTGAGCCTGGCTCCAACTGCTTCACCCAAGAGGCTGCCTCTCCAGCAAGAGAAAATGGGAAGAGCTTACACATGATGTAGTATTCAGATACGTCGTTGGCCTTGATGCTAGACGCAAGATCCTCAAACATCTCGAGATGATCCATGGGGTGCTCAGATGGGTGCCCATGAAACTGATGCTGAGCCACTAGAGAGAAGTAGGCAGGCTTCAACTCAAAATCCCTCATTTGAAATCTAGGAGGCCGAATCGCTGCCATATTGGCGTAGTGTTCTTCAGGACGGTAGTAGTCTCCCAAAGTACGTTGGTTAACCACTGCCTCCTGAGGTCTGCGATTAGCATGACGCTCAAACTCAGCACGCTGACATTCTAATTCAGCCCCTTAACGATCCGGCTCAGCCTGCTGTGCTACAACCGGATCGTCCACCTCGATGACATTACCAGCATCATCAATTCGGTCGCCCTGATCATTGTATCGATTACCATCTCTGTCGAACAACTCTCCCTGAGCGTTCGGAATAACAACCAAAGCACGATTAACCATCTTTGCTAACTTTGCTTGTCGTCTGTTTTCCCGTTCCAAAACACCTAACTCTAGAACAAAATCTGCTAACTTTTGATCTTTGTTGCTTATGGTTCCGCTAGAAGACATAAACCTGAAACACCAAAAACAAAAGAAACGAAATCAAAAATAAAAAGAAAACTTATTCAGAATTCGAGAATCAAAATCCTATAGAAGATTTTGACTCCCCTGCAACGGCGCCAAAATTTGATATGCTCAAATTTACCCTGAGCTACTCTCTCAAATTAAGAGATCAATTGTAGTAGGGGTCGAATCACTGGGAGTCAAATCACTGGGAGTCAAATCAAACAATATGATTGTTGACTTCGAATTGAGCTAAGCAAAATAATGTAAAATAAAAACAAAAGCAATTGGTAACAGGCAAGATTGTTGATTTAAAATTCAATTAAACAAAGAGCTAGGCTTTTGGGTAATTCTCAGGATGAATCAGAATTGCAGTTTAAACAAAATTAGGATTTAATTAAGAACCGTTCTAGAACTTGGAACACTAAGATATAATTAACCAACTGTCGTTGCGAAAACTAACTATGTTTAAACCCTAGAAAACCAAATTTCTTTGCGAATTCAATCAATTTAAACAAGCTTTAAATTCAAGTCCAATTTGTTCACAAAATTCCTAAACCAAATTTCTTTGCGAATAAGTAATTTTGCTCACCTAAGATCTAGTTCTGGTTAACCAATTACACTTTCGTGTCAATCTATCAACATAATATATCCAAATTCAGGATCGCGAATCCTAAATCAGAGTTAAAGAAATCTAGGTGAAGAACCAAATAGATAATCCTAACAAGTGAGTTTAACCTAACAAGTGAGTTTAACCTAACAATTCATCTTCAATCCGTTCGAATCACCCTAAACCTAACAAGCAAACTACTCAGACATGGAAGCAAAACAAATCAGAACTGAATAATACTGCATAAAGAAAGAGAATAAGAAGAATTACAATAGGGTTCGAAGAATCTCAAAGTATGAAGTAGACTTGTCTTCCTAAAATCTCTCAAAAGCTCTCTCTAAACTTTGTTCAATAAAATCTAAAGTAATGATCTAAAAACCTAAAGTAAACTATTTATAGAGGCATAACTCGTGGTAGGCTTTTTGGACGACTTTTGGTAACTTCTGGCCCGAAACGAACGATTTTCCTTCTTTAAAACATATTATGTCGGCTTCAGAAAAGTGGTTGTCGATCGACAACCGCACGGTGTGTCGAACGACATGTGACTAACGTTGTTGTCGATCGACAACCACCATGCGTGTCGATCGACAGGTTGCTTCATTTCTGTTTCTCTGCTTGTAAATCCGACTCCAATCTCGTTTACGCTCCAAAACGTACCGTAATTATCCATTTAGCTTCTCACGTGCAATAACCTGTTAAGACACTAAAAAGACTCGAAAAGCAGTGAAAAGACTCGATAAAAAGACTTATATCATGATCGAAAACCGGTAAAAACCATGATATATCACTCCTAATAAGCCATTTTTTCTTCTTTCCATTCTAATTATATCACAATTAAAATTTGATGAAAAGGTCAGTGGTTATCAAATTATCAATGCAACCTCAAAAACCAAGCCGGTGGATTACATACCCTCTTTCCAAAATCTAAGTACCAATAAAAGTATCAAGAATATAATGCAATTTGGTCAGTTCAACTTGTGTGGTACGAAATTGAAGAACTTGACCATTATGCTATAATTGAAAAAGTTTGGTGGAAAATGATAATTTTGGTAAATTTTTCTTTTGAAAACTAATTTTTGTTATGAGAGATAATATTAATAAAATTTCCAATTGAATTCATTTACAAATCAAATCACTTAAAACTAAATCTTTTTGTACTGTATGTGTAAAGAATATATAGAAAAGTAAAGAGTAACTGCAATGAATAATACTCTTTGTACCAAATATTTAGTATCTAACATAAGATAAAACATAATTTAATATCTAACATTCTGACCACTTGTTATTCCAGTTATACCCTTCTTTATTTCAAGAGTTAAAAAAGAAGAAGATAGCCGACTATTTACTGTAAATAAGCACGAAATAGTTGGCTTTATTACAACTATCACATTAGTTTCGAAATAAAGTGAAATAGTTCACTATCATATTACAACTATCACATAAATAATTCACTGTATTAAATTACTTTCTATCCGTGTAGTGAAGTACAATAAACTATATGTCTATGTTTTGTAAACTGAAATAGTTCACTATCAGATTACAACTATCACAGAAATAAATTCACTGTATTACATTACTTTCTACCCGTGTAGTGAACTACATTGATGAACTATATGTCTATGTTTTGTAAAGTGAAACAGTTCACTATCATACTATAACTATCATAGAAATAATTCACTGTATTACATTACTTTTTACATGTGTAGTGAACTATAATGATGAACTATATTTTACCCACTAATTCCCTCAGAAATAATGTAGGGGTATTTTCGTCCAAATTTTTTCTCTCTTTGTTACTTACTTAAATTCTGTTTCAGTCTTGTTATTCACCTAATTATAAACACTAAATGTATTATTAGCCTAATTAACCCAAAAGTAAAATAAGAAAAGGCGATTAAGGTTTCACCACCCTCTTTCGCCACCGTCGGTGTTGCCTCACGCACACCAACGAGAATCTTCTTCCTCTTTCCCTCTCCTCCCATGGCGTCGCTTGTTGCAGGTACATTGATTCCTCTTCTCCCTCCCTCCGAACCACCAGATCTGCATTTGAGCACATCTCTGCCTTTAGACCCTCCGGATCCACCAGTTCCTCCTGACCCTCCTCCTATAGCTCTATCTATCGAGCAATTACCATCTTTGTTCACTATCGGCTTCCCTCAAAGTTCCACAATTCCAGATCTAAGTTCGGAGATTTCTGATTACGGGTCATATTCGTTGTTCCCGGATGTAATAGCCTCTGTTGTTGTTCCCCTGTACCAGGTATACTCCTTCTCGCCCTCTGATTCAGATGTTGGTTGGGTTTTTGATGAACGAGTAAGGCTGGACTGGTTGGATCCGAGAGTTGCAAGGTTAGGCCCGATTGTTTCGGTTCTTAATTTGTGCCCTTTGTTGGGATCTTTATCGTCTCTATGCAATCCCTTACTGCAATATGCAGGTTCCGTTCCTTTACTACCGTATGCAGGTATAAATCAGCTTTTGGTTTGATAGCATTTGATTTCATTGTACTCATCATCTTGTTGGACCCGAGCTCTTTGGTTTTAGTTCCGTTTGTGCCACTCCCTGGAATCTTTGTCGCCCATGTGCGAGTCATTACTGCAGTATGCAGGTTTCGTTCACTTACTACATTATGCAGGTATCGTCCGCTTCGACATGTGCTTAACGCCACCAAGTACTTCACCTATGCAGCTCTTGATTGTGGAGTTGATTGGATATGTTCGAACTAGAGTAAAATCACTCTGCATCAAGGCTCTACTTCGCCCTTGTTTGCCCCCTGGGCACTTGTTGTTGAAATCCTTGCTCTTAAAGCCGCCATTGTTGCAGCTCCAAATTCAGAGATTCGAGAACTATGTTTGTTCTTGGATTCTCAATCTTTAATCACTCTCTTCATCAATGGAGGTGTGATCATTGAGCGGAAAAGCTTTCCTTTCGACACGCATTGTCTGTTTGGATCCTTCTCTTTATCTATCCATTGTCTTTATGTTTTTCTTTTGGCTAATGTGTTTGCCGACTCTTTCCCAAAAGAAGTTTTAAGTTTGTTTAGTGTTCCCTTTGTGTAAGGACCTTTTAATCTAATGAATGAATTTGGTTTGTACAAAAAAAAAATAGAAAAGTAAAATATCTACAAGAATTGAAGTTTAGATGAAATAAGTAGAACAAAATAGTAAAAACTTTAGAGAAAATTATTGCAATTGCCATTTTTTTTAATTGGGTTTATGAAATGTGCTATGAGGCAATTTTTAAAAATATCATCTTGAAGTTTTTTTTCCAAAAATACCACATTTTTTCCAAAGTTCCAAAAATACCATTTTTTTTAAATTCATTTTTAACATTCAAAATTAAACCCTAAACCTCCAAACCCAAATCATACCCCCTAAAACTATATCCTAATTTTGGAATACAGTAAAACCTCTATAAATTAATAATGTTGGGACCGAGATAATTTATTAATTTAGAGAGAATATTATTTTATCGATAAATTAATAATTATTAATTTATACAGAGAAATCCATTTTAGGTAAGATTCTTCTTAATTTGTTTTTTCGAATAATGTTATATTATGAAATTTAATGAATCTATTTGCAAATTGATGAAATTTTGATTAAAATTTTTGATTATCGCAATAGAGTGGATGATATTATCATAATAGACGATCAAACTAAAATGGTATACTATGTATAAAATTTAGAAAAAATCATAATTATTATCCCTAATGTCGATGAATACATTTATAAAGCGTTATTATAAAGAATCAATTATTTTGCCTATAATTTTTACAAGTTTATGGTAAAGATCGAAAAAACAATTATAAAAGTTTTTGATGTAACACTTAAATTAAAAGATAAGGTCTAATGAGATTTTCATTTTTAAGTTCAAAAGAAATCACTAAAACCATGTTTAGTACATTATCATATATATATATACATAATTATATATGATTATTAATTTATACTATTATTGGGACCATATTTTACATAGGAGTTTCAAAAAAAAAATTATCTTATCATTTTATCAAATTGAGTTGATTTTTACATTGGCCCGACTCGGGACTGGGATAATTTATTAATTTATAGTGTTTATTAATTTATCGAATATTAATTTATCGAGGTTCTACTGTAGTTACCCAAACCCAAAAAAATTAAATTCTAAATCTTAAAATCAATTTTTTAAAAAGTGGTATTTTGGAACTTTAGAAAAAAAATGGTATTTTTGGAAAAAAAACTTCAAGATGGTATTTTTGGAAAAAAAAACTTCAAATAGTAGTATACGAGAGAATTCCTCTTTATTTTTTCCCCTCTTCTCTTCCACTCATTCATTCTCTCTCATTTTCTTATCATCTTTGCTCTCTCTTCTTCTTCTTCTCTTTCTTTATCTTTTGATCGGAAAAAAATGGTGGATGATGGTGAATGTCGACGGCAACGGTGGTCGACTGTGCACCAGACGGAGACGGTGGACAAGATAACGACGGAGACGGTGGTTGGAGGACATGATGGCGATGGACATGGTGGTCGGAGGATAAGATGACGACGGAGACGGTAGGCGGAGGACAAGATGACGACGGAGACGGTGGTCGGATGACAAGATGGCGATAGAGACGATGACCATAGGACAAGATTAGGACGGTGATGGACAATATAGCAACTTGGTGGGCAAGATAGTGACGAAGACGGTGATCGGAAAACAAATTAGCGACAGAGACGGTGGTGATGGAAACAATGGTCGGAGGACAAAATTATGACAGTAGTGGACAATATTAATTTTTGGTTGAATGGGTGAAAACTTTTTGATGAGATAGCAATTTAATTAGGGGTAAAATGATTTTTTGTCTTGATTAAAATCAAAATTGAATTTAATGGCACATTTCATAAACTCAATTAAAAAAAATTGCAATTGTCATAATTTTCTCAAAACTTTATGCAATAATAATCTCAAAGTTATATAAATGGAATATTCCATTTAATAATAATAAATCAATATGTTAAACGTGGTTGAAAAATAAAAGAAAAAGACAGAGCTCTCTGTCTCTTTATTCCACCAATATCTTCTCAAAAGATCTCAAAATCTCCAACTAATACGATAAACAAACATATAGCCGTTGCTTTTTAAGTCAACTCTCGCAAGAACCAGAAGATTGGAATCTTGAAAGATGGACAAGAATGGATGCGAAGATGATGATCGAACCGCTCTGATTTTCCTCGGAACTGGTTGCTCCGGTGCAGTTCCCGATTTCAGATGCTTACTTCAACCATCAGATCCTCCTTGTCATGTCTGTTCTACGTCCCTCTCTGTTCTACCTCACCTAAACCATAATTACAGGTACGTTTCTTTCTCTTTCGACATCATTCTCTCTTTCGATTTTGGTCTTTTTAAGCCATGGAGATTGAATCTTGATTGAAAAGGAGAGATCTTTGGTCTTCTTGATCCAATCTTGAATCTTGTGCTCCGGTTTTGGCAGATGCAATACATCTCTCTTGATAGATTATTGTTCCGAGGAAGAAGATGGTAGACATTATTACATACTTATTGATGTTGGGAAGAGTTTCAGAGAACAAGTTCTTCGTTGGTTTACCTTCTACAAGATTCCTCGAATCAATTCGGTTTATTTCTGTTGTATACTAGTATCTTCATGGCTTTCTTGTGTATTTTTGTTTGAAATGAAATGTATAACTTATACTGGTTAATGATTGTATTGATTTGAGTAGATCATTCTAACTCATGAGCACGCGGATGCGATTCTTGGATTAGACGATATTCGATCTATGCAACCTCGCGGTTCAGCCATTGATGCTAATCCACTTCCAGTCTTTCTATCTCAATTTACAATGGAAAGGTAAACAAAAACTTTCGGTTTTTTCATTTTCGATTAGTGTACTTTGATGTGATAGTTTAAGGAATTTTCGCGCAGTATTGCTACGAGGTTTCCTTATTTGGTTGAAAAGAAGGTTAAAGAAGTACCTAGACGGGTTTCGCAGCTCGACTGGCAAATCATCGAAGAAAATTGTGACAAACAATTCATTGCCTCGGGGTTATCTTTCACGCCTCTTCCAGTTAAACTTCTTTAGACTTTTGAGTAAATAAAAGCATTCTGATTCTTCCCTTAGACTTTATAGACTCAACAATGATTTGCTTTAGGTAATGCATGGAGAAGATTACATTGCTTTAGGTTTCCTTTTCGGCGAGAAAAGTAAAGTGGCTTATATATCTGATGTATCTCGCATCCCACCCAGTACCGAGTATGGTAAGAGCTAAGTAATGTATATTAATAACCTTAGTTTCGCATATGCTAAAGCGAAAGATTGATCTTCTTATGAATCTTTGACTATGTAGCTATTTCCAAAGCTGGGGCTGGACAGTTAGATCTTCTTATCCTAGATACAAATATACCAAAAAAGGTTATATAATTTTATAACTTTTGTTTCCTGCTTTTTTCGTTTTTGAAAACTCTGTTTCTGACAATCTCCTTGACAATAGAGAGGACCACATCCCACACATATCTGTTTTCCTGAGGTTTATTTCAATGTTTTTTTCCATTTGTCAAATAATGTTTTCAGTATTCTAAGCCTTGAATATAAGTGAAACATTCTTGTTCTTTAGGCTCTTGAGATCTTAAAGAGGCTATGTCCAAAGAGAGCTCTTTTAACGGGTATGACACACGAGTTTGATCACGATGAATACAATGTGATACTCGCGGAATGGTCTCAAAGGTATGCAATGAAATAATGTTTTATCATTTCGATAAATCTCATGGCTTAAAAGCTTAATGGATCATTCTTCTTTCATCTTCCTCTATGTTGATTTCTAGGGAAGGAATCCATGTACAGCTTGCTCATGACGGACTAAGGCTTCCGATAAACCTATAAGCAACTTGCTAAATTCAAATTTACGAGGGACAAGTTTCAGTATTCTTTTTACCTAGCAACAATTCTAGTGAATCTTTTCCAAAATTATATTTTAAAAATTTAAAACCTGAATTTTGATACAAGATATAGAATCTTTGATTCTTTACTTCTTAATTATGGGGATGATTTGAAATCTTTAAACCAAGCCCTTGAAACAACTTCTCTAAATCTGATATCTCATCCTCAAGATTCACTTCATCTGAGCTTGTGATTTTCTCTTGCAACTCGGTTAGTCTCTGAGTCCCAACATTCACTTCTTCTGCAGAATCTTTAAGTACTTGTTTCATTGATCCGTTTTCCTCTTGAACATCTTTGTATCGTCTTTTAAGCGACCGGTATCCGTCAATAGACTTAAGAAGCTGTTCAGACAATTCTTTGTTTCTTTCCTGAAGAGATCTATCGTCGTCTCCTTGACAATCACAATCTCCTTTCTTCTCCTTATTATGCTCTACCGCGCAATTCTGCACTTTCTTAAGCAATTTCTCATTTTGAGCCTTGAGATCACTAACAAGCTCCTCCATTTCAATCAACTCGTGAGCTTTCCTCGAAAGCTCCATAGCCATTATCTCTTTCTCTTTCCCTAAACTAGAACACATCATTTGAAGACTCTTTCTTGCAGCCATAGTCGCGCTTAGCTCTCTTCTCAGCTTATCGTCAGGATCGTTCAGTGGTGGCTTTACCGAATTCTTGTTTGGATCCTGCCTCGGTCTCAGATCTGTGTTGCAACGTCGAAGCTCTTTTTTCCCTGATGATGATTGTTGTTGAGCTTTCTGGATTCGTGTCTTTAAATCGTCGAGAATTGTCATCATTGTGGTGACTCTTTGCGCTTTCCATTCATCACGGTGCTTCGAGGTTGCTTCGTTGTGATCTTGAACGAGTTTTAGTAATAACTTCACGTTTGTAGAGATCCCTTCACAAAGAAGTAAGCAAGAACATGTTTTAACATAGTTCTTGTAAAACAAGTCACAAACCCTTTTCAAGAAGATTGCTTTCTTGTTGGACAAGAAAGTATAAAAAAACTCGGATTCTAAACTGATCTTATTAACGTAAATCAGATCAAGTGAAAGAAGATTACTAGATGGATATGATTGATTTACCTTCTAAACCAGAATCTTCTTGAGATTGGTGCTCTGTGGTTCTTGTTGGTGATGTAATAGATCCAGAACCAGAAGGAACTAAATCCGGCGAAGAAAATGCTCTGAGACGGCTCATTTTTCAGGTCAAAAACGCCGGAGAGAATGGATCAGACAAGAATTGATGAATATGGAAGATGTTGGAAATTTGGACAAAACAGATTATGGTGGTTGGAGTTCTGCAACTGTTCCATGTTTTTGTGAGGCGTAATTAGTGGATAATCATTTTGTTTTTTGACCTTTTAGGTTGGTCTTTTGTGTTTTTTTTTTCCCAACCAATTTCATCCGTCTTACCTCATTTCACGCTCTATTTTTTTTCCTATTTTAAAAGATTTAACATCAGATGTCAATGTGTAAAAAAGCAAATATTGTCTTTTTATTATGTTACGTTTTTTTAGTTTTATTTCGGTTTTGTGAAACTTGAATCTATATAAACATTTGTAACTTTTGTTTGGTTCGGTTTTTATATAGAAAAATGTCTAGTTGGTTCGATTAGATTTAAGCTTAGGTTTGATCTCAGTTAAACAACTTTATTTAGTTTACAGTTGGCACAAACCGGACGTTGCTCTTCTTAGGTATTTTTTCTTTAGTTCGAAACTAACTTCACGTCTTAAGTTTTTTTTCACTGATTTGACATTTTCGATCCTCAATCCTCAGAAATGGCTTCCTCCTCTTCGCCGTCGTCTACTTCCGTCGTGCCTCCTCCGGTGGTGAAAGACGAAGAGCCGAGAAACTGGTCGGATCTTCCACCGGAGTTAACTTCTTCGATCTTGCTCCATCTTAGCGCGGAAGAGATACTTGAAAACGCTCAGAAAGTGTGTAGGTCGTGGCGACGTGTCTGTAAAGAACCATCGATGTGGCGGAAAATCGACATGAGAAGCAATGATAGCTTGGAGTACGACATCGACGTCATGTGCAGGCATGCCGTTGATCGCAGCGATGGCGGATTGGTTGAAATCAAGATAACGAACTTCGGCACCGATTCTCTCCTCGAATACATCGCCGAAAGGTTCTCTTTATCTTTGACATTTCGATTGGTTTCAAGGAAATCTCTGATTATTGATTACGTTGACTTGATTCAATTGTTGTAAAGTAGTGCTAATTCTTTGGTCTGAGTTTGCTTGTGATTAGCAAAATAAGATTTATCTTTGAAGAAATTTTAAGCATTGCATCTCTTTGGTAATGTCTCAACTTCACACACATTTGTTGTTGCAGATCAAGTAATCTTACAAGCCTTGGACTACCAATGTACTATCACGTTACACAGATAACGAATGGGGGACTTTTGAATGCACTCAAGAAATTTACATTGCTTGAAGATCTTGATCTTTCGCACTGCTCTATTGACGAATTGGATTTGAAAGCTGTGGGTCTTTCTTGCCCACATCTGAAGACATTTAAGCTAAGCTGCAAGGGTTTCAGGCTCCCACGCTTGGAGTGCGATAATAATGCCTTAGCAATTGCTGAAACCATTCCCAAACTACATCACCTCCAGCTTTTTGGGAACAGGTTAACAAACTCCGGTTTAAACGCCATCCTTGACAAATGTCTTCACCTAGAACACCTTGATCTACGCCAATGTTTCAACATTGAACTTGTTGGGGATCTAGAGAAGCGATGTTTTAAGAGCATCAAAGATGTGAGGCGCACCTATGACTCAACCGCTGATTACGCATTTGATGCCACATTTTTTGATGAGATTGATTTAGTAGACGACTATTATGACGACGATTACCCGTATGAGGACGATGAAATTGAGTTCTACGAAGACAGCGATGATTCTAACAGCTATGATCCTACTCAGTTGTATTAAAGAAAAATCAACATACCAAATGTTGTGTTAAACTTTGTAAATCTTGTAATAAGCGAAAACACGGCTCGGATGATGATGATCCCGAAAGTTTAGCTACGGTTAGCTCCGAGGAAATTTATATACTACAATTTTGGTGAATTTTCTGAATTGTTGATTACCTTTACTTTGATTTCAATTGATGTTAAGAAAATGCTATTAGTAGGTTGGAGTGATTTGAAATGCCGTGAATTGTGTTTGTTCCTAAGTTTCTTACCCATAGTGAAGAACCGAGGATTAGAAGAAATTATCATAGCTTAAAATTGGGTTTCCAGATTTTTAGGCACTCACTTGTATAAATTGGAACTAGGATAATTGCATTTTTGGATATTCATTTAATATAACTTGGGATTGTATGGCTTACAAGTTTGAGTTGTTAAATTTGTGTAATCAGTATATGTTTTGTGAGTAACTCATAAGTCAGGATCAAGTCTTGTTTTTAGGTAACTCAAAACGACTATGATTCTCAGTTGAGAAGTACGAGAAAAGGTTCTTAATGATGTTTTGCATCTTATTGTTGGTCTTATAAGTCGAAGATCATGTTCTAACTCTATATGCAACAGATCAAGTAATCTGAGAAGCCTTGGAATTGTTGAGAGCTATCAAACAACGAGTGTTGGAATTTTTGAAGCAGTCGTAAAGCTCCCATTGCTTGAAGAACTCGATGAAATGGTGGAACACTTATGCACTAAATAAACTAGTACACATCTTATGTATAACCTACTCGAGTGTTTTGACCGCTAAGTTTGCTATGGTGCACTCAGTGCCGTGGCATGACTTATAGAGGCCCGAGGCGAATTACAAAAAATAGGCCTTTTAAATATATATTTACTAGATTAGGACCCGCATAATATGCGGGTATTAGATAATAAAGTTGATAATTTGTATAGTTATACCAGTATAGTTATATTTTAAATTAAAACCCCATTAATATAGTCATAAATTACGTTTTTGTTAACCGGGAATAAGATAATCAATAATGAGTTTAAATCTTCAAAAAGTTATAGAAATAATTCATCTAAATGAATGATAAGGTTTTAAATCATATTTGAAATCTTATATGCTTTGAAACGGAATCTATTTTATAAATAATTATTTTAAAAAAAAGTAATTCTTTAAACGAATTTACTTACATATTTGATAACTTTTAAATAAATATCCAGTTACGAAAATTTAAACTTGAATTTTTACAGTACAACATGAATTTTAGAAAATACAATTACATACTCTAACAAAATATTCTGAAAATAATTTATAGCCTCCCACTTTCGAAGAATTCATGCAATAGTTCAACGGTAAACACGTTTGACTGATTTGTGGGATGGTGGTATTCATGATTTGCAAAGAAAATTAAAGAATTGGGGAGTACGTTAAATTGTGGGAGGTGTGTGTTATTATATAGTTTTTGGATTTGCCTTTTCTGAAGTAATAACATTTTTGGAAAGTTGAACGTATGTTTACTTTTCCTTTTTAAATAATTTATGGTTTAACATTTATAAGGTTGAACGTATGTTTACTTTTTCCTTTTAATATAATTTATGATTAACATTTATTTTCTTTTTATATATAAAGTTTCATTTTTGTGATGTAACATTTATTTTGTTTAACATAATGGTATTTATATTTTACTTTCTTTTAACGACTTACATAAGATTTGGTTTGGCTTTTAGAAATATGTTAATGAAACAATAAGAAAAATGTTAATGTGTCTTTTTTTTATTGGTTTAATGTAATGATATTTTTATTTTTCTAATTGCTTGATTTTAAATAAAATATTTTAACACGTGTCATCATCTCGATCGATAATAGACACATGTCGCGATCACGTGAGTTACAATTTTAACAAACTCTCCTTTATATAATAAGATAACAACAGTTTTAAATAATATAACTTTAAAAACAAAATTAATAAACAAAGTCTTTACACCAATGAATATATATATGGACATTTAACATTTACAAAAGAAACAAAATCTATCATCTAAACTTAAATTAATTTACTTTTGAACCTTTTCACCTTTTATAACTGATTTGTCTAACCAATTCTTTTATATATATATATATATATATATATTATAGAAAAAATGAGTAGTAAAATGTTGGTGTTTATCAATAGAAAAGTTTTGGAAACAAAATCATACCACTAAATCTAAAACTTTAATAATTTATATTACCATACGCAATTGAAATTAAGTTCATGAGCAATTTTAATTAGTGATCAATCAACTTTAATGCATTATGATTATAAAAGTAAGATTGATTATCAATCTTAAATGCTTTTTTTTAATCTCCAATAAACTAAAAAATCATATTTTTACATTTAGACTTAATATTATGACTTAATAACTAGTACTACTAAAACAAAAAAATTAGGGCCTTAAATTTTGGATAAATAAAAAAGGCCACATGCCAAAGTTTCTTTTTTCAACACATGGCCACGGCCCTGAGTGCACTCTGATTCTTCGTACTATTGACATCGTCTTTCACACCTATTTTGAGGTCGGGGTGGTTCACGAATCTACTTTAACCCACTTTAATCAAAATGGGTGTTTCACAAAGTAGAATAGGGTAAACAGAGTTTTCATTCGTTTGACCAGTAATTCAAATACTGAAAGAGAGAGGGAAAGTGGGTTCGAGCACGTAGAGAGACGATCATTTACCTTCCTCGGTCTCCTGGTGAAGAAACTAGGGTTTATGACTTACATTCGGAATGCCTAACCCGGTTTTTTACCTGCCTTCTCAGGTCCGTTTTATCTCTAGACGATTCTTTTACCGTGTGCATGATAAACCCCACCATGGCACGTGACTATAGGTGATTTATCCAAACCTATAAAAATTATTTTACTTCCAACACATACATTTCTAATTTTTATTATATTTTATTTTATAAATCATAAAATTAAATTATCTATTAAACAAAATATGTTATCCATTAGTTTAAATTATATATTAATTTAAACATTAATTTCATAAGTTAAGACTAATGATAACACTATTTATTTTTTAGTTAATACCGTAATGTTAAATATTAGGAACATTTTGTAAAAAAAATTGAAATATTGAAGTTACATTATAGTTAAATATATATTTAAAAGATAAATTAAATGGGTATAACAAAAAAAAATTAAGCAAATTAACAAACTAACAAAAACATTTGCAAACCACATATAGTTTTGCTAAAAAAATCCCAACACATTTGCCTTTCAATCTTCATTATACAGCTAACTCTTTATATTTAAATAACTAGGGGCTTCTTCGCACTACTTGCGAGTTTTTTTGGTTAATAACTTAGTATCTTTAGATTTTATGTTTTCCAATTTGAGATTCTTTGTGTGATGTTTCTATGTAATATTGGTTCAATAAGGCGTTTCTGGTTTTAAGTCTTTGGCCTCGAGTCACGATAGTCTTTGACAAAATATATTCAAGATACTTCTATGGTGATCTGATCCAAACACATAATTGCGCTATTGGTTATATTTTCTCTTCACCAAGTCCCATCAAAGTTTATTTTAAAATCTCATTCGCTTTTACATTTCCTCTTATTACATATCCAATCTTCTTTACTTCTTCCTCTTTGTTCTCTATCTCCTTCTTCATTTTCTGTGTCTCGTGATTCCTCTCGACCATCCAATTCGTCGTTTATCTTCGACGCCTCCATTACTGCTTTGTCATACTCCCCTTGCTTATCCATGACTTTTTCCCGCATGGATTGAAACCCTTCTAATGTTATGTTCACTTTCTCTCATATCTCTTTGATCATATCTCGATAACTCTTGGGTGTTACCGTGAGTTTTTAATGTTATGCTTGTTCTTCTAAGTGCTTAGGTTCTTCTTTCGTAAAAGCTTTTTCTTTTTCTGTTAGTACACGTTCGATTACTCTTAGTTTCTGGTTTGTTAATCATAGCTTAACCCCGATGTTGTTAATATTCTCCATGAGAGTTTCAGTCTCATCTCCTTCCATTTTCAGATTGTTACATAAATTTCGGAGTCTTATTTTATCTTGACACATATTTGGTCTATGTGGTTTTTCATTTGGTAGCATATTTTATTCATGGAAATTTCAAATTAAATTGTGTTGCACTATACTTTTTTTATTACGTAAGAATATGATATCAATACCCCCATAATTGGGGTTTCCCAGTGCTCATGGCTCGACAGTTTGTGTTCTATTCTACACTCTTTTTGGTTTGTAAACGTGAACAGTGTGGCCGAAAATGTGCAAAGAACATTCTTATAGCTCTTCCATTTGGACGGAAATTTTAAATAATTTTTTTCCTTTAAAAAAGAGAGTATATATCATCCAAAAGAAAAAGAAAAAAAAGAGAGAGTATGAAGAGATTTAAGTTTGTTTGTCATAGTTTTATTTTTTGGAATGTTTTAGTCTGCAATGTCTTATAAATAAACCGTCTAAATCCCTTTATTTGGATGGAAGTGTGTTTCACGTAGAAGCACATTGACAAAAAAACAACGTACATTAACAAAAGAAACAACATAACATACATAAGCAAAGAACATAGTGCTATATTTTGACGTATGTTACTTTGTAGATTTTGTTTTATGGTTTTACTTTCTTAATATTTTGATTCTGTTACTTTTTATTTTTTTAATTGTATTTTAAATTATTAGGTTTTTTATTTAGTATAATTTATATTTTAAATCTGATTTCACTAGTTTGTGGTAGTCGAGAATTGGTTTTATTTTGTTTTAAACGATGTCTGTTTATAATTCTATTGTATAATAATAATTGACTTCTTAATTTGTACGCAATTAAAGAGTATCCATTTTCTTCACACGTAATTAATATATATGTACGTTTAAGAAACGATATACAAAATTTTGAGATCATTGTAGCTGACATATTTTGAGAAGATGACCCTAAATACTAAACTCTGAAGTGCTAATAATACATACACTCTATCTTAAGTATAATTCCCGACAAAACTCTTTAACACTCATAGTAATCCAAATTATTTGTTAAACATAAGGTTTTTCCATTATATTTCAGAAAATCTTGACCAAAAAACTAATAGGAATACATGAGTTGTACTTGAATACATGACCACAAACCGTTTTTACTTTAATCAAAGCACTTTTCGTTGTAATTGAATGAAGAGCTTTCTTGCACCAGTAAACTTTTAGAGCACTCATACAAAACAGAGGAGGAGCGAAACAAAACACAAAAGGAACAAAATGATTCTATGGGGATGTTTACAGAGTTGAAACCATAAGTAGAGGTATAGACTTCTTGTTTCCATGCTGTATGAGTTGATAAAGAGAAGAGCAACTGCCGAGGGCATCTTGTACCATAGGAGAAGTTGGATGTCTTTCATGAATCATGATCTAACTTGCCGGTTTTGATTCATACTAATGTAGCATAGCATTTTTTCACCTTTGTAGTTCGTAGACCAAAAGCTTTAGGATGATTTTACAAATGGTTTTGAGCTTCCGGTTAGTCGATGGTGTTTAAGACAATTCAAGGCTATACGTCGGAGGCACGACCGAGAAAAGAAGAAGCCCATGACTTCCCTTGCACTCCTAATCAGCATTCCCCAACCCCTTCGGAGATTTATATTGTAGTACGTAAATGTGCGATACACAACCCCCCAAAAATAAATAAAAGAATGTTCCGCAATGTATATGCTGGCTTGCTTGGAAACATAAGGAATGGTTGGGGTAAAACTAAAGAAAGCCATAAATTTTGAAGACGAAACCAAAGTTGGCAAACGCATAAATTTTTAGCATTTACCATATTTCTTCTCTTTGTATCCAAATTTGAGACGCTCTCTTGCATCCGTGGACCTATATTCAACAACTCATTCCCGATAAAAAATGATTCCCAAGAAAGTAATCTATCAATAATTCACATAAAAACATTTTGGAAAAAGACTTACAATCTTTGAATGTGCTTATACCCAAAGCCTCCAAAGTCTGTTGAGCTATGCTTTTAGGCTCCATCTTTTTAGTTCCATAGCGCATGCATAATATAGAAACATACTTACATGCATAGATATATTTACAAACAATTTTCCAAATATATTGAACTTTGGAGCAGTATCAAAAATGATTGCTAAATAATGAGAGAACTAAGTTCGAAGTACATAAATTATTACCTCAAGGTGTGCCAGGAAAATTCCAACAGGGTAACCACTCCAATCACAATGTCTGTCCAATTCCATGGCCTCTCAAAACACCTTTAACATGCTCACACACCCTTGGCAACATACTATCTTAAGAGAAACCTGTCAAACCTACTTAAAATAGTACATGTTGTAATTGTTTCCATGGTGTATTTGATTGCATGGATTACAAACATAGTATGAGCAGGGTAGTAAACGCGGTGGAAACATAAGTAAGATCAAAACATATGTAAGATGAAAACAACCATTCAAATACATGTGTGATGAGCCTTCGTAGGTGACTATAATATGAGAAACTTGAATGTAAAACCCGTTTCATTTTGTCCACTTTGATTATAGAATCATAACACCAAATTCCCAAAAATCCACGAATGTATAGCTTTCCGTTGAAAGTTAATTAGCTATCAAACCAAACACAAATCAGTGGTGTAGATTTGAAACTGCAAGAACAACCAAATCTTAATTGTTTTGCAACGATTAACGCCAACCCCCCCCCCCCAAAGGAATTCATTTAGAAGATTAGAAAAGAGTGAACCTTTGTGTTCAGATTTGAGAACAATATTTACTGGATCAAAAGCTACAAATTGACATCGTTGGTATGACCTCCTTCAGTGTTTCGTAGAACTCTATATCGTCTCTCATGCAATCTGCTTCCAGCTCGAACAATAATTTTCTCTGGGTTTCGTAGCTGTTTTTCAAAGAGCATGTCTTACGTTTCTTCTAGTCATAAGGCCATCCATCTTTATAGCCATGATCAATGCAAAGAAAAAGGTGGAAGAGGAAATGTTTAAACTAAATTGTATTAATTTGTGTCACTAAATTCATATAATAAAATCAAAACGACTTTTGACTTTTGCATATGAGGAGACGGAGCGATTGACCTAAGCTAGGAGGTTGAACGTGTTGTTTTCAACTTTGGTTTCTTTATTGGGCTTTCTCTATGGGCCAATTTTTATTCGTTTAGTGTTTCACGAAGCTTAATTATCTCAAAACTGAGCATAATTATTTGTCTAAAAGAAATGTTTCTATTGGTTGATTATTTTTCTAAATGACTTGCTGACGTGGTACTTTCATTGGCTATAAAAATTCAGAATTCTTTGCTTAGGTGGCATGCCGTAGAGCACATAATTGTACCCTATATCGTCTCTCATGCACTCTGCTTCCAGCAAGAACAATAACTTTCTCCGGGTTTCGTAGCTGCTTTTCAGAGAGCATGTTTTACGTTTCTTCTAGTCATAAGACCATCCATCATTATAGCCATGATCAATGCAAAGAAAAAGGTGGAAGAGGAAATGTTTAAACTAAATTGTATTAATTTGTGTCACTAAATTCATATAATAAAATCAAAACAACTTTTGACTTTTGCATATGAGGAGACGGAGTGATTGACCTAAGCTAGGAGGTTGAACGTGTTGTTTTCAACTTTGGTTTCTTTATTGGGCTTTCTCTATGGACCAGTTTTTATTCGGTTAGTGTTTCATGAAGCTCAATTATCTCAAAACTGAGCATAATTATTTGTCTAAAAGAAATGTTTCCATTGGTTGATTATTTTGCTAAATGATTTGCTGACGTGGCATTTTCATTGGCTATAAAAATTCAGAATTCCCTGCTTAGGTGGCATGCCTTAGAGCACATAATTTCTTCCCCTTTTATATAAAAGAGACTAGGGGTTTCTCCGGGCTACGCCCGGATTTTGTGATGAATTATGAAACTTTTATCTGTATTTTTAAGTTTTTTAGTTGTTTTCCTGTAGGACTAATTGTGAAATTTAATTGGTTTTATTATTGATTTTTCAATCTTTATATGTAAACTTGTTGAATAGATTTTATTGGCTTCGTTATGATTTCTTTTGTGAATAATCAACCACTTGTGTTATGTATGCATGTAGCTTCTTGCTTTTGAGGCAATTCCAGAATTGAAGAAGAAATTCAGAGATGATCTTATTGAAGCACCAAGTTGTTGTCCTAGAATCACTACAAAAAAAGATGTGTATAACATCATTTAAAATGTATCAGAAAAATAACTGATACTATTTAGAATTATTTATGTACAAGTGAAACAAATTTGGGAGTTTTGCTAAAATGACCCAAATTGAAAGGCACTTTGTCCCACTAACCTAACACCTTTTTGTGTCAAAAATTCCTTAAATTACCCTTCACTAAACATTGAAAATTCAAAATGAATAGGTTTTATAATTTTTAAAAATATGGAAAATACAAAAAAGTCATGTAGAAGGTATATAGATCCATGTTAATAGTTTTTTTTATAAAAAAAAGTGTTAGAAAAATAATGTTTTTTCCGTCTACCAAGGTCAAATCGGCCCGCAGATTGCACTTTCTACCAAACAACACAAATCTGCGAAGGCTAGAAACCTACGTACTGCCAATTGTTCTATTTCTACGCAATGCAGAAAGCAAGTTCCACGATTTGGCTTGTTGCTGCCAAATGTAGAAACTAGTTTCTGCCATTCGCTTGTCTTCTACGCCATGTAGCAGATACATTCTACCGCATGCATCTACATCTTACCTATATTCTACCGTTGGTAGAAGGTAGTTTCTACCAAAGTTAGTTTTATTTCCTTAAATCTAGGATCATATAAACCGTAATTAGCTACTTTCCTTAAGTAATATATTTAAAAAATATTTCCTAAATCTAATATTCTTCTTCTATTTTTTCTCTGATCGTGCCCTTTTTCAGTGCTTTTGAAACCTCCTACAACCTAAATTCCTTTGATTCTTCTTAGTGTTAGTTACAATGTCTCATATCTATGTAAGTTGTGGTTGATTTGAAAATTGTAGTACGTTCTCCACAGATACACAGTCTCGGAATACCCCTAACATAGGAACCACGACGACTTGAGCCCGATGATATGATGCTCATTCCTACACAACAATGGAAAGTGTATATGAAGATCAAACCTGAAACGGTTACAGAAAGTTGGATAACAATCAAACACTTACTTGGTCAAATTGATTGCGTGAATTCTAATTACACAGTTCGAGTCTAACAGATCCAGAATTCTCTAAAGTCGGAAGAGAATTAAGACAACAAGGGTTTGTGTTCGATGATCCAGAATTCCCCAAATTCTAGTGAGATATTTAGTCGAATGAGGAGGAGAAAGTGTATCTAAAAAACAGAGTACATAAACTATATATTTTAAATTTTCTAATAACAAACAAGTTCCCACCCATAGATCAATTGGTTACACATAGCACATTGTACATACGAGTTCATGTGTTCGATGGTACACGGCTTTGCTTTTTTTAAATAAAAAAATAGCACAAACAGATAATATAGTAATGTTTGCACTAACGAACAAGTTCCCACCTATAGATCAATTGGTTACACATAACACAAAATATACCCATGAGGTCATGAGTTCGATGAGGCAAGGTTACATGTTTTTTTTTTTGATTTTACGTAGGTTTACTTGATTTTTGTTCTAAAACATATTATAAGCCTTTAGGGTATGGGTAAGTGGTTTTCTCATTTTATTTGATTTTTAAGAAAATTACTTGATTTTTGTAAAAAAACATATTTTAAGCCTTTACTACATGTTTTGCCAAGTTTAGGGTATGGGTAAGTGGTTTTTTCATTTTATTTGATTTTTAAGAAAAATACAAATTTTTGTAAAAAAACATATTTTAAGCCTTTACTACATGTTTTGCCAAGTTTAGGGTATGGGTAAGTGGTTTTCTCATTTTATTTGATTTTTAAGAAAAATACAAATTTTTGTAAAAAAACATATTTTAAGCCTTTACTACATGTTTTGCCAAGTTTAGGGTATGGGTAAGTGGTTTTCTCATTTTATTTGATTTTTAAGAAAATTACTTGATTTTTGTAAAAAAACATATTTTAACCTTTTATTACATGTTTTGCCAAGTTTAGGGTATGGACAAGTGGTTTTCTCATTTTATTTGATTTTTAAAAAAATTACTTGATTTTTATAAAAAAACATATTTTAAGCCTTTATTACATGTTTTGCCAAGTTTAGGGTATGGACAAGTGGTTTTCTCATTTTATTTGATTTTTAAGAAAATTATTTGATTTTTGTAAAACAAACATATTTTAAGTCTTTACTACATGTTTTGCCAAGTTTAGGGTATGGGTAAGTGGTTTTCTCATTTTATTTGATTTTTAAGAAAAATACAAATTTTTGAAAAAAACATATTTTAAGCATTTACTACATGCCAAGTTTAGGGTATGAATAAGTGGTTTTCTCATTTTATTTGATTTTTAAGAAAATTACTTGATTTTTGTAAAAAAAAAACATATTTCCAAGACATGTTTTTTGATTTTTAAGAAAAAAACGGATTTTTGTAAAAAAAAACGAATTTTCTTTTATCAAATTTTTTATTTTATTTTTATTTGATTTAATTATTTAATAATAATTTCATTTAAACGAATTTTATTTATTTATATTTAAACAAATTCAAAACGAATTTTTATAAATTTAAAACAAATTTAAAACGAATTTAATATTTAAACAAATTTTTATATTTATTTAAACGAATTTTAAATATTTAAGAAAAAAAACGAATTATTTGATTTTTATTTAATTTAATTTAATTTTTAAGAAAAAAACGAATTTTTAAGAAAATAAATAATTTTTTTTTATTTAATTCCAAGGGCAAAATTGAATTACACAAATTGCTTGGATAATAGGATAAAAACACCTTCATATTAGGTTAGTGGGACAAAATACCTTTCAATTTGGGTCAATTTAGCAAAAATCCCAACAAATTTTGTAGTTTAGCATCAGTTGATAAAATTGATGTCATTACATAAGTAAAATTGATACTAATTTATTCTATAAATTGTATCACTTAAAAAGAAATCGATACAAAATATGAATTTATTTAATTGATGTGTATATTAATTGCTTATAGCATCAATTGAATAAAACAATGCAAATTTTATATCAGTTAAAAAGTGATGTTAACAAATATACAATTAAACAATTAAATCTTCTAAGCGGATCCTCTTTTATTTTAAAAGAACTTTGTTTGTCCCACATCGGAAACTTTATTTGAGAGAAGAAATCTTTTCCTCTATAAAATAAACTCAACGTTCTATAATTTGCTGAAATGTAGTTAAGTCAAAATTAAGTCCTTTTGACACACAGTTATCTTTGGTGTTCATATTGGCTTAATAAGTAAAATATTTAGGCCATTTATAACGTATTTATATTTTTTTTAATCTTTAAATTAATAATATTGTAATCAAAGTCGATATGCAATTATTACATATACTAATAATAAAATTGATATAAATATGTTACGTCAGTTGTTATAAGTGTTACAAATATTAACATCATTTATACAATTGATGTAAAGAATTTACACCATTTCTTAAAAGTGATACACATTTGCATCAATTCATAAAACCGACACGACATATTTGCATCACCATTTGTAGTGTCATTTTTATAAGTGATACAAATTTTGTTTGCATCAATTAAAACTGATGTAAATCTACAAAATAAATGACACATTATGCCCAATTTTTTGTAGTGAATGTGCAAGTCCGCATAAAAAAAAAGTTGTTCCACAGGATTTCCACTTTCTGATATCAATGATGCACTTGAGAAAACAACGGTTAGTATTACTCTTCTACTAATATATGTATGTATTTACGTAGCTTCTTTCTTATGTTTTTGTTGTTAACCGTTTGAACAAATTTTTATTTACAGAATATTAGCAGTATAATGAGACCATATATTGGTGAAGTGCCCCTCTTGCAAGAAATCTTTGACCCTATGGAGGACAATCCAGATGCTGGTGATTACATTGTTGAAACTTGGCGCCGCCGTTTAGTCATCGAAAAAAGGCCTATATTGTTTGAATGTATGTTCAGAAATGATGTGGAAGCTAGAGGAAAGTCACAGAAAGAAGAAGAAGTGACTGCGGATAAGCACACAATCCCACAAATTAATTCTGAATTGGCAGAGATAAGGAAAGACCTAAAGGAAGGGATACAGAAGATGATTAAAAGTATGGAAGATGGGTTTGACAAAGTTTTCAACATGCTTGGGGGGCAGGATACAAGACTCAAGCTTGTGGAGGCATTTGTGCAGTCTTTAGGTTTTGACAAAGACAAGGAATGTGATGAATCTGAGAAGGGAAAGGAGAAGGGAAAGGAGAAGGCTGCGGATGTTGTTGGTGAGAAGAGGATGAGGGATGCATCAACAACAAGTAACTCTCCAAGGAAAAAGAAAGACCCTTCTCCCTCCTCTTAAACTCTTCTTGAACTCTTATCTATTTATATTAGACGTTTGTGTTGCTTTTGAACTACTTTGTTTAGTTGGTGTTTTTGCAAAAGTTTTTGAACTACTGGTACTACTGAAACTGATGAAACAGATGTATTAATGGTTCTTTTGTGTTTTACTTTTTGTGTATATCATTTAAGTTATGTCTTGATTTAACCATATCGTAACACAACAAGGATTCAGACACAACAATTATAGAACTCTTAAAACATTTAAATTATGAAATAACATATGAATACTTAATGTATTACTCAAAGTAGTTAAAGTAGGTTTCAAACAAGAAACATAGAAGTCGTCTCCTCTCCAACAAGAGATAATACTATTTTACAAGTACTTAGACCCTAGAGGGACATGATACATGATACTTAAACAAGTGCAATACAGTAGGATAAGAGAACCGCAAGAACACAAACAAGAACTCCAATCATAAGCTTCACCTCTTTATCATCAAACACCTTCTTTGTCTGAAGTTGCATGACCATCTCCTTTAGATCATTCGATTCCTTGGCCATCATCTCCTTTAGGTCATTGGAATCCTTGACCATATGCTTGAGTTGCGCTATCTCTTGCTCTTTCTCTTCCTCGTAATTCTTGATCCATTCTGAAACCCGATATGCGTCGGCCTTCACTTTGCTATTGATGTCAGTAATCTCCTCAATGATTGCATCGTCAAACAGTTTGTAAATGTGGCAATTTCCATCCTAACATACACACTCCAATTGTAAGTCTTTAATGAACATACACACTCCAATTGAACTTAAATGAACATACACATGATTCCACATACACACTCCAATTAAACTTAAATGAACACACACACTCCAATTCTAAGTCTTTACCTCTAGATCATTGGGACAAGAGTAATAACTTTTTCCAATGTGCAAGCCAAACCTATGAATCTTAAGCACGACTGGTCCTCCGCAGTAACACCGGGTTGGGATCCCTTCTTCAACTGGAACCCACCTCCACGTAATCTGACGGTCGTCTTCATAGGTATCCATTAGTTCCTCGTCCTCATAGTTAATCCATCTAGGTGTTCCCGAAGAAGATGAGTTGCTGTTGTTAGAGCCTGTATCGAATGAGCCAAAAATGGAGCGTCGATCCCGCCAACCCATGTTCTAGAGTCCAATCGTAGACCCGAATTAATCCATGATATCACCCCAAAATTGACAAAACAAAAAAAGCAAATAATTAAGGTCAAATTGGAGTTACTTAAACTTGAATGTGGAAACCCTTGATTGTTCCTTCGTAAATCGGAGATCCAAGCAACGAGCTCCTTTCTTTCTCACCTCTGGTTCGCGACGGTGAACACCCTAGAAATTGGAGGAAAGGGAAAATGATTTTTAACTTATTTCTAAGTGGGAAAATCTGCTTTAATTTTTAAATTTAAATAAAACAATTATAACATATTATTGGGACCACTTATTTCCCACATGTGATGTGTATTTACGACATGTGCGCCGTCATTTATTACAAAGTATTCCCGAGTTTCGCAGTGGTCCAACAATGTTAATAGTGGTTCAAATGGTGTTTTAGCTATTTAATTAGTGTTACCATGTTCTAATAAAATAATTTCCAGTGGTCCACGGCATATATGGTATTTCTATGATATTTGCAATGTGTCCATGATATAATATTTGTAAAACCACACCATGTGTGAAGTTTTGCACCTTAAGGTAGATGACATAAACAAAGCCTTCTTAGAAGTGTAAGGTAATTATAAAACATTTTGGAGATATGTAATTGAAATGCTTTTCCAATTACAAATACATTCCAATGCAAAATGTAGATTATTTTTTCTAGATTATTTTTCTTACTAGGATTGTAATTGAAATGTTTTTAAAGATAAATGTATTTAAGAATATTCATTAATCGGTGATTATTTGATTAAAATACGTATTTTAAATACCATTAACAATAAAATGTAACATAAAATTTGATGACAAAACAAAATAATAATAATAGTAAAATAATAAAATTTGCTTGTAAATGAGAATTGGAAATCACAATAACAATAACAATAATAAAAATTTAAACCACTTAGTTCAAACACATTGTAATACCACAACCAATAAGTCTAGTAGTTCAAAAAGATTGTAACATCATCCCAACAAGCAAAGATTGTAACAAACACAACAATAACAAGTTCACCAAATCATGATCATTCCTCACCACCCCCTTCCACACGACTTGGACCAGCCCCTGAACAACCTCCTTGGCTCTCATGGTCAACCACTTTCTTCTTTGGTTGAGGTTCACCCGTTGATGGATGACTTCGTACTCGTCGTCTTCCCCTGCTGTTTTTGTACGCTGGAGGTAAGGCACACTTCATTGCTTCAGATGCTGGAACTCTCCACTCAGACTTATGTGGGACTAGATAAATGGTTTTAGAATACGCTAATACCCAATGCTCAACTTTATAATATTTATCACACAAATCACTTAACTCATAACTCATTGTTCTTGCTTCTTGCCTCATGAGTAGGGGTGTCAAAATGGATAATCCAACCCAACCCAACCCATAACTCATATGGGTTGAATGTTAATGGTTTATGGGTTAACCCAATCCATTTAGCAATTGGGTTGGATCAACCCATGAACCCATTAAACATAAATGAGTTGAATTGACTTTAACCCAACCCATTTAATTTTATGGATAAAAAAAAATATATATTTATAAATGAATTGTAAATCATGTTTTACAAATTATATTTTTATTTAAATTACAAAAACATATTTCCATTAATAAAAATAATACGAAATGTTATTTTAGGCGGAAAATTTTCTGAATCACGTTTTTTGGCGGAATTTTTTTAATGAATTGTGTTTTGTGCACAATATTTTCGCAAAATCTTGTTTTTGGCGGGAAAATTTTACGGGATAGTATTTTTGGCGGGAAATTTTATGAATCTCGATTTTGACGAAAATATTTTGTGAGATCACGTTTTTGGCGGGAAAACTTTGCGGGATCATATTTTTGGCGGGAAATTTTATAAATCTCGTTTTTGGCGGGAAAATTTTATAAATCTTGTTTTTGGCGGGAAAATTTTACGGGATCATATTTTTGACGGGAAAACTTTGTGGGATCATATTTTTGGCGGGAAAATTTTATAAATCTCGTTTTTGGCGGGAAATTTTTTGCGGGATCATATTTTGGCGGGAAATTTTATGAATCTCGATTTTGACGAAATATTTTGTGAGATCACGTTTTTGGCGGGAAAACTTTGTGGGATCATATTTTTGGCGGGAAAATTTTACGGGATCATATTTTGGCGGAAAGTTTTATGAATCTCGATTTTGGCAAAAATAGTTTGAGAGATCACGTTTTGCGAGAAAATTTTGTCGGATCATATTTTGGCGGGAAATTGTATGAATCTCGTTTTTGGCGGAAAATGGTTTACTAGATTGTGTTTTTGTGTAATCTTGTTTTTGGCGGGAAAATTGGTGTAATAGTGTTTTTGGTAACAAAATAAAAAAATTGTGAAATCATGTCTTTTAGTTATAAATGGGTTGATGAGTTATCCATTTTTAACCCATTAACCCATTTTATTTCAACCCATTTTAACTCAACTCATTTGACTCATCAAACCACTTAACTCATTAACCCATTCAAACCAAATATTCAATCCATTAGGGTTAATGGGTTGGATTGGGTTGGATAAACCCATAAGTTTTGACCCATTTTGACACCCCTAGGTATAACTACACAAATTATCAATTTTAATATATAATATCTGCATATCATACGGGTCCTAATCTAGTATTTTATAAACATAAATTAAAAGTGTGATATTTTTGAAAATCTCCCTTAATTGTAATTACCCGTAAAGTGTGTTGCACAAAGTGCGTATGTTGTATATAAATTTGTTTCATATTTAATATATTAGATATTTACATTTTTAGAAACACAGTTTTATTAAGCATCTAGAATTGGACCCGCATAATATGCGGGTATTAAATATTAAAATTGATTATTTATATAGTTATGATTTTTATAATTATATTCTACATTAAAACACATATAAGTAGATTCTAAATTGAAACTCGTATAATCATATTTTAAGTTGAACCCATATAATTAACCGCAAGATAGAAGATAAAAATTAGTTCAAATCACTTCTCCTTTATATAATAAGATTCTTTTATTTTCCCTATAATTGTTTTTTATTTATTTTTTATAATCTCTTTAGGTTAATGTTTTTACTAACTATTCGTTCTATACTTTCAGTTATTTTTGCCACTTATATATCTTCTCAATTTATTTCTTAATTTTTTATATATGTAGTTTGGATTATAAATTTTATTTTATTTCCTAATTATTTTAGACTATTTTAAAAAAAGAATTCTAATTAGTTTGAACTATTAGAATTTTCCTTTTCACTATTTAGTTAGTCACTTAACAATTTGTTTTGTTAGTTTTCTATATTTTTTTTCTAATTAAGTTAAACTATTATAATTTTTTCTTTTCACTATTTACTTAATTATTTAACAGTTTTTTTGTTAGTTTTCCGTTTTTATACTTTTTACACATGTCATCATCTCGATCGTTATTAGACACGTGGCAAGATCTCGTGAGTTACAATTTTGACAAACTCTACTTTATATAATAAGAAATTTGTTTTGTTAGTTTTCTATTTTTTTTTCTAATTAAGTTAAACTATTAAAAAAATTTCTTTTCACTATTTACTTAATTATTTAACAGTTTTTTTTGTTAGTTTTTCGTTTTTATTATTTTTACACATATCATCATCTTGATCGTTATTAGACACGTGGCAAGATCTCGTGAGTTACAATTTTGACAAACTCTACTTTATATAATAAGATTCGTATAAGTGTTGAATAGAGGGAAAACGGCGGAGTCATGTACACAGACACTAATTCAGATTCAGTATGAGTCTCTATGTTTGTTGAATTACACACATAAGCAACCTGTTTCGTATGAGTCTATATGTTTGTTGAATTGTTAATGTCAGAGTATCTATGTTGCGCCTGGCCAATATGACCTTTTAACTACAGCGTTGAAATATTTTGAATCAAATGGAAAATATTTTGGTTTAAGAAGAGTAAAGAAGAGTAAAGAGGTGGTTATGAAATAGCTTAATAATGTGTTGTTGTATTCAAAGATATCATCGGGTATTTATACAACATGGAGGAAACTCATAAAGATAACCTAACTTAGAGATAAAGTAGGACTTAATACATCATTATCCTAATATAAGTTGTATATATCTCAATACTCCCCTTCAAGTTCGCAGTGAGAAGTCTTGAATGTTCAACTTGAAAAGCAAGTATTTAAATGTAGACGGAGATAGTGGCTTGGTAAGAATATCGGCAGGCTGTTATTTTGTTGAAAGATGACTCGTAGTGATGAGCTTAGCTTGTACCGCATCACGAACAAAATGATAATCCCGCTCAACATGCTTAGTTCGTTCGTGAAATACCGGGTTAGCCGCTATATGAATGGCGGACTTACTGTCGCAAAATAGGCGCATCGGTTGCAGATGAGGAAAACCGAAAACTTCTAAGAGACCTTTGAGCCACTTAAGCTCTTTGAGAGTAAAGGCCATCGCACGATATTCAGCCTCAGCAGATGACATAGAAACTGTATCTTGTTTCTTGGTCTTCCAAGATATTGGAGAGTCACCATGTAAGACAATGTAAGCACTCAGGGATCGACTTGTGAGAGGGCACGCCGAGCAATCCGAATCACAATATGCAGTGATACGCATATCACAATCAGACCGAAGCATTATACCTTGCCCCGGACATCCTTTCAGATAACGAACAACCCGTAATGCCGCATTCCAATGTTCTTGAAGTGGATTATGCATAAATTGTGATAAAATGTGCACACTGTAGACAAGTTCTGGTCGTGTAAAGGTAAGATAGATAAGCCGTCCGATCAGCCGGCGATATTGTTGTGGGTTGTCATGAGCCGGTCCGGAGGCAAGCGCCAGTTTGTGATTAACTTCAATAGGAACCGAGGAAGGCTTAGCTCCAAGCAAGCCCATTTCAGCAACAATATCGAGAGCATATTTGGGTTGTGAAACGAAAATTCCCTCAGGACCCCCGAGCTATTTCGAGACCCATAAAATATTTTAGCTTACCCAAGTCTTTCATATGAAAGCACTTGTGAAGATAATTCTTGAAACGATGAATGGTAGAAATATCATTCCCGGCAATGATAAAATCATCAACATATATAAGGATATGGAGACAAATATTACCTTGAGAGAAAGAAAAAAAGAGAGTAGTCTTCGTAGTTCTGAACAAACCCGAACGCTTTAAGAGCTTGACTTAGCTTAGCAAACCAACAACGAGGAGCCTGTTTAAGTCCATATAATGATTTACGAAGAAGACAAACGTTATTCGGATCATCACTTTGAAACCCCGGAGGCAGCTTCATATAAATTTCTTCTTCCAAATCACCATGAAAAAATGCATTATGAACATCCATTTGATGGACTTCCCATCGCTGTGCAGCAGAGACGGCAAGTAGAAATCGAACCGTAGTCATCTTGGCAACCGAAGCAAACGTCTCCTTATAATCACTGCCTTCTTTTTGTCTATTACCAAGGGCAACCAGACGAGCCTTGTAGCGCTCCACATCTCCGTTCAAATGATATTTGGTGGTGAATAACCATTGACATCCAATGGCTTTCTTTCCTGGTGGGAGTCTAGTGATATCCCAAGTATGATTATCCTCTAAAGCAGTAACCTCAGTTTTCATTGCTGCATTAAAACGTGGCTCACGGACTGCTTCGGCATATGTTGTTGATTCATCAGCAGACGTGATAGTAGCAAGGAAAGCCTGGTGTTGTTTAGAAAAAGCAGCCATAGAAACATAGTTAGCAATAGGATACGAGGTCTTACCAGAAACGTTTGTAGGAGAAATTTGAGAAGAGGAGGTTAGAGCGTGAAGAGGGTTTGTATGTTGACTAGTAGCAGCATGTGTAACAAAGTTCTTGAGAAGAACATAGGATTTTTTTTGTTGTTGACCCCGACCCAAAATCTCTAATAATCCAGGAGAGATAGTCGAAGATGAAGGTTCAGCCATTGGAGATACTGGGGATGCAGGAGAAGCAGGCGTAGTAGGAGTAGTTGCTATAGGTGTAGTTGTTGCTGCTTGAGGAGAACTTGGGGTCGTCGGAATATTGGTGTCCAAGTCTCTCAAAGCAGTAGGGGTATGAGGAACCGGTGGTACAATTTCAGATAGAGTAGCCGGATTGAGTATTTCCTGTCTCTGCTCTGTTTGTTGTTTATCCGGAACAATTTGTGGTATAATGAGTGATGTTGGTGCTCGCAGCGGTGGTGTTGGTTGATTACTCCCCCTTAACACTATATCCGGCTGTAACCAATCATCCATTATAGTGTCATGTGACACTGATGGGGAGACATAGGGGGAATCTTCAATTCCAGGAAACGTATCTTCAAAGAGAAAAACTCGTTTGTGTCAATGTCATAGAGATTCCATGCCTTCTTCCCAAAGGGATAACCGACGAAGATACACTTGCGACTCCGAGAGTCAAAATTGTCTTTGCTCTTTGGTCGTCTATGAGCATAACATAAACATCCAAAGACTCGCAGTAGCTCCTACAATGGTTTTGTACCATTTGTACCATGGAGGATCTCGTAAGGGGATTTGCCATCAAGGATAGGAGTAGGCGTACGATTAATAATGTGAGCAACGGTTAGTATACTCTCACCCCAAAACGTAATAGGAAGCTTAGCTTGAAACAAGCAAGCCCGAGCAACATTCAATATGTGCCTATGTTTGCGTTCCACACGCCCATTTTGTTGAGGTGTGTTGACGCATGAAGTTTGGTGTATGATCCCATTCTGCCGAAAGTATGAAGCTAATGCAAGAAACTCCAAAACATTATCAGAACGTACTATTTTCACTTTCTTTCCAAATTGACGTTCACTCATTGCACAAAAATTGGTTAGTAAAGTAGGAACCTCATATTTTGCAAGCATGAGGTATGTCCATACAACGCGAGAATAATCATCTACAATGGTTAGAAAATATATTGCACCGCATGAAGCTGGTGTACGGTAAGGGCTCCTAATGTCACAATGAATTAAACCAAAAGAATATGTTGCTTTATTCAAACTTTCTGAAAAAATCTTGCGCGTTTGTTTAGCGCGAAAATAAATCTCACAATGATCAGTAAATATTGCTATGCATCCGGTTTGTTTGAGTAATTTAGAAACCGATATAAGAGTGCAATCAAAATTAGGAACATATAGGACTGGGTGTAGAAAGTAATCCGGGCCAAGAGTTAATGTGCCCTGTTTCGTAGCGCGAGACGCACTACCATCCGGAAACGTAACAGATGAAGGGACAATATCACACACATTAGTAAGTAGTGTAAGATCTCCGGTCATATGATGTGATGCCCCTGTATCAATGATAACATCAGTGAGTTTAGTTTTACCCGACAGTCGTTCCAAGGCAAGATTGGATTGTTGATTTTGGAGGAGTGAGATGAGAGATGCAATCTGGTCTGAATTTGTTGTAGCATTGCTTCTTGTTGCATTCACTCGACCGCGACCACGTCAACTTGAGTTATTGTTTCTTCCTCCACGTCCTCGAGAACCATTAGGTGTGTAGCTTGGAGTAGATGCATTTTGTCTCTGTTTTTCATGCCACTATTCAGGATAGCCATGAACTAGGAAGCACTCGAAAATATCATGACCTTTCCGACCACAATGTGTACATGAGCGGGAAGGATCACGAGATCGAGAGAGAGTCATAGCAGCAGCCATAGAAGGAGCTTCATTCGGAAGCTCTGTTTTTACATTGAAACCGATTGCATCAGATTTCAATTCCTTGGATCGGTAAGGAGGATAGATGTTATTAGAGCACCGAGATTGTCCGATGGATTGAGAGAATAAGGTGATATATCCAAGGATGGATTCGGCGTCGGTATCAACGTCGTACTTGAAGATTCGTGTGACATGGTCAATCAAGTAGTAGAGTAGTAGATGAAGTAGTAAAAAATTGAAGTAGTATCGTAAGTAGGAAGGACGTAGAACTCAAGCAATCGTGAGTGCTTGGTTGAAAAAAAAAAAAAAAATTGTGTTAGATATTCTGCTCTGAAACCATGAAATAGCTTAATAATGTGTTGTTGTATTCAAAGATATCATCGGGTATTTATACAACATGGAGGAAACTCATAAAGATAACCTAACTTAGAGAGCAAGCTAACTTAGAGATAAAGTAGGACTTAATACATCATTATCCTAATATAAGTTGTATATATCTCAATAGGTTTCTATGAATCAAGTCTTGACTCCAGAAAACAAAACCCTTCTGAGTCTTACGATGTCGTTTCCTTGTAATTATAATTTCAGAGAAGACAAAATCAAAATCAATGGACAGAATCAGTGGATTGGCTGATGATTTGCTGTTGAAGATACCATCTTTCCTTCCAACAAAAGTTGTTGTATCTACTAGCATTTTGTCTAAACGATGGGAGTTTCTTTGGATGTGGTTACCTAAACTCGAGTACGATAGTAGGCACCCTGCACTTTGAGATTTTACTGACAAGAATATGCCATTGCATAGAGCTCCGGTCATAGAAAGCTTTTGTCTTGAATTATGGCGCTCTAAACCCGAAGATATCAAACGGTGGGTTGGAATTGCAGTTTCTCGCTATGTCCGTGAGCTGGATTTTTTTTGTTATTTGCAGAATGATGAAAACATATTTCCGAGTAGCTTCTATACCTGCAAATCGCTTGTGATCTTAAAACTCGAACAAGTCACTCTCGTTGGAGTTCCTTATATGGTGTATCTTCATTCTCTGAAAACTTTGCAACTGAAAAGTGTGAAATATGCAGATGATGAAAATCTTCAACAGCTTCTATCGATATGTCCCGTTCTTGAAGAGCTATTGGTGCATTTGCATGAGGCATCGATAAACCGGTTGGGTAAAAATATGAAAGAGTTCACTATTGCTGTCCCGTCTTTGCAGAGTTTATCACTCTGTATACCTGATGATTGGATTTTTCATGGGTATGAGATAGATACGCCTTCTTTGAAGTATTTCAAACTTGAGGATTGGAATAATTTACACTATGCTAAGATTAAGAATATGCCTAAGCTGGTGGAAGCATATGTCGATGTTCGGTACCATATTCTTGAAAGTGTTATTGGATCTATCACATCTGTAAAGTGTCTTTCATTATGTTCGGAGGTAACTAGTTTTCATTTATCATATCGGTTGTAGAATCCTTCGTCATTAATTTTAGTATCGCTTTGTATGAATAATGGATTCAGATCCTAAAAAAAGGTGGGGAGGATGTGTTTGGTGGTGGTTTTGTTTTCAAACAGCTTGAAAATCTGAAGATATGTGTGTGCAAAGAGGAATAGTCAAATCTTCTTGCCCAGTTGCTCAAAGATTCTCTCAAGTTACAAGTACTAGACATCTCTCACTTGGAAGTAAGATTTTTCGATAAACTAATTTTATTTCTGGGCTCTAATGTGCAGTATGGTCTTTATTCTAATTCATCTGCGCTGTGACAGTATCATGGGCGTGATAAACGTAATAAAATGGTTCGTTGGAATCAGCCGAGTACGGTTCCCGAATGCTTGTTGACGAGTTTACAAATTTTGAACTGGTCACGATACTTTGGGAGAAAACCAGACAAAGATATTGCGGTTTATATCTTGAAAAACGCTTGTCACCTAAAGACGGCAACAATCGTGGCTGATACACTCTTTGTTCCAAACCTGAAGATGATCAAGGAGTTGACACTTTCTTCCCGAGCTTCAAGCACATGCGAACTCGTATTTGTTGAAGAGTTTGATGTTCTGGCAACAGAGACAGAGTCTTCGACAGAAAAAAAAAATCTGAATCTGAAGATGACGACAATTCAATTGACAGTGATGAGTAACGTCTACCACATCTTTGGTGATCTCTACAATCATTATGACAAGTAAGACTTTTGTTATTATCATTTTGAAGTTTACAATGACAGACATTATCAGTTGCAAGTGGTTATTGTTCGCTGGACGTGTGTGCTCCTCTTTGCTTCTCAAACTCTTTCAGGAAAATTAGATTTTGAACTACAGAGTAAGTCAAAACATCGCCTTACACAATAGAGCAGGTAAAAGTACATCACGAGGCTAACTTGTACTGCCTCTCCCATCCTCCATTGTTATATCTCTAAGCCACGCTGGTTCTCCCTTCAAAATGTAGGATTAATATTGCTTATCATCGCTAGTCACACTCTTAGTGATCTCGAAGGCTAGCTTATTAGCTTTTTATTAGTATTTAATATTTGATTATATGTGAGAGATTTGGTGAAACCACTCTAGATCGAATTGTGATTAATTACATTTTGAAACTAGAATCTTCATGACTGTTGGTCAATCATGATTCATGAACCCGAAGGAATCAAGTACGACGGCGAAGAATTATTTGTAAAACATGGGCCTAGGCCTAATATTTCATTAGGATATTGGGCTTAGTAATCACGAGATTACGGACTGTTTTCGTAATATATATAACTACGAGGACTAAATACTGTAAACTAGAGAGGAGCCGAAAAGTCCGAAATTTTAGACACCGAATGGTCCGAAACTAATTAAACGTTACTCCCTCCGTTACTAATTAATAGATGTTTAAGGTAATGCACGGTTATTAAGAAAACACATTGATTTCTACGATTTACAGTTTTCAATAAAGTTTAACCAATAGTATTTCAGTATTTGTTTTGGAATTTGTAAAAGTACATAGAAAACTGTAAAAACTCTATCTTTTAGGAACAGAGGGAATATATATTTCAGTGTTGTGACCTTTCTTTTTCTCCCTCAGAAATGGCCTCCTCCTCTTCCTTTCCTATTCCTCTTGCATGCCTCCTTCTTCGGTGGTGAAAGACGAAGAGCCGAGAAGCTGGTCGGATCTTCCCCCGGAGTTGATGTCTTCGATCATGGGTAGGCTTGGTGCGGTTGAGATACTAGAAAACGCTCAGAAAGTGTGCAAACCGTGGAGACGCGTCTCTAAGTATCCCTCCCTGTGGCCGAAAATCGACATGCGAAGCACTCAAACCGGCAAAATAATGTGCCGTAACGCCGTTGATCGTAGTGAGGGTGGTTTGGTTGAAATCAGTATTGGCAACTTCTGCACCGGTGATCTCCTCACTTACATCGCAGACAGGTTCTCTCTAGTCCTAAATGTTTCAGAGAAATCTCTATATGTTTTATTAGAATAGTGGCGTGGATATAATTTCACTTAGTATTTTGAGTGAGGATTAAGGCAAAATTTCGTTAGCTTATAAAATGTTTTTCCCTGATTTTTTTTCTTTTGATAAAGGGATTTTAGTTTCGTTTGTCATGTTTAGCTGCATTATTTATTTGTCTCTTTCCATCAATTGGATCTGCCAAAAATGCAATTTTGGATATTACATGGGAATGTATGCCTAATGCCTTTGCAAGTTCAATCAATTTTCTCACGTTTGAGATAATTTATACGATATTGGATATACTATATGAACAATATCATTGTTAATGCTTATATGTGTCAACTTTGACTCATCTTGAAGTCACTGTTGCTATAAGTCTGCTAAACTAATCATTTGTTCTTATTGTCGAGTTTTGTTTTGTTTCACACCATCACTCTCAGCATACTCCTCCTTTGTCATTGTTCATGAAAGCAAGTAGAAGTTTGTTAGCAGAATAACATCATCAGAATATGGACCTCTTATTCTTTAATGTGCTTTAAGCATCGATCTTTTGTCGTATGTAATAGTTGTCCCAATTCAAACAACGCGTTGTTTCTTGCTCTTCATTATAAAAGCGACTATGAATCTACGATCGCTACATGCTTATGGGTTTGTATGAATTCTTTTCAAAATATTCTTGCTCTTCGCAGTTTATTATTTAACTCGACGTGGAATTATTTGTAGGTCAAGTAATCTGAGAAGCCTTGGACTTGAAAAATGTCTTATCCAATGACGAGCAATGGACTTGTGAAGGCAGTCGTAAGACTTCCTCTGCTTGAAGTCCTCGAGCTCTCAGAGACATGGGAAAACCTGGACTTGAAAGCTATAGGTCATTCGTGCCCAAAGCTAAAGACATTGATGCTAAATTGCTTTTGTACCAAGCGCTCTAAGCTCAAATCTGATGATGATGATGTCCTAACAATCGCCAAAAGCATGCATGAACTACATCACCTCCAGCTTATTGGGAACAGACCAACAAACAAAGGGTTAAACGCCATTCTTGACAACTGTCCACACTTGGAACACCTTGATTTACGCAAGTGTTTCAACATTAACCTTTCGGGGGATTTGGAGAAGCTATGTTTGGAAATGGTAAAAGATTTTAGGCGTCCACATGATTCAACCGCTGATTATCCATATCTTGCCTTTTTTTACGATTCAGATGAAGACATGGACCATATAAATAGCCGCGACACCGATTACTATTCAGGTGGCGATGACTATGACTGGTACTAGAGACTGAATCCTTCTTAACAATGCAGATACATGTTGTTTTGCTAGTGGTGGTTATGACTTAAGAACTCCTTCTTGTCCACTTTCTTTTATTTTCTCTACGTTCGTATGTGTTGCTCAGGGCTGGGCATTCGGATATCCGATCGGGTTTGGGTCGGGTATTTCGGTTTTTCGGGTATTTCGGTAATGGGGTTTAGTACCCTATCGGGTATTTTATAAATTCGGGTCGGGTTCGGATAAAATGACTTCGGGTTCGGTTCGGATTCGGTTATATCCGATGTGCAATCTATTTAAAAATATACTTCAAATATGAATTTGAACAAAACTCAAATTGATCAAAAACTTCAAAACAAAAATTCAAATGAACGTAGATATCGAAAAAGAAATTCGGTTTTATTAGTTTTTACATGAATTATTCAAAAATACCCGAGAAAATATCAAAAACAAAATTTTAAAAATTCAAATAGTGTTGATAATTTAGTTATTTTTATCCGAATATAATTCATACTATTCAAATGAACCAAATGTTATATAAATTATTTAAAATACATGAACATATCTAAAGTTACATCAAATTATCTTTGGTTTAATTTATATTTGTATTAGTTCGGATACCCGTTCGGTTATCGGTTCGGTCCGGGTTCGGATTCGGGTTTTCGGGTTTAGAAACATAGAACCCGATCGGGTATTTTATAAATTCGGGTCGGGTTCGGATCGGGTAATTTGAGTCGGGTTCGGTTCGGTAATTCGGTTACGGGTAATTTGCCCACCCCTAGTGTTGCTATTTCTTTTGAACTTTTAAGAAGATTTGAGCCTTTTTCAAAAAGTTCAAAAATGTTTAACATATGTGTGTCATAACTCATAACATTCTTGTAACGCTACAATCAAACATACTGGGTTTTGGTTTAAGCATATGTATACATTAAGACTACATTTTCGATCACTTTGATGGAATTGTTGCCGAAAATCAGTTGATCATCCCAAAGAGTTACCGTGAAAGTTGCGTTGTTGTCCAGTTAAAAGAATTAGGGACAAAAAACAGAATTAGAAGCTAATGATCAAGTTAGAGAAGAAGGAGATCGATATTTTGGTTTGAGCTTCAGTCCTCCAAATTTGAGCTTTGCACTTGTATTATTTTGATCCATTATGTGTAAATTAAAGTGAGCATAAATAACTTTAGCATATGGACTTGACTTATTTACACACATATATTCAATTTTAAAATAAGTAATTAGTATTAGTTTACATGTTAGTATATTCGAAAATGTGGAGTTTGAATCTCTCTAGTTTGATTGAATATACTGATTCAGCAACTTCGATAATCTTGAGTTGTATTCATGAAGCAGATAGTGAATGGACTATTTGTGATTTTATAATGACTTTAGGTGGAGACAACTTCAGAATTACTAATTAAAGGTCCAAAATCCAAATGGTTGTTTTTGGTAGAATTGGTGAAATATATATTGGTGGAATGTGATTAAGTGGAAAAAGAAAAAAGATTCTTCCAATTCATTCTTGTTCTGCAAAACAGTAGAGAGGAACATTTTCCTCCAAAATTCATTCTTTCAATATTTGTAGTGGAATAAGTTTGAATTTTGTTCGAGTAATTCAGATTATTTTTGATTTGGTTAAATTATTTTAAACTGATAATAAATAATATTTTCATTTTAATTTTAAAAAATCAAATATACATAATACATGCGACATTTTAAGAAAAGAAAGGAGTAGAGTATTTTAAGAAAAGAAAGGTGAAGATACTATCTTTACTATCAAATCATTTTGTAGTCACCAGTCACAACAACTGACCAAACCGAACTTAATAACCAGATCCAGTACAAAAGAACTCAGGTATACAGTTGAGTTCGGTTTAGGATTATAACCGAAATCAAATACAAACCGATCGGTTTGCTTTGAGACTTGAGAACTCGTCTCTGTTTCTTCTCTCTCTTTCTCATTTCCTCTGGTGTTTGATTTTGCCGAGAAGCTCGAAGAGGTCAGATCTACAAATCACAATTCTCAAAACTCATTTGTGGAATGTTGTGAATCTTTCGGCTATTAGCTTTTTGTGTGAAAACTCAATTGAATCAAATTTTAGACTTGTTAAGTTAGCAAAGCTTGAATATATATTCAATTTCTGGGTTCTATGAATCAAGTTTAAGCTTTTCTGATAATGGCTCTTATGTTCCATAATTGCTCCCTTCACATTGTTAACAAATTTTTACACATATCCAATAAAATCGCTAAGTCTTTGATTGGGGATTGAAATTTGATGTTATGAGATGTCTCTAGACTTATGTCCCATTTCTTTCTGTGGCTGTGTTTTCTCTTGTTACTAATTTGTTTGCTTGGCTCCAGACAAACCCTTATGAGTCTTTTTTCCTTATGAGTCTTACAATGTGTTTTTTCTTGTGCTTTTATTTTCAGAAAAGACAAATCAAAGTTTGGGTTTGTAAGAAATGGACAGAATTGATGGATTGGCTGATGAATTGTTGGTGAAGATACTATCTTTTCTTGCAACAAAAGTTGCTGTATCTACTAGTATTTTGTCTAAGCGATGGGAGTTTCTTTGGATGTGGTTGCCTGAACTCGAGTACATTAGTTGGTATAGCCCACCGCCTGCACTTCGAGATTTTATTGACAAGAATCTGCCATTACATAGAGCTCCCGTCATAGAAAGACTGTGTCTTGAATTAAGGCGTGCTACTAAACCTGAAGATATCAGACGGTGGGTTGGAATTGCAGTCTCTCGCTATGTACGTGAGCTGGAAATTGTTTATTGTTCGGAAAATGATGAAAACATATTTCCGTGTAGCTTCTATACCTGCAAATCGCTCGTGGTTTTGAAACTCAGTCACGTGACTCTCGTGGAAGTTCCTGCTATGGCTTGTCTTCATTCTCTGAAAACTTTGCAACTTGAAAGTGTGAAATATGCAGATGAAGAAAATCTTCAACAACTTCTATCGATTTGTCCAGTTCTTGAAGAGCTAACGGTGAATTTTCTTGATGATGAAAATATGGAAGAGTTCTCTATTATCGTCCCGTCTTTGCAGAGTTTATCACTCTTTCTACCTGATGATTGGCTTTTAGATGGGTATGAGATTGATACTCCTTCTTTGAAGTATTTCAAACTTGAGGATTGGAACAATTTGGATCACTACTCTGAGATTAAGAATATGCCTGAGCTGAGGGAAGCATATATCGATGTTCGGTTCCATATTCTTGAAAGTGTTATTAGATCCATCACATCTGTCAAGCGCCTTTCATTATGTTCGGAGGTAATTAGTTTTTGTTTATCATATTGCAAGTCAATCTTGTTTGTTAATGATTTTAATATCTCTTTGAATGAATTATGGATTCAGATCCTAAAAACAGGTGGGGAGGATGTGTATGGTGGTGGTTTTGTTTTCAATCAGCTTGAAAATCTGAAGCTATGTGTGTGCAAAAAGGAATCGTCAGATGTTCTTGCTCAGATGCTCAAAGATTCTCCTAAGTTACAAGTATTAGACATCTCTGATTTGGAAGTAAGTTTTTTCGATAAACTAATTTTATTTCCGGGCTCTAATGCGCAATATGGTCTTTATTCTAATTCATCTGCGCTGTGACAGGATCATGGGCGTGATGAACGTAATAAAATGGTTCACTGGAATAAACCGAATACTGTTCCGGAATGCTTGTCGACGAATTTACAAATTTTCAATTGGAAAAGATACTTTGGGAGAAAACAAGACAAAGATATTGCAGTGTATATCTTGAAAAACGCTTGTCACTTAAAGACGGCGACAATTGTGGCTGATACAGCCGAACATTTTGTTCCAAACCTGAAGATGATAAAGGAGTTGGCAGTTTCTTCCCGAGCTTCAAGCACATGTGAACTTGTATTTGTTGAGGGGGGACATCATGTTCTGGCTGCAGAGACAGAGTCTTCGGCAGAAGAAGAAGAATCTGAGGAAGAATCTGAACTCTGAAGATGACGACAATTCAATTGACAATAGTGATGAGTAACGTCTACCACATCTTTGTTGATCTCTACAATCATTATGACAAGTAAGACTCTTGTAATAATCATTTTGGGCACCATGTGCTGGCAGAAAAGTCTTCAGGAGAAGAAACAAGTTCATAACTACGTGAAGCTTCAAACAAGAAATCGAAATCTATGTAATCAAGAAAAATGTTTTGTTCTCCTCTGGACTATGCTATGTGCTCTGCTTGCAGATCAAGTAATCTGAGAAGCCTTGGACTTGAAATGTTTTGCTGGTCTTTTCAAGATCAATGGTTAGTGGTTATGACTTACGAACACGTTCGGGTCCTTTTCTTTTTCTCTAAGTTTGTAGTTTCGTGTGTTTTGCTTTTGAACTTTCAAGTCATTTTTTAAGCTGGTACATAAATTATGGGATAATTCGAACAATGCCTTAGACGATGTTTATAGAGGATCAAAGATTTGAGATGACTCAATGGTTATTAGATGAATTATGATTGATTACATTGTTAAACCAGAATCTTCATGAGGTTGGTCATGAAACAAAAGGAGTCAGCATGAGCTTAGGCCTATTTGCAATTTTGCACGGACAGTTTTCGTGAATACATAATACTACAGGGCCTAAATTGTAATTTAGAGACCGAAACCGAAAGTTCAGATACCAGATAAACCACTAGGTTATATACTATATTCTGAAAGTGATGTCAAATTTATTTGTACTAGCTGAGAAGCCGCGCATACGCGCATGCGGATTTGTTTATAAGTTTTTAATATTAATCAAGGCAATAATATTATGAGCTATGTTGCATGTAAATTCTATTTCATGACATTTCACGCTTTGGAATCAGAATCGGAATCAGAATCTTTTGAAATCTCTTCGGGACCTCTCTTCGAATCGTTACATAATCACGAATATAAAATTTACCATTTTGGAAGCATGATGGAAGCGTCCGATTACACTTTAGAATCGCGATGGAAGCTTTTCTATTTTTAGAATATTTATAAAAAACTATTAGAAGCTTAAAAATTATTTTGATATTTTTAAAACTTAAAAAGAGAAAAAAGCTAAAGAAATAAGAATGTTGAAAGTGACCAATCAATTAAGGGTGGTTGTTGGGGATAACTGATTTGATTATTTGGATGAAACTAATTTTAAAAGACTTAAGTATGAAAATTTCTTTAGTCGAACCACCGTTGGAAAACAATTTTGTTTGATAGAGCAAATGAAAACTAACATAAAAGGTGATTTTAAATCTTTGATTTTTAACATTATTGTTTGTTTTTTTAAAATTAATGAATTTAATATTTTATGTATTGGATTTATACTCTAACTTTCAACCGATATCTTTTAGTATGGTTTAATTGTGAATGATAAATAAATAAATATATATATATATATGGTTATACGCTTTTAAAACGTACCCGCTCCCTAACCTTGATCAAAATTAATCGCTTCGGCGTTTCCGAACGTTTTGCTTCGACATACTCATTTCCAATTCCATGCGACATAGAATTGATGAGGTATATAAAATCTGAATTGGAAAAATTTACAAACATTCAAAAACAGTTAAAAAGGAGTCTGATTCCATGCCTCTATTATACAATCTATGTACAACACGCTAGCTATCATTTGTAAATATTGAACGCTTTCTGCCCTTTATACACATTGGCAACTTCTCTAATTCAACTTATTTATTTACTACTATGCCTAAAATTTACAAATGTTTACTCCTTTGTTGTTATTTTGGGAATTCCTCTCATCTTTCTATCATCCTCATTGCCACTACTGCTGTTTCACACAAGTAAACACTTACTATGTTTACCCGACTCCATTTCATGGTAATTATCCATAGCAAAAATCCTCCTTTTACGTGTTTCATGGTCATTTATGAGCTCTTTTTTGGACCTTTTGACTTCAGATAACTGCATTGTAATTTAAGTTATTCCCTTGAGTAGATCATATTAGCCAAACATGTCAAGTGTATATTTAGTCTTTAGTATGATTGGTATTTGATTAGTCTTTGATTAGAATTTGATTAGTAGTTTCCTTAATATAATCTTTATACTTTGTATAAATCAGTGTATCCTCCTTCATAAGAATTATACAATAATACAATAACCTTCTTATATGGTAACAAACCTCTTCGTTCCAAAGACCAAATTTTTTCTCTTTTTCAACTTTTCCAAACCTAGCCGCCGACCATGGCTCAGCCATCAACCACCACCGAAACAATTCCCATTATTTCTGAAACAATCATCAACATCAATATGTCTAATGTCACCAAGCTAACAAGCACAAACTACCTTATGTGGAGCCTCCAAGTCCGCTCCTTTCTCAATGGTCATGGCCTCGGCCACCATCTCGATGACACAACGATCATCCCTGCTGCTACAATCACCACCGCTGGCTCTACCACTCCAAACCCATATGGGATCGGCATATGAACGGCACAACATCAACATATTACAATGGATCGTCATAGAATTTACGTAATGACAACAATATTCACTTACATGGGCCATTAATGGACTTGTTCACTTGGTTAAATCAAAATCTTTTATATTGGCTTACCTTCAAGTGCAAGCAATGAATCGGCATCGTCTCGTCAATCTAGTTCATAACCATCTTTTATCTCCATGAGTTAACATCACCATCTTGCCTAGTCCACTACCCATGGATCGTCGTCAAACCAAACCACAAATCGGCGTCACCTCCCTTGCCACGATTCGTAACCAATCATTTCTCCATATTAATGACTTGGCTCGTCGTTACCACTACGTCACGGATCGTCACCGGGTCTTCTCTCCACGGATCGTCACCGGGTTTTCTCTCCACGGATCAGCGAGCCATTGGCGAAACGAGTCGGCATCATAACATCTCATCATAGCACCGACTCCTCCAACGGATCGGCATTGATGCATTGTTAAAGTTCACAAGTTCACGAGTTTTACGAGTCGGCATCATAAAAACTCTCTTGAGATTTTCGTTTAGTGTTTCTTCTGCAGAACTTTCAAACCTAACAATTTGTCTGACTATTTCAACTGTGTAGGGTTCGCCCACCACAAATATGTTTGATCTTCTTTCTCTCTTTTCCCATAGTTAATCTCGTTTATGCTTATCTCTAAATTTTTCTTCTTCCACATCATTATATTCGTGACATTGATTTAAGGAATTATGTAATATTTCTCTTTTTAAGCTTGTTAAAAATAAGAGAAATGGCTGGAGGGGCATAATAATTGGAAAAGAGCTCCTGAAAAAGAACATGGGCAAAGTAATTGGTAATGGTCAATCATCAAAAATCTGGCAGGACCCCTGGTTATCGCTAACAACTCCAACACTCCCTATGGGTCAATCTACTGAGCAAGATAACACTACAAGAAAACAGGCGATTTGCGACTCCCAAAAGAGTCACAAATCCGTCGCAATATGACCATTTGCGACAGTTGTGTGACGGAAAAAAAGTGTCGCAAAACTTTCGCCGCAAATTAATAGTGTGGCAAATCCGTCACACATTTGTGACGGAATTGTGTCGAATGTTTGTCGTCGCAAATATGTGACTAATTTGTGTCGGTTTAATGTTGTCATAATTTAGCGACAAAAGTGCGACGAGAAAAGATTTGCTACTGAATTTATTAGTCATACATGCGACGGAATTGTGACGATACTTGTAGTCGTAAAGGTGTGACGGGTTTGTTACAAAACTTTGTGTGGCAAATAAGTCGTAATTTCGTCACAGACATAAATAAACAGCGTAGCAATTCCGTCACAAACGTGTGACGAATTTGTGACGAAATTTCCTTTCATAAAAGCTGATTTGAATTGATTGTTAGTTTATATTGTTGATTTAAATCATCAATTAAGAATTTCCTAATGTATAAACAGAAACAGAATTTTATATATACCAAAAAGTTAATTAGAGTGCAAAAGGTTAAATAACTACAAAAGAAACTAATATGCTTAACAAAGTTGTTTAAGTTACCAACAAACTAATATATTTAAGGTGGTGTTTGAGTATTGTTGCCAACAGCTTGGAGTCGAGGTCATTGTGGGTCTGAGGTCGTACGGTTGGCCTGTGAAGTATCAGTGACGGCGGTTTCAGCCATGTGAGCTGCGATGCGGGGATCAGAATTCTTCAAGTAATCGAGAAGCTTCACCACTTCAGCGAGCTGATCCTGACCTTGGCTGTGCTCTTCATCGCGTTTTCTTTGTTCCGCATCACGTCGAGCATCTTCCAAATTGCGCCGAGCATTTTCCTCGTCTTGTTTAGCAATCTTCCGATTAGCTTCGTCAAGCTGTTGGAGGATCTCTGTTAGGCCTGTCATAGAAGAGCTTCCATAGCTTTCATCACGCTTCCGTTTCTTATGTGAGCCACGCAGTTGGCCAAGTCCAAATGGGATACCCTTGGAATCTCTCATTGTACACTGATACAAAAGAAAAATGTGCAAGTAAGAACAAGTATATCTATTATAATTCTCCAAAACCACATACAAAAGTATTCAGTTCTCTAAAACCAGTATATTCAGGTCAATAACAATGAGGTTCAGAAGAAGAAGCTGAATAAAACAGTTTATAAGCAATAAGGAATAACAGTATACTGCAATAACATAAAGCATGAGCACAGACCAAACGGAATAGAATAGAATTTGTTAGAAAGTAGAGGGGATAGCAGAATACCTTGAGAAAGATAGCATTCTGTTGATCGACTTTAAGTGTGCGTTGAGTAGACTGTTCAGAAGATCCTTCTGGCCCGTTTCGATCCTCTTCAGACGTAAGCTGTGCAAGTTCTTTGTCATAAGCCTCAGCAACTTCTTTCGCCTTGTAATCAACAAAGGTACCGTCTTGCTTTGTGTGTGTCCTCAGAAACACTTCACCCCATGTCACAGAACGACCATATTCCTTCTCCAGTAATGAGACAAAGAAGTGTTAGTGAACAATTGCAGATTAAAAAAATCAGAGGCAGTGTTGAGTAATTACCAATTCGTGTTGTCGTCTCAAGAACGATTTCTGACCAGAGGTGTGCTTCGAGATGCCTAGACCTCCACGATCAAAATTCCGGCAGTCTGAAGCAGTATTGTTCTTCTCCTATGCTTCAGGAGTTTCCCAATACTGGTTCATTGTAACCCAAAGATCACGACGGATCCAGGTTGGCCTCTTACCACCCCTCCTAGCCCGGCTAACAATCCCTCTCAATCTCTTTTTTGCAATCTCATTGAAATGCCACTTCACAGTTGAAGTAATCCCAAGTTCCCAGTTGTACATCCGCTACACAAGGTGTGTCATTTAGTAGTGATTAACAAAAAACACATACAACTTAAGTAGAAAAGAGGTGTTAACGTCGAAAGCTTACCGTAAAAGTTCTGAACAAGCGCTCTCGGACGTGTATAGGAGTAAACTTCCAACTGTAGTAAGCTTTATCAAACTTACTACGCAAAATGTCACCAATCACTTGAGACTATTCTCCATCGTCCCGATCAAACCTTAGACAAAATTATGAAAACATTGTTAAAATATGACCAGATGCCTAAGAAACATTTAAATTATGAGAATCTATTAACACACAAATACAAGTACTATGATGAATTTAATTTATATACATCACAACTGCTTATGATTATGTACAGAAACATGGTTAAGAAAATAAAGTGAGTTGAGTAAAAGAACGTACCATATCGACTGTAACGGTGGGATTGGATGCTGAGACAACCTCATCAACTGTTCTCGGCCAGGAAGCCGCATAAGGTTATCCAGCAGCTCGTCGTAGTCTTGATCGTCTTGATTGGGAGCATCAACTTCATCTTCATCCTCCATATCTTCCATATCGATACCCATGTTGTAATCTTCCTCTTCCTCTTCCTCGAAACCCCGCAAGTAATCAGGTTCCACAAGAGGAGGAGCCTCATTGTTGATAACCGAAAGCTGCTGTGTCTAAAGAGGAAACTGAGGCGGGTAGCTTGTTCTGGACAGTGAGCCGGAGATTGTTTGTTCAGAGGAACGAGCTTCCCTTGCTCGAGTTCCACTGTTCCCTCCGACCTCAGATACAACACCTTCGGCTCCTTGTGTCCTTTCTCTGACTGATTTCTCGGACACTGATCTGCGTCTAGCTCCAGATGCACCACCACCGGGTCCTGGTAAAACGGCGTTGCAGCTGGACCCATTATTACCACCACCAGCTGTGGGTAATATGGGTTGGCGTCTCGAGGCAGCTTCACCACCACTGGCTTCAGGTAAAGAAGCTTGGCGTTCCGAGGCAGCTTGACCACCACCGACTTTCGATGTACCAGCTCCGTTGTCGACTTCTAGGTTGGCTCGACGCCGAGGAGGAGCTTTTTCTCAACCACCGACGATACCCTTTTCTCCTCGACCACCAACGATACCCTTTCCTCGATTACCAGTGACGGCGTTTCCTCTACCGCCGGTAACATTTGGAACGGAGGTTTACTCTTGGAGTTCAAAGCGTTCTGAGGCATCACTGAATAGACCGAGAAGCTTCGTGTTTGGAGAAGAAGAGGATTCGAAGCGAAAGAGAGAATATAAAAAGGGGTTTTCAGCGAAAGAGAGAGATTTGAGCGAACCCAGATGAACAGAGAGACGATATCGGAAGAGAATCGATCAGAAAACCGATTGTTCTTTCTCAGAATCGCCTTCGATTCGAGAGAGAAAGTGAAATTAGGGTTATGTTACAAAAATGATTTGGAGATCTCTGATTTAGGTTTCGTAACACAAATCCGTCACAGTTTCGTGACAAGTCCGTCACAAAGCCAAAACAATTGGGCCCAATTCAGTAAATTGGGCCACATAGTCGAAATGAATTTGAAATCCATTAAGTAACAGTCACAGATTCGCCCCAAATCCGTCACAATTTGTGACGGATTTGTGACGGAATTGTTCTGTTTTGTATTATTAAAAAATCGAAACCCTATACCGTAAAACATTTGCACATATGGTTGTGTACCATACACCTTTCCAATCCCAAATATCTATAATGTGATCTAATACCATCATTTTATCTTCAAAATTCAAACCTCAAAACAAAAAATCAAGAATTTGGAATGTTAGAATGAAATGATATAGGAGTTTATAATAAAAGTTAGAAAAGTAAAGTTTGGTGGTTGGTAAATTTAAATTTCATACAAATTTCGAATGTTTAATACGTATATAGAATGTAAATACTTCAATATAAGGATGTACGTACCAAATAAGATGCATTTGAACCATAATATATACAATAAATCTCCAAAAAATCACATGGGGTGACAGATTCGCCCCACATCCGTCATAATCCGTGACGGATTTGTGATGGATTTATGATGGAATTGTTTTATTTTGTATTATTAAAAAATTGAAACCCTATACCCTAAAACATTTGCACACATGGTTGTGTACCGTACACCTTTTCAATCCCAAATATCTATAATGTGATCTAATACCATAATTTTATCTTCAAAATTCAAACCTCAAAACAAAAAATCAAGAATTTGGAATGTTAGAATGAAATGATATAGGAGTTTATAATAGAAGTTAAAAAAGTAAAGTTTGGTGGTTGGTAAATTTAAATTTCGTACAAATTTCGAATGTTTAATACGTATATAGCATGTAAATACTTCAATATAAGGATGTACGGACCAAATAAGATGCATTTGAACCATAATTTATACAATAAATCTTCAAAAAATCACATGGGGTGACAGATTCGCCCCACATCCGTCATAATCTGTGACGGATTTGTGATGGATTTATGACGAAATTGTTCTGTTTTGTATTATTAAAAAATTGAAATCCTATACCCTAAAACATTTGCACACATGGTTGTGTACCATATGCTCGAACCCGAGACCTTGTAGAAGTTGGACAAATGCTCTTCCATTATGCTATGTTAATAATCTGTTATAATCGTACAAATAATATTATATAAACTCGTAAATACAGATTAAGCAGAAAATTGTGGGTCAAAATGTAACTAATAGGAATCAAACCCACAACCTAAACTGTATTAACTCGGTACTTTTCCACTAGGCTGTTGTATCCTTTTGTACTGATTCCAATTTGGATATATTTATTGTAATAAGACTTGGTAAATTTATTTTTTAAAACAAACAATTTATTATGAAAATATAATACTTATCAAACAATATATATATATTAAACATTTTGTCACATAATCATTTCATCTTTTTCAAACTTCTTCATCTTCATCTTCATCTCCTTCTTCTTGTTCATCTTCCTCTGAAGTTGATAAATTACAAAGAAATTCATCATTTGGTTCACTGTCTTCAATTTCTGAATCAATTCTTTGTACTGGATGATTTTTCTCAACCAATGTATCGACATCAATTTCTCCAACAATTTCCGTTTGATTTTCATCTTGTGTTTGTTGCAAAATCACTATCTCCTTTTGGATAAACTTTCCTTGAATACGACTTCTCGGATTAACTTGTATTACAGTATGCCATTCTTTCCGAGGACGTTTAATAGTCGGATAAGAAAGAAAACAAACTTGATCTGCTTGAGACCCTGCCATTAGTAAAATTTTGAAATAAAGAATTTCAAAATAGTGTCAAATATGAATTATATTTAATGAAAAATTAAATCATACCTAAAATATAAGGTTCGTAGGTTCGATATTTCTCTTTAACAGCTACATCAATAATACCACATTGGCTTCTCCGGATGCCTTTTTCGATCGTAGGGTTGAACCATTTGCAATAAAAATATGACTTTTAGATTGAGAAATCCGGGATACTGGAACTCCATGATTTTTTCCACTTCCCCATAATAATCATCCTCTCGAGTTGATTCAGAATAATGTTGGCCTCGGACGACTACCCCATAATTCATAGTTTTTTTCCTTTCTCCGTGTTGTTTTGCGTGAAATAAATATCCTCACGTAAAATACATGGGCCATGTTCTGACTTGATTTATAGGGCCTTCCACAATATCAAAAACCCACGCCGGAAATCTTTGTTGGCCCTTAGTGAAATTGACCTGCAATTTGAAAATACATTGTAGTTAGAAATCCAATTTACAATTCATTATTTCATAATTAACGAAATACACACATATTCAGTTATCCACGAATGGAAGTCTGCATCTTCTTTCGCCATGACCTCTTCATCTAATAGATCAGGGTTTTCTTCTCGTATTTGTGTTTCCAACATCCTATATTGGATTCAAGCAAAAGATAAGATTGAACAAAAATGTAAATAAATTATTCAAAATTACATTCTAACTTGGGTTACCTCTCGTAGGGCCTAAAATATTCACAATTTCGAAGACTATATGAATGTGCGCTATGATAATCAGTCTCCCCTAACCAAAACTCTTTACATTGGTCACTTGGTCGACCTACAACTTTGAATATATCAGGGACCTTAATGGGATATACGGGTACTTCACCTTCGTCATACCGACTTATCCTGCACAACATTTAACATTTAAACTAATTAAAACATGATATATACCAATTTTAACATAAATATATAAGGTAAATTTACCTTCTTCTGCTAGCTGTAGAAATTGTAGAGGCAAAGTAGTGTTGTGAGAAATAAGATATCTCATCATTTATGTACGACTGAACAATTGATCCCGCTGGATATCTTTTGTTCTTCGCTTTGCCTTTCAAACGTTTAAAAAACTTTTCAAATGGATACATCCACCGATATTGCACAGGACCACCAAGCTCTGCTTCGTATGGTAGGTGGATAGGTAGATGCTCCATCACATCAAAGAAGGAAGGTGGGAAGATTTTTTCCAAATTACACAAAATCATCACAATGTTCTCCTTCAGAATTTGGACACGGTTTTGACCTAATGATCTACTGGAAAGGTCACGGAAAAATGCTCCAAGCGCTGTAAAATAAAACATGATGAGTATATACTACAAATACGCGTTAATAATAGATATAGAGAAACAAAAGTTGTATATATACCTCATAATGCTTGGTGCACGTTGCGAGGGAGAAGTTCTGCAAATACAAAGGGAAGTAATCTTTCCATAAATACGTGGCTGTCGTGACTTTTCATTCCCGATAACTTCCCACCGTTGACGTCTGCAAAACTAGCTAAATCTGCCACATACCTGTCTGGGAATTTTACGTCATTCTTCACCCATAGAAGTAAAGAATCTTTTGCTCTAGTAGATAATCTCCAAATAGGAATGGGGCGTTACCATGAGCATCCAAATGCAATTCTTTCCGAGCACAAAATCTTGCGATATCTACTGTTGACTTGGTGTTATCTTCTGATTTGTCTTTGACATTCATAACAGTGTACAAGATGTTATCTTCAAAATTTTTCTCGATATGCATCACATCAAGATTGGAACGAAGTTCCAAATCCTTCCACTAAGGTAGCTCCCTAAATATGCTCTCTTTATGCCAATTATGCCAATCTCCATATCCATATGGTTTTTTTTCATGCCCATTTCCACCAACCTCAGAAGTTTTAGGTGCCCCAGCATTCCGTATACACTGCAAAACTTCAACTCCACTCAACGGTCTTGGTGGATTGTCGTCCAATGCGGTTTGTCCCTTCTTGAAGTTAACTTTATTCTTCCATAAAGGATGCTCGCTGGGCAGAAATCTTCTGTGACAGTCGAACCAAAATGGTTTCCTACCAGCCGGTAATCGAAAAACATTTGTATCACTCCTACAAATTGGACAGGATAAATTTCCATGTGTAGTCCAGCCCGACAACATACCATATGCCGAAAAATCGCTTATCGTCCACAAAAGAACAGCTTTAAGATTGAAGTTTTCCTGTAAGGAAATATCATACGCCTCAACTCCGTAATTCCATAAATTCTTTAGCTCCTCGATCAGTGGTTGGAGGAACACATCAAGACTGGCACGTGGGTGATTTGGTCCCGAATTCAAAATCGTGAGAAACAAATACTCACTCTTCATGGCCATATCGGGCAGTAAGTTGTACGGTGTCATGATCACATGCCACAAGGAATGGTTTTTGGACATACCAAATGGATTAAACCCATCTGTACACAATCATAGATAAACGTTTCGTTTTTCCGCTGCAAAACTGGGATAAATTTCATTGAAATTTTTCCACTCAGCTGCGTCAGATGGGAGGCACATAACTCCGTCTTCTGACTCGTGTTCAGCATGCCATCTCATCGTTGTGGCAGTCTTCTCTGATTGATACATCCTCTTCAATCAGTCACCAATAGGTAAATACCACATACGACTAAACGGTATTTTCGTTCGTCCCTGATTTTCCTTATATCTTGGTTTTCTGCAAAAACCTACATCCTCCAACTCCTCATCTTCTCTCCAGAAGAGCATACAGTTATCTATACATACATCATACGTATGATATGGCAATCCTAGCTTTCGCATCAAAGTTTCTGTTTCGTAGTATGAACCAGTGGCCTGATTAGGCTGTGGTAAATACTCCGAAAACATTTATGCCCAATCATCCATGCAATTTTCAGAGTGATTATGGTCTGTCTTGTTGCTCATGAACCGCGCAGCTAACGATAACTGTGAGTGACCTTCCTGGCAACCATCATACAATGGCGTATTTGCAGCTTCTAACAACTCATAGAATTTTTTCGCCTCATGGGTTGGTTCTTCATAAACATGATCATTGCCACTTTGACCATGTTCATGTTCATGATGATAATCATTTAATGGTGTAGAACCATGAAACGCATCATTTACCATTCCAGCGTAAACATTCCCCACATGATTTCCCATCCCATCATAAACATTCCCCCCATCATTTCCCATCCCATCATAAAACCCCCCACCCCCATAATTTTCCATCCCAGCATAAACAGTCCCCCCATCATTTCCCATTCCAGCATGAACATCCCTTCCATCATAATTAAATTCTTGATTATCATTATTAAAATCTATATTTCCGTAATGGCTACTAGATCCTGCCCCAGTAACATTATAATCCTCCCCATGGTTATACCATACATGATACCCGAGCATAAACCCTTTACTAAGCAAATGGTCTGACACAGTTCGAGCTGGTCTTATCCTAGTAGAGTTTTTACATTTACTACATGGGCAAAGCATCTTACCGTCACTACTCAAAGCCATGTCCTGGTTGCTTGTGAATGCGATGAATTGTCGGACTCCTTCCATAAACTCGGCTGATAGATTATTAGTGCGCGGATCGATCCGGTTGTACATCCATTCTCGATATGAATTCCACATTTTTTTTTTATAAAAAAGTTTTTTAACAACAAATTTTTTTAACTTTTTTTCCCTATGCTTTTCGGAAATAGGAGAATATGATTTGTGAAAATAGAAGAACAAGACACATTCTATATATAGGCAAATTTTTTTGTCACGCATTTGCGACGTTTCAAATTCCGTCACAAAAGTGTGACGGAATTACGACGCAAATATGTCTACCTCCAAATGTTAGGTGGAAGTTAGGTGACAGTTTGGTGGAAGTTAGGTGAGAGTTAGGTGCGTTTTCAAGACGAAATTTATCACGTTTGATTGTTGCCGACATGAATTGTGTGACGCTTTTGTTACGGAATTTGTTCGTCTCTATTTGTAACGGATTTGTGAGGAAATGCACGTCTCTGTTCTGACTAAATAAGTCGTCGCAAAACGGTCACACTTTGTAACGCTTTTGCGACGGTCGTTTATCCGTCATAATTGCGTCATAAGTCCGTCGTAAAGTTGTGACGCTTTTATGACAAATTCTTTGCATCGCAGTTTTGTGACGCTTTCGCCTCTTCCATTTCTTCCGTCGCAAAATCGTAGCAATACCGTTACATAAGAGTCACATATATTTTGACGGAATAAAGCGTCACAAATTGACTGTTTTCTTGTAGTGTAAAGATAGAGTTGTTGGTGAACAATGTTACCTGACCAACAAGGATGGGATCATGAGAAGGTTGAGGCCCTTCTTCCCGCCTACTAATAGACGATACTGCAAATAAAACCGAGTCTATTAGGGGCTGAGGACAAATATGCTTGGTTGGGACATCCATCTGGTGCGTATTCAGCCAAGTCTGGTTACCATTTCGCCAAGGAGCTTCAGACCACAAAACTACCAGTTAACCTGCACTGAAATGGAACTCTTTAATTTGGAATCTTCACACAGCTCAGGAAGTTAAAATTATCCCTTTGGAAACTATTAAGCTGAGCTTTACCTGTGGCCTCTCAGTTGGCTTCCAGAGGAATCACCAATACCTTGTCACCTGAAACCCCTTCTCACCTCTTTCTCCACTGCAGCTTTGCACAAAAAGTCTGGAAGCTGGCTCCTTTTAAGGTCGTTGTAAACCCTCTTAACGTCATGGACATCATTCTCACAAAGAAATCTCCTAATATGCTTGCCACCTGTTGGAATCTCAGCTGGACCTCTCCTTCCATGGCTCCTGTGGAACATCTGGATTGGTAGAAACAATAAGATCTTCAATAACAGGCTATTCTCATAAGAGGAAACGGTTCACAAGGCAATTGTAGATGCAAATGAATGGTTTGGGGCACAAACCGTAATAGCCTCGGCTGCAATTAAACCTTTCTCCCAACACCCGACTCCATCGCTGACTGTGCTGACCTGCTATACGGATGTGGCGTGGCGATCGGATTCAGGAATGTACATGAAATGTAAGATTTTATTCAAAAAACGTTTTTACATGAAATGCTTTTTTGTGTTAGAAAATGAAACAAAACACAAAACAGAGGAAACTTTTGAAAGTGTTCATTCCAATGGTTCACCGAATTGAGAGCCATAAGTCCATCGCGGCCTTTCCTCGGAGTAAGCGTAGTGTCTGTTGGCACGGATTGAGTTTATACGATTTTTGACGTTCTTGTCAATCAACTTTATCAACACCGGTGCGTCTCTTGCGACTTCTCCGTATGTAAGAAAGGATGTATATATGAAGATCTTATCTGCAAAAGACTAAGAAATCACAAATAAACTACAACTTCAAGTAAAGAACACATTGTAGAAAACATTACATTACAAGACAAAACTAAAGACTGAGAGAAGTATGTGTTACCTAGCGGAGTTCTTGCCTTTGATATTGTAGAAAGAGATTCATTTTTTACAATTTGGTTCAACCTTTTCTAGTCCTCCCGGTTTTTTCGAAGCTTAAGAACAACTAAAAAAGAGTAACAAGTTGTTAATGTTGGAACGGTTTATTTTTAATAAAAAATAAGGCCTTATTAAAAATATGTTGAGTGGTGAAGAGAAATGGATATTAAGCCTGTGGGATAAATAAGAAATTGGAGTAAATAAAAGGGATGTGTATAAATGTGACCCACATCTCTTATGTGTAAAATATTCCTCTAGTATATAATAGAGGAAGCTTATGTTATAGTTTAAAAACAAGGAGCTTGAGTGAAAACTCACACGAGCCAAACCGGACTGAACCGAATCTACCCGAGAATAGGCGTGGGCGTGGGCGTGGTCGTGGTCTTTATTTGACACTTAGGACCCTTAGGGACACGTGGGTCTCGTGGTCTTTGATCCGGTTCAGTTTTGAACTCTTTTTTTTAACTTTAAATTTTCATTCAATTTTAAATCTGGTCAAAGATGCCATGTCCATAAAGTCTGACCATAAATTCACCCATTATTACACCTTTTAATTGATAAAACGTTACAAACGTTTAGGATTCGAAATCACTCCTTAGGTTATAAATATGACCTCTCTGATTCTCATTCTTCTCACTCAGAGACAAAAATGTAAAAGAAAAGCTATCCAGCAATCTCTCTCAAAAAGTAAGTTTGTGTCTTGAGAGTATCGTAGTATTAGTTCGTTAGAACCGTGATTTGAGTGATTGCAAATACAGTTGTTATGTGGTTGTATCTTGGGATCCTTGAATCAGTCATCTCGTCGCACTACGGGTGATTCAAAGGGTTAAGGAAAGAGGTTCGTCTCGCCTCCGCAACTCTCTTCTTCCCTTAAACGTCTTTCTTATCGCAGTTTATCACTGATTCATAGTGTTCCATAATTTTGGTCCTACAATCTTAACCGTTTGAAATCCGACTGTTGTTTTCATAAACATCAGATGGATTGAATTGCGATAACAAAAACTCGATAATAGAAACGTTTGCTACAGAGCTCGTATTGCGATCGTCTCATAAACGTTTTCGCTGGTTGCTTTCTCTTCGGGAAGAACACAATTTGTTTAACGTTTGCAACGTTTTAAAATCTTGTATTCGATAATTTTTTGAATTGCGATTCTGAAATATTATTGTGTAATTTGATAACTATTTTAAATTGCGATTCTAAAACTGATTATCGAGATTGTTGTTCTCTTTCTAATATAGAAAACTTACAATTTTATTTGTGTATCACACTAAATCGAAACTGATTCCATTGTTTGGTCTCTGGTTTTGAAAGGAAAAAAAATGGATGCTCAGAACCAGAATATTTCCATTGTTGATGCTGCTCTAGCTACGGCGAGTGCGGCTGCTAATGTCTCCACCGTGAACACCAACGACGATGTGATTAGAAGCAGGCTCAACGAGATGTTGGTAGACATGCAGTTCGGTTCTTTCCCGTCAGTCACTGTGGCGATTCCCACTACCGGTGTGTCGATGTATGCTCCTGCCTCTATGGCTGTTCATGCTACATCTGCGTTGGTCCCTCCTACGGTGCAAACCGTAGTCACTCCGTCGTATCCAACGATGCAGATTCCTTCGGGAAATTATGCTGGATTGCTTCCGGACAAGTTTGATGGAAAGTTCTTCAAGATGTGGCAGAAAAAGATGTACTTTTACTTGACCACGTTGAATCTCGAGAAGTACGTCAAGGAAGTGAAATCCCTTCTCTCGGCGGATAATACTGATTTTCGAGCACTTGCGAGTGTTCATGCCTGGGACCACGGTGATTTATTATGCAAAGGATACATCCAGAGTCGTTTGAATGACCAATTGTTCAACATCTATGCCAATGTTGAGACATCTAAGGCGTTGTGGGAATCTTTGGAGAAGAAGTATCTCTCGGAAGATGCTGGTTCGCAGAAACATGCGGTGGCTAAGTTCAAACATTACAAGATGGTTGACTCTCGTCTCGTGTCGTACTAAGATGGTCCCTCGGCAATCTAACAAATACGAGGCCAATCTTACCGAAGCTGACATGTGTGCGGTTGGCACCGAAGCAAACGTGGCTGAGAGCCACCCAAAGACTTGGTGGTTTGATACTGGTCCTACGAGGCACATATGCATGGACCGAGAGAGTGTCTCGACTTACTGGAAGAATAATAGCAACGAGAAGCTCTTCATGGGAAACTCCGCAACCTCGAAGATTGCAGGTTATGGCAAGATTGTTCTGAAAATGACATATGCCCGTGATCTCATCCTTAACAACGTTGCCCACGATCCGGATTTGAGGAAGAATCTGATTTCAGGTTCACTCACTACAAGAAAACACAGTATTTGTGACGCGCCTGTGTGACGAATTTTTCCGTCACATAAATTTGTGACGCTTTTGCTTCGAAATTGTTACACATTAGCGACGGAAATTTACACTGTTACAAAATTGTCGCAAATGTACGACGGAAACAAATCAGCATACCGCCGTTACACATTTGTGACGCTTTTGCGACCATATATACGTGGTCACTAATTTGTAACATATTTGTGATGTTTGTGGTGCATCGTTAAAAGTGTCGGCAACCAAAAAAGTAGGTGGCAACGTGTTTAATTCGACTTGTAAAAACATGTGTTTTTCACTAAGTGTTTGTGACGAAGTTGTGACGGATTTGTGACCACATGAAGAATTTTGTGACATATTTGTAACAGATTTGTAACTCCCTATAATAGCTTCCAAAATCACGAACATATTAAAAGTTAAAGGATATATTTTCCGAATGTAAACTACTATAAATTAATATGTACATTACAATTACCACTTAAAGTTTTGAAAATTCAACATTTATTAAATTTTGTACCAAATCCTAAATATTAAACATAAAATGTATGTGATTATATTATTAACTATGAGAATGATTGAATTTTTTCAAATTGGACTTTAAAAGTTACATATAACTCTTTTTGAAAAAAACAATAAGATTGGAAATAGATAAAGTTTAGCTTGGTAAGGTCTATGTCATAAAATTTACCTCAAAATGTTTAGGGTTTAGGGTTTGAGTAGTGACTATTAAATTAGTCGCAAAATGGTCATAGTTTTGTGACTCTTTAGTCACGAATTTGTGACGCGCAACCACATTTGTGACGAATGTGCAACTCCCATATTGATTTTGGAAAAAATTATTAACCTATTTCAAGTAGAAGAATGTATATTTGGAAGGTACATTATTCAAAATTACCACTCATATTACATTATCTATGAAAATTCAAAAATTTATGAATTTTGAATTAAACCCTAAATTGTAATCATAAAGTTCATGTAATTATATAAGTATTTAAGAATGATTGTTTCTTTACCAAAAATGAACTTAAAAGTTAAATATAAATCCATTTTATGACACAAGAAGTATGGCAAATGATGAAGTTAAGATTTGACATGATAATGTTATACCATTTGGAATCCAAAGGTTTTAGGGTATAGGGTTTCAAATTTAGGGTTTATGGTTATATATTTTTAACCAATTTATTAAAATTTCACAATAAAATTAAATCAACAACTTTATTCTTAGTTAAGTTTAATATATATATACCTACATTTTACTAAGTGTTTTCAATATAAAAATGTAGGGTTTAGGATTTCATATAGTTTATCAATAATTAAAATAGATGATGTCTTTAAAAATTGAAAATTGGGTATAAATTATTCATTCCCGGGTAATAATTTGGGATCAAATATGTTTTCCCGGGTAGAATACTACCAGGACCGATGACATGGCAGTTTTGGAGAGTTAATCTTGTCCGTTAAAATTTCATAAAGCTAATCTTGTCAGTTTAACCCTTTCAATCTCTCAAACACTATTTTATTTTCTCTGCCGACAAAGGAAAGAAACACAAAGCAAAACATCATCTCTCACCTTCCTCAGATCCATTTGGGGTTTTGAGAAAAGAAACGAGTATGATTTGATTTTCTTGTTGATCTCTTTCAATCTCAGGCTCGATTCCACGAAACATTACTATCGATCATCATTCTCAGTCGGTGAATTCAAGGATGGTCGATCTTGAATCGATCAGATACTTTTCTCTCGTAATCTTCGTTTGACTTTCTCGAAGGATTTTTGGTCAACTGATATCTTTTTCACTGTGTTTTGTTGCTAGGTCCGTGGATTTTCATATGTGCTTATCAAAATTTCCCTGTTTTTTGTGAATTGATCCGGTCTCAAGCCTAGGTTAAAGAGTACTGCTACTTTGAGATGTAAGTGGAATGATTCTTGTGAGCAGACATCAACACCATTGAGCTTCCCTCTTCCACGTTTCTTGACAAGAGGAGTTGATGAAGAAACTTGCATGGGAAAAGGAGTACCATTAGCTTCATATTTACGAGGTCTGCCTCTCTTCTTCTTCCCCGAGGCTTCCCCTGAACCTACACTAGCCATTGGAGCGTCCATGGGAAGGAGAGATGATCCCATAAACTGGTTAGGGCTCTCTGATGATCTCTGTGCCATATGGTACGCTGATGGAGCTTCTGCTCCTATTACAGTCACACCGGAGCCAATCCTGTCGCTTGTTTCCATTTCAACCTCTTCAAAGTCTTTGTTTTTAAGTCAGCAACACAACCTACAACTACAAGGAAGCTCCAAAAGTTAGAGTCAATACAAAGGTAACACGTATGGCTTCAAAACTAAAAAAAGAGAGAGACTTTAAGCTGTTTCAATATGGAATTTTCAAGTTTCTCTTGTCAAATTTAAATTTAACCAAATTAGCTACAGAATTTGAGCAGACACTAATTATAGTGTTGTGTCTTCTTATGTTGCAGGTAAGGTGGATGATTCTTGTGAGATAACAGAGAAGGAGATAATAAGAGCCGAAAGAATACTAGATTCATTAGTAGTAGATTGAAGAGATTCAAGTTAGTTCTCTTGAATTCTTGTTTAAAAGTACTGGTTTGTGTTACACCAAAAAGTAATGTCTTGTGGCTTGTGAATTTTTGTGTGGATAGATGCAAAATTATACGAGGAAGAAATAACAAAAAGCTCAATGTCAGAAGATCTTTGTGAAGGGGTGCAGCTTTCGAAGTAAATTCTCAAGTCAGATTGTAGTGAGCTTTGTGAAGGGGTGAAACAAGCGAATACAACAAGTTTGAATTTGTCAATAGTGGAGCAGCTCAAGCAACATAGTATGTGGAGAAAAACAGAGACGAAAATGGAGGTACCAAAAAAGCTATCTTTCATGTTCTGAGTAACCGTGTGAACGATCTCAGGTTTGATCGTCTTGAGGCTTATATAGAATCAGTTCCTTTCAAACCCGGTCCTGGGATTTTTTCGTTTCTTTGAGTGGTTGTGTTTAGACTTCTTAGCTAATTGGTTTATTTGGTCTTAGAGTCTTATGTTGTATTCATTGATTCCAATCTCCTTATGTCTATTTTTGAATTGGTCCAAGGGTTGGCCGAGCGAGTGAACGACCACATCTATTTTGTTCAAGAAGAACTGCTATGGTGAAGATCTTCTCCATCTCTAGCAAGCCAAGATTTGATAACCCTTGGTTGAAGACTAAGGAAGAAGAATCCAAGGACTCTGATATATCCATAACACATGTAGTCTCTTAAATTTACATAATTCACATGTAGAAAATATATATACGTACTTATTAACTTTCTTAATTTTGTGTATGATATTTGTACTTTCTGCTTGTATAATACATTAACTTACTATTTATTAATGATCTTATTACTCATTTTAATGTTTTCTAGTTTTTAGAAAGCAAAAAAAATTGACAATTACTAATAAAATCTGTTATTTAAGAAAATCATGTACAAATTTCCGTCACAAAATTGTGACTAATTTGTCACGAATTTACAACGGTATGATTTCCAACACTAGTCGCAAATCGGTCGCATAAGTATCACAAACAAATATGTCACAACTCCGTCGTTAATTTACGACCACTACACATCGTTACAGATTCGTCACAAAATTACAACCACTTAAGGACGTTACAGATTTGTCACAAATATGCGACGTAAAAAACACGGTCACAAAGTCGTCACAAAAGTGCAACGCTTTTGCGACGTCTTTAATTTGCGACGGTACTTTAGCGACGACCAATTTTCGTCACAAAATCGTCACAAATCGGGTTTTTGCGACGGATTAGTGACTTTTTTGGGAGTAGCAAATGCTATGTTTTCTTGTAGTGACTTTTTGAGCAAGCATAGATTCGCAATGAAAATTGAAGCGGATAAGTTGGTCCTCTCTAAGTACGGAATGTTTTTGGGTAAGGGTTTTGTTTGTGATGGGTTGTTTAAGATGTCTGTTGAGGCTGTGATTCGTGAGAATGTTGTAGGCAATGATGCCATAGTTGATGTAGGCAATAATGCCAAAACTGTTGTAACCGAGGCTTCTACCTCGAAGAAGAAGATGAATAAGAATTCTTTTGCTTATGTCTCTGAGTCATTTGAACTATGGCATGAACGTTTAGGCCATGTTAACTTTAAATCTATGAGTAGATTAATGAACATGAATTTAATCCCTAAACAGAAAATAAGCAAACGCAAATGTGAAATATGTGTTGAAGCAAAACTCACGAAAAAACCATCACCGAGTGTGGACCTAAAAACGGAACCTCTTGGTTTAATTCATACAGACTTGTGTGATTTAAAATATATTCAATCGAGAGGCGGCAAGAAATACTTCATAACCTTCATCGATGATTGTACTAGATATTGCCACGTTTATTTACTACGGAGTAAAGATGAAGCATTGGAGAAATTTAAAGAATATACGTTGGAAGTAGAAAATCAACTTAATAAAACTATCAAAATAGTTAGAAGTGATAGAGGAGGCGAATATGATGGACTGTTTGAGGCATTCTGTAGAGAACATGGCATCATCCATCAGACAACCGCTCCTTATTCACCTGAATCTAATGGAGTTGAGGAACGAAAAAACCGAACTCTAAAAGAGATGATGAATGCAATGTTGCAGGAATCTGGATTAGCCCAGAACATGTGGGGGGAAGCTTTACTTACCATAAATTATATCTTCAACAAAATTTCACACAAAGTTACTGGCAAAACGCCATATGAACTTTGGAAAGGTATTATACCTTCGTATAAACACCTGAACGTGTGGGGGTGCCTAGCAAAAGTTGCAATTCCACCACCGAAAAAGGCAACGATAGGACCTAAGACAGTAGATTGCATTTTCATCGGATATGCGTATAATAGTAGTGACTCTGGTACTACTATAAATGATGAAGAAAAAAAGAGTAATAAAAGAACTCGTGAACAAAGAGATGAGCTTCCTTTAGCAAATGATGGAAGTAACTCTGGTACTACTATAAATGATGAAGAAAAAGAAGATGAAATCAACCTTAGACGAAGTAAAAGACCTCGTAAAGAGAAAACTTTGGTTCTGATTTCTTGGTAGTCTTTCTCGCTGAAAATGAGTCACGAACTTTTTCAGAAGCAATGTCCATTCCACACGCGCCTTCTTGGAAAGAAGCCGTCAATGATGAGATGGACTCCATCCTACAACATAATACTTTTGAGATAACTGAGCTACCTGAAGGGTGTAAAGCTCTTGGGAATAGATGGATCTTCTGAACAAAACTGAAAATTGATGGAGATATAGACAAGTACAAAGCTAGACTTGTGGAGCAAGGATTCAGGCAAAAAGAAGGTCTGGATTTCTTCGACACTTATTCTCCAGTAACGAGAATAACCTCCATCAGAATATTAATAGGCATTGCTGCTTTACGAGACCTTGAAATTCATCAAGTGGATGCCAAAACGGCATTTCTAAATGGAGATTTAGAAGAGGAAATATATATGAAACAACCCAAAGGGTTTGTCATCGCATGACAAGAACACAAAGTGTGCAGACTTGTCAAATCACTATACGGACTTAAACAAGCTCCTAAACAGTGGCATGAAAAATTTGACAATGCAATGATGTCAGATGGATTCAGCATAAATGAGAATGTGATAAATGCATATACATAAAAAGTACCCCACAAGGATACATTTTGTTGTGTTTATATGTAGATGATATGTTTATTACTGGAAGTAATAAGGATATTATTAATAAAACTAAAACCATGCTCAAGGGAAAATTTGACATGAAAGACATGGTTTTAGCGGAAGTAATCCTTGGAATCAAGATCGTAAGAACTTCCAAAGGAATTACTCTAACTCAAGATCATTATGCTAACAAGATACTTGAGAGGTTCAGGACCTACTCAAACGGAACTACAAAAACTCCCCTGGATCCTCAACTTCACCTGACGAAAAATTCAGGTGATGCAGTTTCACAGGTAGAAGATGCAAGAGTGATAGGAAGTCTAATGTACTTAACAAATTGCACTAGACCAGATTTGGCACATTCGGTAAATGTGTTAAGTCGACACACGAGTAATCCAGGTCATACTCACTGGAAGGCCATAATGAGGGTCTTAAACTATCTCCGATATACCAAGAGTTATGGGTTGCACTATGGTAAAGAACCAGCAGTATTAGAAGGCTATAGTGATGCCAATTGGATTTCTGATTCTAGAAACTCGAAATCTACAAGTGGATATGTCTTTACCCTGGCTGGTGCAGCAGTATCCTGGAAATCTTCCAAACAAACCCTCCTGGCTAGATCAACCATGGAGTCTGAGTTCATAGCTTTAGACAAAGTTGCGGAAGAAGCTGAGTAAAGAGAAAAACACTGTGAGACAATGTATATACCCAGTTCCTAGGATGATAAACAGTGTTACCTGTGTGTGATAAGGATAAGCATTAGCTTTTAATGATTTCATAACTTTGAGATATCAGTGAAGTAATACAGGATGCGTCTTTAAAACAAAGTTGATGGCAGATCACCTAGTGAGTGTGAAATGCGGCCGTTTCTAGGAGAATGAAAGTAAGGCTATATTCTCCAAGTTCACTCATGATTACCAGGAATGTTCAAGGCCAAAATGAACACAATAGAGAACTGATCTCTACGAGAAAATGTTGCTATGCAATAACTGTTGTCTAGGTTTACATTAACATCCGGGTGGTTTCAAGACATCATGTTCACCTCCTGGCCAAGAAAACCTGACAGAAATGAAAATGATTGGTTCAAAGCTGAAAAATGCTACCTCTCAGATATAGTTACATTTTCGTATACTCTCAAAAGTCTGTCAGAGTCTAGTATAGTCGAGTCTGCATATATTTGTTCAGTCAGTCTGCATAAGTTTAGAGTATTTCTATTCATGTGGGGGATTGTTGGAACGGTTTTTTATAAATAAAATATAAGGCCTTAGGCCTTATTAAAAATATGTTGAGTGGTGAAGAGAAATAGATATTAAGCCTGTGGGCTAAATAAAAAATTGGAGTAAACAAAAGAGATGTGTATAAATGTGACCCACTTCTCTTATATGTAAAATATTCCTCTAGTATATAATAGAGGAAGCTCATGTTATAGTTTAAAAACATGGAGCTTGAGTGAAAACTCACACGAGCCAAACCGGACTGAACCGAATCTAACCGGGAATGGGCGTGGGCGGGGTCGTGGTCTTTATTTGACACTTAGGACCCTTAGGGACACGTGGGTCTCGTGGTCTTTGATCCGGTTCAGTTTTGAACTCTGTTTTTTTTAACTTTGAATTTTCATTCAATTTTAAATCTTGTCAAAGATGCCATGTCCATAAAGTCTGACCATAAACTCACCCATTATTACACCTTTTAATTGATAAAATATTACAAACGTTTAGAATTTGAAATCACTCCTTAGGTTACAAATATGACCTCTCTGATTCTCATTCTTCTCACTCGGAGACAAAAATCTAAAAGAAAAGCCATCCAGCAATCTCTCTCAGAAAGTAAGTTTGTGTCTTGAGAGTATCGTAGTATTCAGTTCTTTAGAACCGTGATTTGAGTGATTGCAAATACGGTTGTTTTGTGGTTGTATCATCGGATCCTTGAATCAGTCATCTCGTCGCACTACGGGTGATTCAAAGGGTTAAGGAAAGAGATTCGTCTCGCCTCCGCAACTCTCTTCTTCCCTTAAACGTCTTTCTTATCGCAGTTTATCACTGATTCGTAGTGTTCCATAATTTTGGTCCTACAATATTAACCCTTTGAAATCCGGCTGTTGTTTTCATATACATCAGACGGATTGAATTGCGATAACAAAAACTCGATAATAGTAACATTTGCTACAGAGCTCGTATCGCGATCGTCTCATAAACGTTTTCGCTGATTTCTTTCTGTTCGGGAAGAACACCATTTGTTTAACGTTTGCGAACGTTTTAAAATCTTGTATTCGATAATTTTTTGAATTGCGATTCTGAATATTATTGTGTAATTTGATAACTGTTTTAAATTGCGATTCTAAAACTGATTATCGAGATTGTTGTTTTCTTTCTAATATAGAAAACTTACGATTTTATTTGTTTATCACACTAAATCGAAACTGATTCCATTGTTTGGTCTCTGGTTTTGACAGGAAAAAAAATGGATGCTCAGAACCAGAATGTTTCCAATGTTGATGCTGCTCTAGCTGGGGCGAGTGCGGCTGCTAATGTCTCCACCGTGAACACCAACGACGATGTGATTAGAAGCGAGCTTAACGAGATGTTGGTAGACATGCAGTTCGGTTCTTTCCCGTCTGTCACTGTGGCGATTCCCACTACCGGTGTGTCGATGTATGCTCCTGCCTCTATGGGTGTTCATGCTACATCTGCGATGGTCCCTCCTACGGTGCAAACCGTAGTCACTCCGTCGTATCCAACGATGCAGATTCCTTCGGGAAATTCTGCTGGATTGCTTCCGGACAAGTTTAATGGAAGGTTCTTCAAGATGTGGCAGAAAAAGATGTACTTTTACTTGACCACGTTGAATCTCAAGAAGTACGTCAAGGAAGTGAAACCCCTTCTCTCAGTGGATAATACTGATTTTCGAGCACTTGCGAGTGTTCATGCCTGGGACCACGGTGATTTCTTATGCAAAGTATACATCCAAAGTCGTTTGAATGACTAATTGTTCAACGTCTACGCCAATGTTGAGACATCTAAGGCGTTATGGGAATATTTGGATAAGAAGTATCGCTCGGAAGATGCTGGTTCGCAGAAACATGCGGTGGCTAAGTTCGAACATTACAAGATGGTTGACTCTCGTCCGTTGATGGAACAAGTCCATGAGGTACAAAATCTTCTTCATGAGATTCATGTTGAAGGCATGAGGATTTGTGAAACCTACCAGGTTGCTTGCGTGATCGAGAAGCTTCCTCCGGGGTTGACATACTTCAAGAACTACCTCAAATTGAAGAAGAAATGGATGAGTCTAGAAGACCTTGTCATGAAACTTCGTATTGAGTCTCAAAACCGGAGGGAACTCGAAGTTGGTGTGGTCTTTCGCGATCCCAATGTGAACTTGGCGGAGCACCACAATGCTTCCAAGCAAACGAAGTTGCACAATAAAGGAAGGCTAGACACGGGAAAAGGAAAAGTTGCTCCTCAACACACTCGAAAGTTCAAGCATAGGGGTGGTGGTGGTTGTGATACTTCGAAGCCGAGGTTCACTGGAACTTGCAACATTTGCCATAAGGTGGGACACAAATCATTTGAGTGTCGTACTAAGATGGTCCCTCTAACAAATACGAGGCCAATCTTACCGAAGCTGACATGTGTGCGGTTGTCCCCGAAGCAAACGTGGCCGAGAGCCACCCAAAGACTTGGTGGTTTGATACTGGTGCTACTAGGCACATATGCATGGACCGAGAGAGTTTCTCGACTTACCGGAAGAATAATAGCAACGAGAAGCTCTTCATGGGAAACTCCGCAACCTCGAAGATTGCAGGTTATGGCAAGGTTGTTTTGAAAATGACATCTACCCGTGAGCTCATCCTTAACAACGTTGCCCACGTTCCGCACATGAGGAAAAATCTGATTTCAGGTTCACTTTTTGAGCAAGCATGGATTCGCAATGAAAATTGAAGCGGATAAATTGGTCCTCTCTAAGTACGGAATGTTTTTGGGTAAGGGTTTTGTTTGTGATAGGTTGTTTAAGATATCAGTTGAGGCTGTGATTCGTGAGAATGTTGTACGCAATGATGCCATAGTTGATGTAGGCAATAATGCCAAAACTGTTATAACCGAGGCTTCTACCTCGAAGAAGAAGATGAATAAGAATTCTTTTGCTTATGTCTCTGAGTCATTTGAACTATGGCATAAACGTTTAGGCCATGTTAACTTTAAATCTATGAGTAGATTAATGAACATGAATTTAATCCCTAAACAGAAAATAAGCAAACGCAAATGTGAAATATGTGTTTAAGCAAAACTCACGAAAAAACCATCACCGAGTATGGACCGAAAAATGGAGCCTCTTGGTTTAATTCATACAGACTTGTGTGATTTAAAATATATTCAATCCAGAGGCGGAAAGAAATACTTCATAACCTTCATCGATGATTGTACTAGATATTGCCACGTTTATTTACTACGGAGTAAAGATGAAGCATTGGAAAAATTCAAAGAATATAAGTTGGAAGTAGAAAATCAACTTAATAAAACTATCAAAATAGTTAGAAGTGATAGAGGAGGTGAATATGATGGACTGTTTGAGGCGTTCTGTAGAGAACATGGCATCATCCATCAGACAACTGCTCCTTATTCACCTGAATCTAATGGAGTTGCGAAACGAAAAAACCGAACTCTTAAAGAGATGATGAATGCGATGTTGCAGGAATCTGGGTTAGCCCAGAACATGTGGGGGGAAGCTTTACTTACCATAAATTATATCTTCAACAAAATTCCACACAAAGTTACTGGCAAAACGCCATATGAACTTTGGAAACGTATTATACCTTCGTATAAACACCTGAAAGTGTGGGGGTGCCTAGCAAAAGTTGCAATTCCACCACCGAAAAAGGCAACGATAGGACCTAAGACTGTAGATTGCATTTTCATCGAATATGCGCATAATAGTAGTGCCTATCGATTTTTGGTACATAAATCTGATATTCTAGGTATAGATGCAAACACGGTAATGGAGTCAAGAAATGCTTACTTCTTTGAAACCGTGTTTCCGCGTAAAGAAAAAAAGAGTAATAAAAGAACTCGTGAACAAAGAGATGAGCTTCCTTCAACAAATGATGGAAGTAACTCAGGTACTACTATAAATGATGAAGAAAAAGAAGATGAAATCAACCTTAGACGAAGTAAAAGACATCGTAAAGAGAAAAACTTTGGTTCTGATTTCTTGGGAGTCTTTCTCGCTGAAAATGAGCCACGAACTTTTTCAGAAGCAATGTCCATTCCGGACGCGCCTTCTTGGAAAGAAGCCATCAATGATGAGATGGAATCCATCCTACAACATAATACTTATGGGAAAACTGAGCTACCTGAAGGGTGTAAAGCTCTTGGGAATAGATGGATCTTCAGAACAAAACTGAATACTGATGGAGATATAGACAAGTACAAAGTTAGACTTGTGGTGCAAGGATTCAGGCAAAAAGAAGGTCTGGATTTTTTTGACACTTATTCTCCAGTAACGAGAATAACCTCCATCAGAATATTAATAGGCTTTGCTGCTTTACGAGACCTTGAAATTCATCAAATGGATGTCAAAACGGCATTTCTAAATGGAGATTTAGAAGAGGAAATATATATGAAACAAACCGAAGGGTTTGTCATCCCAGGACAAGAACACAAAGTGTGCAGACTTGTCAAATCCCTATACGGACTTAAACAAGCTCCTAAACAGTGGCATGAAAAATTTAACAATGCAATGATGTCAGATGGATTCAGCATAAATGAATGTGATAAATGCATATACATAAAAAGTACCCCACAAGGATACATTTTGTTGTGTTTATATGTAGATGATATGCTTATTATTGGAAGTAATAAGGATATTATTAATAAAACTAAAACCATGCTCAAGGGAAAATTTGACATGAAAGACATGGTTTTAGGGGAAGTAATCCTTGGAATCAAGATCGTAAGAACTTCCAAAGGAATTACTCTAACTCAAGATCATTATGCTAACAAGATACTTGAGAGGTTCAAGACCTACTCAAACGGAACTGTATAATGGTAAATCTCGTCCTATTCGGAGGTGACATAAAACCATAAGACAATTGATCTCCACTGGAGTACTCACGATAGATTATATCAAGTCGGCTGAAAACTTAGCTGATCCGTTCACAAAAAGTTTGCCCAGAGATCAAGTTGTTAAATCATCAAGAGGAATGGGCTTAAAGCCTATAACAGAACATGACGCTTAATGGATACCCCACTTATGTCACTGGAAATCCCACGACATAGGTTCAAAGGGCCAACGAAATAAAGCTGAGTAAGAGAAAAACACTGTGAGACATTGTATATACCCAGTTCCTAGGATGATAAACAGTGTTACCTGTGTGTGATAAGGATAAGCATTAGCTTTTAATGATTTCATAACTTTGAGATATCAGTGAAGTAATACAGGATGCGTCTTTAAAACAAAGTTGATGGCAGATCACCTAGTGAGTGTGAAATGCGGCCGTTTCTAGGAGAATGAAAGTAAGGCTATATTCTCCAAGTTCACTCATGATTACCAGGAATGTTCAAGGCCAAAATGAACACAATAGAGAACTGATCTCTACGAGAAAATGTTGCTATGCAATAACTGTTGTCTAGGTTTACATTAACATCCGGGTGGTTTCAAGACATCATGTTCACCTCCTGGCCAAGAAAACCTGACAGAAATGAAAATGATTGGTTCAAAGCTGAAAAATGCTACCTCTCAGATATAGTTACATTTTCGTATACTCTCAAAAGTCTGTCAGAGTCTAGTATAGTCGAGTCTGCATATATTTGTTCAGTCAGTCTGCATAAGTTTAGAGTATTTCTATTCATGTGGGGGATTGTTGGAACGGTTTTTTATAAATAAAATATAAGGCCTTAGGCCTTATTAAAAATATGTTGAGTGGTGAAGAGAAATAGATATTAAGCCTGTGGGCTAAATAAAAAATTGGAGTAAACAAAAGAGATGTGTATAAATGTGACCCACTTCTCTTATATGTAAAATATTCCTCTAGTATATAATAGAGGAAGCTCATGTTATAGTTTAAAAACATGGAGCTTGAGTGAAAACTCACACGAGCCAAACCGGACTGAACCGAATCTAACCGGGAATGGGCGTGGGCGGGGTCGTGGTCTTTATTTGACACTTAGGACCCTTAGGGACACGTGGGTCTCGTGGTCTTTGATCCGGTTCAGTTTTGAACTCTGTTTTTTTTAACTTTGAATTTTCATTCAATTTTAAATCTTGTCAAAGATGCCATGTCCATAAAGTCTGACCATAAACTCACCCATTATTACACCTTTTAATTGATAAAATATTACAAACGTTTAGAATTTGAAATCACTCCTTAGGTTATAAATATGACCTCTCTGATTCTCATTCTTCTCACTCGGAGACAAAAATCTAAAAGAAAAGCCATCCAGCAATCTCTCTCAGAAAGTAAGTTTGTGTCTTGAGAGTATCGTAGTATTCAGTTCGTTAGAACCGTGATTTGAGTGATTGCAAATACGGTTGTTTTGTGGTTGTATCATCGGATCCTTGAATCAGTCATCTCGTCGCACTACGGGTGATTCAAAGGGTTAAGGAAAGAGATTCGTCTCGCCTCCGCAACTCTCTTCTTCCCTTAAACGTCTTTCTTATCGCAGTTTATCACTGATTCGTAGTGTTCCATAATTTTGGTCCTACAGTTAAAGTGTAGAAAGATTATAAAAACCATGTTAAAAAATTATAGTCAGTGTGTCCATCACGCCATAAGAGGCCATATGATCCTTGATGCTTGCATCGAATATTTTGTACTCAACCATTATTAACTTCTTCGTTCTTATTCAGAAAAAGAAACCAAAAGATGAGACGCATAAGGCTTTTTTATATACAGAGACATATTTATATATAACATATATAATACATAAACTCAATATCAATCTTACTACTGGGTACAAAATAAAATATGACTGGGTAGAAAATGCATAATCAAAAGAGGAACAATGAATGGAGTACTGAAAAAGTGTCATAATAATAATCTTCCCAAAACAGTGAAATATCTAACTCATGCTCATAAGCGAAACATGATACCTTGCAATATCTAACAAGCATGTTTAGACTTCATATCTCCAACAATTTATTCATTGCTCGCTCTAACAAAGATGCACCCTCTTATAAGGTTACTATTATTTGAGGGCATGGCGAATCTAGGTAGAAGAATGGTAGGTCACTTGACCGGTCAATATCTATAAATAAAATTTAATCGACCTATTTAACAACATATTATGTAGTGCAGTCACTACAAGAAAACAGTCAACGAGTGACTACCAAATTAGTGACAGATTAGTCGCAAAAGCTTCATGAGTGACTACTTTGCGACTAAAAAAAGTAGTCGCAATTGTTTCGTCGCAAATATTATTAGTCGCCAACCAGTCGCACATTACAAACCAATGTGTGACTAATTTTTGTTAGTCGCAAATAAGCGACTGATTTGTGATTGAGATAAATAGTCGTACATTTGTGACGATTGTGTTACTACTCTGACTTTGTGACTCATGTGTGACTAACTTCTGTTAGTCGTAAATAAGCGACTGATTTGTGATGCTTTTTAATAGTCGTAGATTTGTGACGCACTTGTTACTACTCTGATCTTGTGATTAATGTGTGACACAATTTCTGTCAGTCGTAAATGTGCGACTAATTAGTGATGATGTTGTGCGGTCTTTATTTGTGACTAATGTGTTACTGGTAGTGGTATACGACTACTTTGTGACGATCTCTGTTAGTCGAAATTAGAGACTAATTGGATACTACTTTTGTTGGATTTAGTCACAAATGAATTAGACCATTTCTCTTGTTTGTGGATGTAAATTGGTAAAAAATATATAGCCAAATAACCTTAAAACTGATAATCAATACTAAAATGGAAAACCTAAAGAGAAAATAGTAGATTATAAACATATTTACTACAAAAGTTATTAGAAAATAGTTAGATAGTTATAACAAAATAAAACCATCATTGCATTGTTTAGTGCAATTAGAAGAAGTAGATATATATTACACAAAAGGTGTTGCCCTTTCGGATGAAACTAGGATGGTTGGGGAGCTCACTCTTCTTCCATAAGAGCTGCTACTGCGGGATCCTTATGCTTGAGAATGGTGAGAAGCTTGTCCAAGCGAGCATCACGCCGGGCATTCTCCAAGTCTTGCTCGGCTAGCTTCTGCTGAGCAGCTTGTAGTTGTTGCTGCATGTCCGAAAATGATGAAGATGAGCTTCCACAGCTTTCATCTCTCTTCCTTTTGTCTCGCTTGGACCGAAGCTGACCAAGTCCAAAGATGTTCCCTTTCTTATCCTTTACAGTGCACTACAAGAACAAAAAAGTGAACAATATTGCATAAGTAACACAACACAAGTCATACAACAACCGCAGAACAATTTAAGACAAGAAGGAGTGAGTGTATGAATTCGTATTTGTTAATCATTGATGGTAATGAGAGCAGATGATAAGAAAAAAAATATAAAAGCGTAAAGAAACATGATAAAGCAATGTGAAAACCAGAATGATTCACAATCATTCTAAATCATAAACTAATCTAAGCATAAACAATATTCAAAATGCTCAAAGCAAAGATGAATGATGAAAATATGTAAGAAAGCATGAGAGGGGAAAAATACCTTCAAAAACAGATCATTCTTCTGTTGAACGGTGAGAGTTCGATCAGTTGAATCTTCAGATGCATTGTCTGAACCCTCAGCCATCAATTGGTTCATTGCTTCTGCTAGTGCCGCCTCATAGATTTCCGCAACATTTTTTGCTTTTTGATCGATGAAACTCCCATCATTTGCTGTGTGTGCCCTCCTAAAAACTTCTCCGAATGAAACTGGACGACCAAGTTCTTTTTCCTGCAAAGAGGTGGTCCAGTTAGTAATACAATAACAAAAAGTTGAGTTACAATGGAAGGAGGAAAGATTACCATGTCGCGTTGAAGACGACGGTATGATTTCTGACCAGAGTTATGCTTGTGGGTGCCAAGACCGTTGCGTTGGGAGTTGCGGGAGTTTGATGCAGTTTTGCTCCTCGTCTGCGCTGCTGGAGTCTTCCAGTAAAGGCACATGCTGTCCCAGAGCTCCGGATCAATCCAGTAAGGCTTGGCTTTACTGGCCTTAGCTTGGCTTACTATCCCCTTCAGCCGCAATGAAGCAATGGCATTGAATTCTTGCTTCACAAGCCCTGTTATGCCAGTCTCCAAAGTGTACAGTTGCTACACATGAGTTCAATAATCAGTATGTGTAAAAATAAGAACTAAAAATTAACAAGTGAAAGATGAAAACTTACCGCAAATGTTCTGAAAAACAATTCTCGTTGTTTTATAGGAGTAACGCTCCAGTTATAGTAAGCCTTATCAAACTTGCGACGCAATATCCCAGCAATGTCTCTAGTGACTGCGCCGTCGTCCTCACCAAACCTATGAACATAAAGATGCAATCAAGGTTTAGGTAATTACAATAAACCTAGAAGACTAAACAGAGCAGTATGTAAAACCCTAGTCTTTAGCAGTCTAACCTACTATATTGTTCACAGACATCCTAAAACTACAAGGGACTTACCATGTTGTGTCCTTGTTGGGTATTGGATGCGGACTGAGGAGAGGTAGATGTCCTCGGCCAGGCAGAGCCATGAGATTATCTAGCATTTGGTCATACTCTAGTTGCTCGGCTGGATCCACAGCATGTTCCTCCACTTGTTCATCACCTTCTTCCTCCTCACCATCAGAGTCTTCACTGTCTTCATAGACCTCCTGATGTGGCAGGTCCACTTGATTCTGGTGATGGTGAAGTTCATAGTCTTCTAGGTTAAGACCATCACTTGCATGCTGTTCCTCTTGAGACTGCTGAGACTGATGAGGCTGCTGAGACTGCCGTGGGTTGAGTCGACTAGACGGTGGTTGGCGCCGGAGCAGTTGAGGAGGTTGGGTCGATGGTGGATACTCTGTCGGAATAGAAGTCTGAGACCCAGACAAAGTATTTCGAGCAGAGGGAGTAGAGGAGTGGGAAGAACCTCCTCGAACGGCGCTTGTACCGTCACCGATGGAAGAACGATTAAGACCGGCTCTTCTAACACCAGATGTTGGGGTACTAACTCCAGCTTTAGGTCTCGGAATAGAACCGGAGGAGCCACCGTTTGGTGGATCTCCATTGTTGCGTTGACCGCCACTGTTGGTTTTCTCTGCAGCGGCGGCTTCAGCGAGTCTTCTCAGGTCTGCATCTGTACCTGTGGCGGCGGCTTTACGACCTTTCGCAGTAGCTCGTTTCTTTTTCATTTCGTTGATCGATTAGAGAGAATAGAAGAGATTTGGACAGAAATCGAGAAGAGTTGGACAGAAATCGAAGAGCTGAAGAGAAATCGAAGAGATGAAGACAAATTGGGAGAGAGAATCGAAGAACTGAAGAGAAATCAGAGAGATTAAGAGAAGTCAGAGAGATGAAGAGAAATTGGGAGAGAGAATCGAAGAACTGAAGAGAAATCGAAGAGATGAAGAGAAACTGGAAGAGAGAATCGAAGAGGAGAAGAAAAATCGAGTAATTAGACACAAATCTGGACAAGATTTGTCTGGGTTTCGAGAGAGAAATCGCACAGAAACATTTAGGGTTTGAAACAAAATGAATTGGGGATTTTGTATCCAGTTTATTGTTTACTCAGTAGTGACAAGTTAGTCACAGATCAGTGAGGGCCTAAAATATTGGGGGTTAAAAAACCCGCGTCCAAAAGCCCAAAAAATTTGGATTTTGGCCCAAATATTTCAAACCCGCGCCAAATTTTTTCATTGTTCATTACTAATTAGATAGAAGTTAGTCACACATTGTGACTGATTTCCAACTAACACAATTTAGAGACAAATCTATACCCTAAACCCTAAACATTTACAACTCCAAAATAGAATTTTAGAAGTACCCATCACTCATTTACAAGTTTTAACACATAATTTTAAGTATATATGCTAAATAAGTGTAAGATGCTAAAAATTTAAAGAATCCAACACTTACACTAAATGTATATGTTTATGATGGTATACATTTGAGGTTTTGATTGAAAAAATGATTTTATCTAATTCCCAATTATTTTCGATTAAATTTGTTATACTTAGTCCAACCTACTAAAAACCATCTTTAAAGAACGAAAAACTTAAGATTTGTTCAAAATAATTAAGCAGAGTTGGTAATTAGTTACTCAATAGTGACAAATTGTGACTACTTTGTCTCTACTTTTATTAAACCTACACGTTTACAACTCCATCGTCGAATATTTGAAATACATATTATAACACTTACATTTTGAGATGTACATCATACAATTTTCAATTCTGTGTAGTCACACATTAGTCACATTAGCGACGGAGTTACGACTAATTTGCGACGCTTTATTGTACCTATACCCTAAACCCTAAACATTTACATCTCTAAAATAGAATTTGAGAAGTACATATCACGCATTTACAAGTTTTAGCGCAAAAGTCTAATAATTTTGTGGAAATAATGTTATGTATTCTCATATAGAGAAACATGTGTCGCAAATTAGTCACAAGTGTGACTGATTTGCAACGCGTTATTTAATACGTTAAAAAACAGGTGTTTTGGGTGTTCGAACCCTCGACCATATACTCAATATCCGCTGTGTAGAACCGTTGTGCTAGTGTGTTTAATCGATAAGTTTGTGGAAATAACATAATGTATTCTCATATAGAGAAACATGCGTCGCAAATTAGTCACAAGTGTGACTGATTTGCAACGCGTAATTTAATACTTTAAAAAACAGGTGTTTTGGGTGTTCGAACCCTCGACCATATACTCAATATCCGCTGTGTACAACCGTTGTGCTAGTGTGTTTAATCGATAAGTTTGTGGAAATAACATAATGTATTCTCATATAGAGAAACATGCGTCGCAAATTAGTCACAAGTGTGACTGATTTGTAACGCGTAATTTAATACTTTAAAAAACAGGTGTTTTGGGTGTTCGAACCCTCGACCATATACTCAATATCCGCTGTGTACAACCGTTGTGCTAGTGTGTTTAATCGATAAGTTTGTGGAAATAATGTTATGTATTCTCATATAGAGAAACATGCGTCGCAAATCAGTCACAAGTGTGACTGATTTGCAACGCGTTATTTAATACGTTAAAAAACAGGTGTTTTGGGTGTTCGAACCCTCGACCATATACTCAATATCCGCTGTGTAGAACCGTTGTGCTAGTGTGTTTAATCGGTATCAGTGTGTTAAAAATTATATATGTATTTCATTTTAATTTTGGGATTATATTACTTATATGCATTAATTCAAAATAAAATAACATAAATTTGTTGGATATTTCACAATAATTTGATAGATTTTTATACATATTTTCGAATATATTATAAACATTGATTTACCAACCCGGACATATTATATTTAAAGTTCATCTTCGTCTTCATTTTCCTCTTCTTCTTCTTCCTCTGAAGATGATAAATTACAAAGAAATTCGTCTTCGGGTTCACCATCTTCTATTTCATAGTCAATTTCTTCTCCTTCTTGGTTTCCATCGACCAAACGATCCACCTCAATTTCGTCAACTGTTTCTTCCATGCTATCATCGTTTGTTTGCTGCAAAATTATTAATTCATTCCTGACATAATTTCCTTGCACACGACTTCTAGGATTCACTTTCAGAACTGCATTCCAAGGTTTAGGTTGGCGCTTAGTAGATGGATATGGGAGATAACAAACTTGATCAGCTTGAGATCCTGTCATTAATAAACACAAGTCTATCAAAGTTTTTTACATATATATAGTAGCAGTTAAATAAATATATAAAATGGTCATACCTAAAATAAAAGGGTCGTAATTATGGTAAAAGCGATTAACTAGCACGTCAACAACGCCTCCTTCGCTTTTCCGAGTGCCTTTTCCAATTGTGGGGTCGTACCATTTACATTTGAATAGTATGATCTTTAAATTCACAGCTCCGACATATTTGAGCTCCATGATAGTTTCTATAGCCCCATAGTAATCGTCCTCTAATGTTTCGCCTCGGACACATACACCATAGTTCATAGTTTTTTTCCCTTCTCCGTGTTGACTTGTGTGAAACACATATCCTCTTGTAAAATACCTGGGCCATGATCTAACTTTATGTTCAGGACCTTCCACAATATCAAGAACCCATGGTGGAAAATGTTCTTCTCGTTCATGGAAATGCACCTAATTAATAAATATAAAATAATGTTACATATATTCAAAAAAAATATCACGGTTAACCACACCACTTAGATGCTAAAGTACGTACATATTGACGAATCCAATTAGGAAAGTCTGCATCTCTTTTTGCCGTGAGCTCAGCATGATCTAGTCCTGGGTGTTCACATGAAATTTGTGATTCCAACAATCTGTGTTGCAAAGTACAAAAAATATAAATAACGTTAATGAATTACATATAATTTACGAATTTTAGAAAGTAGAATTACGTACATTTCGAAGCGTCTAAAATAGCCACAATTGCGTAAAACGTATGAATGTGCGCATTCACGTTCTTTCTTGGGAATCCAAAGTTCACTGCATTTGCCACTTGGACGACCAACAACCGTAAATATATCCGGTACTTGTACCGGATATATGGGAACTTCACCTTCATCATACCGTTTTTTCCTGCAAAATTTATCTTCAGAACTCAAATTAAGTATAAACCAATATAAAGATATATACAAATTAATGATGAAGTTATTTCACCTTCGCCTCTTAGTTGTCGAAATGTGTTCCGGAAAGTAGTGTTCTGAGAAATAAGATATTTCATCATTTATGTATGATTGAACAATTGATCCCGCTGGATATCTTTTGTTCTTTGCTTTGCCTTTCAAACGTTTAAAAAACCTTTCGAATGGATACATCCACCGATATTGCACTGGACCACCGAGCTCTGCTTCGTATGGCAGGTGGATTGGTAGGTGCTCCATCACATCAAAGAAAGATGGTGGAAAGATTTTTTCTAAATTACACAAAGTCATTACAATGTTCTCCTTCAGTATTAGGACACGACTTATATCCAATGTTCTACTGCTGATGTCACGGAAAAACGCTCCAATCCCTATCAAAACAGCGTTAGTTGTATATTATGAAAAAAGTTTAGAATTCATGACTAACACTTGTTTTTAAATATATACCTGACAATGCTTTGTGAACATTTTTTGGGAGAAGTTCGGCGAAAACAAATGGAAGCATTCGTTCCATAAAAACATGGCAGTCGTGACTTTTCATTCCGGAAAACTTTCCACCATTGATGTCTGCACAGCTAGCTAAATCTGCTACATAGCCGTCTGGAAATTTAACATCATTCTTCACCCACTGTAGTAAGGCTTCTTTTGCTTTTGGTGTCAATCTCCATATGGGAAATGGTGCGTTTCCATGACCATCAACATGTAATTCTTTCCGAGCACAGAATCTTACAATATCTAATCTTGACTTGATATTGTCTTTCGATCTGTCTTTAACATTCATAATAGTATACATGATGTTATCGAAAAAGTTTTTCTCAATATGCATCAGATCAAGACAGTGTCGTAGAGTCAAATCAATCCAGTACGGTAGCTCCCAAAAAATGCTTTGTTTATGCCAATTATGCCAATCCCCGTACCCTTTTGGTTTTTTTTTCGTGTCCATTTCCACCACAATCAGATGTTTTTGACGCTTCAGCATATAGTATCTGTTGTAGTACCTGTGCAGTAGTCAACATTTCTGGGGGATAGTCATGCACAGCGTGCTTTCCCTTCAAGAAATTAACTTTATTCTTTCGCAACGGATGATTGCTGGGTAAAAATCTTCTGTGGCAGTCAAACCAACATGGTTTCCTACCAGCCGGCAGTTGGAAAGAATTTGTATCACTCATACAAATTGGACATGATAATCTTCCATGTGTCGTCCATCCCGACAACATACTATAAGCCGGAAAATCACTTATTGTCCACAACAGAACAGCTCTAAGATTAAAGTTTTGCTTTAATGAAACATCATAAGCCTCAACTCCGTTGTTCCATAAGTCCTTTAACTCCTCGATCAGTGGTTGGAGGAAAACATCAAGACTCCCTCGTGGATGATTTGGTCCCGAATTCAAAATCGTCAAAAACAAATACTCAGACTTCATGCACATGTCGGGGGGTAGGTTGTAGGGCGTCATGATCACAGGCCACAACGAATGGTTTTTTGACATCCCGAAAGGATTAAACCCATCTGTACATAATCCAAGATAAACGTTACGTGTTTCCTCCGCAAAGCTTGGATGCTTTTGATTGAAGTGTTTCCACTCTGCCGCATCAGATGGATGACACATTACTCCGTCTTCTGAGTAATGCTCAGCATGCCATCTCATCGATGATGCGGTGCTCTCTGATGAGTACATCCTCTTCAATCTATCAGTGATAGGTAAATACCACATACGACTGAATGGTATTTTTTTTCTTCCTTTGCTAGCCTTATATCTTGCTTTTCCACAAAATTTACAATACTCCAACTCCGTATCTTCTTTCCAGAAGAGCATACAATTATCTACACATACATCAAATGTATGGTACGGTAATCCTAACTTTCGCATCAATGATTCCGTCTCGTAGAATGAACCAGTAGCTTCATTAGGCTGGGGTAAATACTCCGTAAATAATTCCGCCCAATCATCCATGCAAACTTCAGATAAATTGTGGTTTGCCTTGTTGTTCATGAAACGGGCAGCTAATGATAACTGCGAATGCCCTTCTTGACAACCATCATACAATGGATTTTTTGCAGCATCTAACATCTCGAAGAACCGTCTCGTCTCTTGGGTAGGTTCTTCATAAACATGATCATTTCCAATTTGATCAAGGTCATTTCCTATTTGACCATCACTAAATGGTATATAACCACTTTCATCACGATTATGATCATGATAATCATTTAATGGTATGGAACCATAAAATGCATCATGGACCATCTCAGCATAAACGTTCCCGCCATCATAATTATTTTGTTGATTATCACTAATAAAATCATGATTATAATTATGACTACTACTTCCTGCTCCCATTACATCATAGTCTTCACCATGATAAGACCATACATAATAATGGGGCATAAATCCTTGACTTAGTAAATGTTTTTTCACTCTTTCAGCTCCCTTTAATCTACCCGAATTTTTACATGTAGCACATGGACAGTGTAACTTACCGTTACTGCTAATGGCTAAGGGCTGGTTACATGCGAAATTGATGAATTGCTCCACCCCCTCCAAAAAAGCGTCGGATAGATTATTTGTTTCTGGATCGATCCTCTCATACATCCAATCTCGAGCTGAATTCCACATTTTTTTCTCTCTCAATTTTCCCTCTTTTTTTTTTCTTCTTCGTTTTTTTTTTCTAGTTGGTGTCTGAAAATGAGGTGAGGGTTCGTTGCTTTTATAGACAAAATTTCACCTCACTACTTTGTGACTACATAAAATCAGTCGCAGATTTGCGACTGATTTGCCATTCTTTTGTCACAACTCATAAAAGTAGGTGGACTACCTAACAAACGTATTTATCACGTTTTCAACTACTCAATCAGTTGGCCGACATATTCAATAGGCCCCCATAAACAGTTGGCCGACACTTTTGTCATTATCCCAATTTTTAAAAACGTGGCAAAGTAGTGGCAAATTTGCGACTACTATTTGGTAATCGCAAATCAGTCGCACATTTGCGACTAATTTGTGTCTGGGTTTACACAATCGAGGATGAATCGTAAATTAGTCGCAAATGTAAGATGAAATTGCGACTGATTTTGTTAGTCGTACATTTGCGATTATTTTGTGACTACCGTTTGGTTCGTCGCAAAGTCGTGGTAAATCGGTCACAAATTCGTCATTCTTTTTTGTGACTAATAAAAACAGTCGCAAGTGGTAGTCACTCATGGACTGTTTTCTTGTAGTGAGTTGGTAGCATTTTGTGAAATGAACCACCATTGTCTCGGGTTCGAGGGCAGTATGCTGCAATTTAACATGAATTTTATTTTTATTATTGTTGTTGACCCAGGTGAAAACAAATCTTGGGTTCGCCATAGGGCTGGGCATTCGGATATCCGATCGGGTTCGGGTCGGGTATTTCGGTTTTTTGGGTACTTCGGTAATGGGGTTTAGTACCCTATCGGGTATTTTATAAATTCGGGTCGGGTTCGGATAAAATGACTTCGGGTTCGGTTCGGGTTCGGTTATATCCGATGTGCAATCTATTTAAAAATATACTTCAAATATGAATTTGAACATAACTCAAATTGATCAAAAACTTCAAAACAAAAATTCAAATGAACATAGATATCGAAAAAGAAATTCGGTTTTATTAGTTTTTACATGAATTATCCAAAAATACCCGAGAAAATATCAAAAACAAAATTTTAAAAATTCAAATAGTGTTGATAATTTAGTTATTTTTATCCGAATATAATCCATACTATTCAAATGAACCAAAAGTTATAGAAATTATCTAAAATACATGAACATATCTAACCTTACATCCAATTATCTTTGGTTTATTTTATATTTGTGTTAGTTCGGATATCCGTTCGGTTATCGGTTCGGTCCGGGTTCGGATTCGGGTTTTCGGGTTTAGAAACATAGAACCCGATCGGGTATTTTATAAATTCGGGTCGGGTTCGGATCGGGTAATTTGAGTCGGGTTCTGTTCGGTAATTCGGTTACGGGTAATTTGCCCACCCCTAGTTCGCCAGTTAAAGTTTTGACAAGTTGCCATGTGTCACTTTTGGTTAGGGGTGTCAAAATGGGTCAAAACTTATGGGTTTATCCAACCCATTAACCCTAATGGATTGAATATTTGGTTTGAATGGGTTAATGGGTTAAGTGGTTTGATGAGTCAAATGGGTTGAGTTAAAATGGGTTGAAATAAAATGGGTTAATGGGTTAAAAATGGATAACCCATCAACCCATTCATAACTAAAAGACATGATTTCACAATTTTTTTTATATTGTTACCAAAAACACTATTACACCAATTTTCCCGCCAAAAACAAGATTACACAAAAATACAATCTAGTAAACCATTTTCCGCCAAAAACGAGATTCATACAATTTCCCGCCAAAATATGATCCGACAAAATTTTTCCGCAAAACGTGATCTCTCAAACTATTTTCGCCAAAATCGAGATTCATAAAACTTTCCGCCAAAATATGATCCCGTAAAATTTTCCCGCCAAAAATATGATCCCACAAAGTTTTCCCGCCAAAAACGTGATCTCACAAAATATTTTCGTCAAAATCGAGTTTCATAAATCTCCCGCCAAAATATGATCCCACAAAAAATTTCCCGAGAAAAACGAGATTTATAAAATTTCCCGCCAAAAATATGATCCCGCAAAGTTTTCCCGCTAAAAACGTGATCCCACAAAATATTTTCATCAAAATCGAGATTCATAAAATTTCCCGCCAAAATATGATCCCGCAAAAAAATTTCCGCCAAAAACGAGATTTATAAAATTTCCCTCCAAAAATATGATCCCGCAAAATTTTCCCGTCAAAAACGTGATCTCACAAAATATTTTCGTCAAAATCGAGATACATAAAATTTCTTGCCAAAAATATGACCCCGCAAAGTTTTCCCGCCAAAAACGTGATCACACAAAATATTTTCGTCAAAATCGAGATTCATAAAATTTCCCACCAAAATATGATCACGCAAAAATTTTCCCGCCAAAAATATGATCCCGCAAAGTTTTCCTGCCAAAAACGTGATCTCACAAAATATTTTCGTCAAAATCGAGATTTATAAAATTTTCCGCAAAAAAATATGATCCTGCAAAAAATTTCCCGCCAAAACGAGATTTATAAAATTTCCAGCCAAAAATATGATCCCGCAAAGTTTTCCCGCCAAAAACGTGATCTCACAAAATATTTTTTTGTCAAAATCGAGATTCATAAAATTTCCAGCAAAAAATATGATCCCGTAAAATTTTCCCGCCAAAAACGTGATCTCACAAAACAATTTCGCTAAAAATGAGATTCATAAAATTTCTCGTCGAAAATATGAACCTGCAAAATTTTCCCGCCAAAAACGTGAACACACAAAACATTTTCCCCAAAATCGAGAATGATAATTTCCCGCCAAAAATGAGATTTTGCGAAAATATTGCACCCAAAACACAATTCATTAAAAAAATTCCGCCAAAAAACGCGATTCAGAAAATTTTCCGCCTAAAATAGCATTTCCTATTATTTTTATTAATTGAAATATGTTTTTGTAATTTAAATAAAAATATAATTTGTAAAACATGATTTACAATTCATTTATAAATATATATATATTCTTTTTATCCATAAAATTAAATGGGTTGGGTTAAAGTCAATCCAACTCATTTATGTTTAATGGGTTCATGGGTTGATCCAACCCAATTGCTAAATGGATTGGGTTAACCCATAAACCATAAACCATCATATGGGTTGGGTTGGGTTGGATCATCCATTTTGACACCCCTACTTTTGGTGTTGGCAATTAATGTCTATTTTCATATTTAGAACCTAATTTTTACTTAATTATGATATTTTCCCTTCTACAATTTAGAATTTTTGAATTGATTTTTTAAAAGAAAAATGTGATATCAATTTTAATTTAAAGTAAACATTTATTATCAAATTATCTTCATTGAGTTTATTGAAAATATGTAAAACAATATTCTAATATATATGTAAATTTCTATTCACATAAAATTGTTTAAAATTATTTTTTGACTTTTAATCTTAACTTCACTAAAATCATAAATTGTGAGCATAAATCTTAAACATCACTTAATTAGCTATAAATATATATATAGAGGAACAATGTTCTATACTTTTTAATATATACTTTGTGATAATATATTTTAACAATATTCCATCTTATTTTGTTTTTTACAAACAACATTGTATATATCCAATAATTTGCTATAAATATTTAGTCTCTGAACCTAGATAAATAGTTACTATGAACACCAAATATCTGCAATATTAAATATATAAAAATAGTCAATAAGTTAACAATTATTGTATATATTATACCGTGTTAAATTTTAAATCCACGCAACGCGTGGACATACCCTAGTTCATGATATGCATAGGTGACACACTGAACACAAAAGCAGGATATACTGTTGGAAAATTAAACAGCAATTGAGAAAAGGTAAACCTATTAATCTCAACCAAATAGAACCCAGTTGGTTACTGTTTTTGAAGGTGCAAATTTGACATTTATTTTGCATTTGCTGGCTTGCTAAGAGTTGTAGAAAACATTACCTATAAAATCTGAATTTAAACTGTAGTACGTTGGGCAAAAATGTCTTAATACATATAGATTCACAACAACACTAACACAACAAATCAGATTCACAACCACACTAAAGACAAGTTGAGAAATTTGTTGGAGGACGGGTTGCATACCTGAAGAAGCTCATCATAGCTTAAGGCTAAAGAACAAATGAGAAGATATCGTTTCTGACACAAATTTGAGCATTGGTTTCATTACACAGGTTTTGGATCTTTTGTCCACCTTTCCTAATAAGACAACCAATTTGATCTGGCACAAGCATCCTCGCGGTAATTGTTTGTTTCTTGCAATATATTCATCATAGTCATCATCGTCCAGTTATTCAACCACCATCGTCACGTACGGTAACGGTTCGAATGTCTAATCGTGAGAGATGCTTCCTCCGTCGTTGGGCTATGTCGTCCTCGTTAATGCCTTGATTTTTTTGGGGTCCATGCATGACTCATGGGTTTTAACCAATTTTAAAGTGCATTACAAAATAATCATCAACGGATAGAAGAGATAATACCAGACATATATGGTTAAACAATGGTTTTCCTGGAGAAATAAAGAATAATACCATAGAGTTTTGCAGTAGAGGAGAAAGACGCAGGGGGATTAATATGCCATTGAAATATAAACTGTTACAAATCATTCAAGATTTTTTAACATCCCTAATCTCTTCGTCTTCCAAAATTGTTTCATCGCCTCTCTTAATTGCGAGGAGAAGAAGCCATTGATGATTGTATCGCTGGGAAGATGAGCGAGTACTCATGGGTTTATTTGATGAAAAGTAGAGCTGAGGTGTCAAGCCCTGGAGAGACTTAGGTTGTATATTCATATATATGATTCATCAGAAAATAGCTTCTTCCTCTTACATGCCTCGGCGGAAGAATTTGAGTAACTGGTCGGATCTTCCGCCGGAGCTAACGTTTTTGATCATGCTCCGGCTTGACGCAATTGATATACTTGAAAACGCTCCGAGAGTGTGCAGATCATGGAGACGCGTTTGCAAAGACACATGATTTGGAGGAAAATCGACATGCGAAGCAGTCACGTCATTGAGGGTTACCACTTGGATAGAATGTGCCATCACGCCGTTGATCGCAGCAAGGGTGGTTTGGTCGAAGTCAGAATCAACTTTGGCTCCGATTATCTCCTCACTTACATCGTTCGCAGGTTCGCTCTACCTAGTCCTAAAATGTTCAAAAAGTAAAAATCTCTATATATTTCAGCATTTAAAATTGTTGAAAGCATGCTTGAAATACGTCAATGATAGGTTGTAACTTGTAATCTCTCAAAACTACCAATGAATAATACCCTTTATTATTGATAATCCGAGAATGCAAGATACATAGGAAAATTATGGAGTTCCTTACTCTCCTTAACACACTTGAAAACAAAGATCATTCAAGATAAAAAACACCTTTGGACTCCAACGTCCTTATAGTACTAAAGCAAAAGCAAAGATGGTTGGTGAGTCAAGCTTCCCATGTGCAGAGCCATCTCATCACCTAAATCATGACTGACTTGATGCATTGTATCCCTTCTTACTGAAAACACCTGTGACGTGTCTGATGAGTCACTAGCTTCTGGATCATTCTGCAGTTAGGTCATTATTCCCAGCCTTAGCACCCACGTCTGTTTCCTTCCTCCTCAAGTTCTTCTTCCTGTGGTATTGATGAATGATAACCAGTCTGTCCCTTCCACTCGTATCAATACCCCCTCCTTTGAAACAGACCTTGTCCTCAAGGTTGAGGTTTGGAAACTGTTCTTCTATCACCCCCTTCCATTCCCACGAATTGTCATGGTCAGGCAGACCTTTCCACTTGATAAGCAACTCTTCCTGCCCAGTCTGTTGATTGATCCTTGCAGCCAAGACTGTCTCTGGTTCTGCCTCTAGAATTCCCTCAACATTCAGCTGTGGAGGCAGGGGAGTGGGTACCAGGGAACTCCCAATGGCTGCCTTGAGTTGTGTGACATGGAATGTTGGATGAACCTTTGAGTTAGCAGGCAGCTTAAGTTTGTAAGCAACCTCTCCCATCCGTGCTTCAATCTCATAAGTAGGCATGACCATGGTTACAGTTATTGCGGTTACGGTTTATTAACCACCGGTTACGGTTATCAATTTCTTTTAACCTTATTCTTAACCATTTAATATACGGTTAAAACGGTTACGGTTGAAACCATTACGGTTATATACGGTACGGTTACGGTTAGATACGGTTAATTTTAGGTAATAATTATATAACTATGTAACTTTTTAAAAAGAAATATTTAAACAATAATATTATGGAAAATATATTTTAATATAACTTAAAAAGTCATGGTCGTGCAATCGTGGGAAATGGTACTAAAATTCTAAAACAAACGGCAACTAATTTATCTTAACAAAGTCAATTAGTCAAAATCATTTATATTGTGTAACATAAAAGACCATATTTTATTTCAAACTTAAGTAAATCTTTGAGTTTAACTAAAATATAACATAATTCACAATATTCTCATCAAATTAGTTAGATGTCATGTTTATACGCATAACTTTATTACAACGATTTTTTTTTTTGTTACAATTAATATTTTTTCTAATCTTATTTATTTTTATTGTAAATTTGATGTGTTTTAATATCATTTATATTAGTTAGAAAATAATCAATTTAGCACGTTCAGTTTTAATATTTAGTTATTAGTGATTTAATTTTTTCTAATTAAATATTATAAAATTAGACTCGATAAATATTGATTACACATAATTTTACTATGTCATATTTATCATACATAATTAATTATACATAATTTATTTTTATTTTAAAATGGTTACGGTTAAAATTTTAACCTTACGGTTAACCGACGGTTTTAATATGGTTACGGTTAAATAACGGTTACGGTTAACGATTACGGTTTAACCATAACTAATCAACTTTTACGGTTACGGTTACGGTTTTTCAGCCGTTTAATACGGTTACGGTTTGGTTACAGTTTAAAACGATACGGTTACGGTGCAAAATACGGTTACGGTTAGATTTTGGTCATGCCTACTCATAAAGCCCATAGTAATGAGCTGACAACTTCTCATTACTTCTCCTGCCCAGGGACTGCTGTCTATAGGGTTTGAGCTTGAGATACACCAAGTCTCTTACTGCGAATTCCACATGATGTCTCTGACCATCAGCCCTGGTCTTCATTATCTGCTGGGCTCTTAGCAAGTGTTGCTTGAGGAGCTGCAGGATTGCATCCCTCTCTTTCAACATGCACTCCAAGTCAGCCACTTTGGTCGATCCATTTTCATAACGTAGCAAAACTGGTGGCTCCCTGCAGTAGACTGCTTTGAACGGTGTCATTTTGATGGCAGAATGGAATGACGTATTGTAGTTGAGTTCTGCCCATGGTAAGTAAGTAGCCCAAGTATTGGGTTTATCACTTGCGAAACAATGCAGATATGTTTCTAGTCCGCGGTTTGTTACCTCAGTTTGACCATCCGATTGAGGGTGGTAAGTTGTGCTGAAGCAGAGCTTAGTTCCCACCAGTTTGAACAGCGCAGTCCAGAATTTCCCTGTGAACAACTTATCTCTGTCTGACACCAGGGTCTTAGGGAAGCCATGGAGTCGTACCACTTCTTGGACAAAGACAGAGGCTGCTGTAGCTGCATCCAAGGGATGCTTCAACCCAATGAAATGTGCATACTTCGTCAAGCGGTCCACTACTACCATGATGAGCTCCATTCCCTCTGATTTGGGTAATCCCTCAATGAAGTCTAGTGAGATGTCTTCCCAGACCTCATTGGGTATAGGCAATGGCTGTAACAGACCCGCATGAGCCAGTGTGGAATACTTGTGACGCTGACACACTTCACACGCAGCAACATATCCTCTGATATCCCCTAACATCCCCTTCCAATAGAACAAATCACTGATCCTTTTCTGTGTTTTGAGAACCCCTCCATGTCCTCCTATCTTCCCATCATGAAACTCTTTTAATATGAGAGGCACCAACTCAGAGGTTTGAGGTATCACCAGCCTACCTTTCCATAACAATCTTCCCTGAACCACGGTGTAGTCTGACTGAGAGGATCCCTTAGTGAGGCACTCTGCTTTGATGTTCTTTAGCAGAGGGTCCTTATCAATCTCTGACTCAATCTTCCCCAGCTCCAACACCTCTGGAACAGAAAGAGCAAAGAGGTGTGGGACTGCCTCCTTTCTAGACAGAGCGTCTGCGGCTTTATTCTCCAAGCCTGGTTTGTATTGTATTTCGAAGTCGAACCCTAGGATATTAGTGAGCCATTTCTGATACTCTAGGTTGACCTCTCTCTGTTCCAAGAAGAACTTAAGACTTTTTTGGTCAGTCCTCACCACAAACTTTCTCCCCAGCAGATAGTGTCTCCACTTTGTCTCCGTTAAACACCAGTAACTCGAGCTTCCTTGTTACCGGGTCGCTCGGTGGTTCAGGCGGTCTCCAAAATTGCTCCGTTAAGGACGTTGTGTGGATATCACCTACTGCTTTCTCTGGTACAGTATTACCAGGTAACTCTCCTGAATCCACAGGAATGCCTTTTCCTTCACGTTGCACAAACACTGGGGTCACCTGACTCGGGCTGGAGTGGATCGGAATCGGTGTTGTGTCACGCTCCTGCAATCTTGGGGTCGGGTTTTGGTGCCATTTTAGTGATCGAATACGAATCTGATACCAATTGATAGGTTGTAACTTGTAATCTCTCAAAACTACCAATGAATAATACCCTTTATTATTGATAATCCGAGAATGCAAGATACATAGGAAAATTATGGAGTTCCTTACTCTCCTTAACACACTTGAAAACAAAGATCATTCAAGATAAAAAACACCTTTGGACTCCAACGTCCTTATAGTACTAAAGCAAAAGCAAAGATGGTTGGTGAGTCAAGCTTCCCATGTGCACAGCCAGCTCATCACCTAAACCGTTACTGACTTGATGCATTGTATCCCTTCTTACTGAAAACACATGTGACGTGTCTGATGAATCACTAGCTTCTGGATCCTTCTGCAGTTAGGTCATTATTCCCAGCCTTAGCACCCACGTCTGTTGCCTTCCTCCTCAAGTTCTTCTTCCTCAGGTTCGCTCTACCTAGTCCTAAAATGTTCAAAAAGTAAAAATCTCTATATATTTCAGTATTTAAAATTGTTGAAAGCATGCTTAAAATACGTCAACTCTTGCTAATTGGGAACAAACTAACTAAAACCGGGTTAACCGCCATTCTTGACAATTGTCCTCACCTAGAACACCTTGATTTGCGCAAGTGTTCGAACATTAGACTTTACGGTGAGCTGGAGAAGCGATGTTTGGAGAGCTAGGGTCAAACAAATGTAGACGTCCCACTGATTCAACCGGTGATTGCCCATTTCATGCCAGTCTTTCAGATACTGATTCAGAAAAATCTGAAGATGGCGACAGTTCAACTGACAGTGATGAGTAATGTCTACCACATCTTTGGCGATCTCTACAATCATTATGACAAGCAAGACTCTAGTTATGAACATTTTGAAGTTTGCAATGACAGGCATTATAGGAACTTATAGTTCCTCTACTCACTTACATCGCTCTCAGGTTCTCTCTAGTCTTAAAATGTTTAAAAAGTAAATCCCTATAGGTTTCATTATAAAGTAGAAAGAGATTATTATTCTAAGATTGGTACACATGCTGCAGTATTGATTATTTCTTAATATAGTTGTTCTTGGTTTATGATTTAACTCTAGTAGACCAATTATTTGCAGTTCACCTAATCTGAGAAGCCTCGGACTTGTAATGTACTTTTCAATGACGAATGAGGAACTTGTGAAGGCACTTTCTGAACTCACATTGCTTGAAGAGCTCGAGGTCTCATGCATATGGTAAAAACTAAATGTGAAAGCTAAAGATATTGAAGCTAAATTGCTCAGTTTGCAGTAGCTCTGGGTACAAAACTGTTGATGATGATGCATTAAAAATTGCTGAAAGCATGCCTGAACTGCGTCACCTCCACCTTATTGCGAACAGACTAACTGATACCGGGTTAACCGCCATTCTTGACAACTGTCCTCACCTAGAACACCTTGATTTGCGCAAGTGTTCAAACATTAAACTTTCTGGTGATATGGAGAAGCGATGTTTGTCTAGGAACCCGATTTCTTTAATTTTTCGTTATTATACTAACGAAAAAACTGATTAGTTGTTGAGTTTTTTTATAAGAGCAGGTCTTTGTCGAAATTTGGTGGTGAATCGTTCTGCTAATCAGAACTCTTGTCACTAATAATAGTGTTCATCTATTATATTTGATCAGTTTGCATTTAATCTGTTTATGTTGCATATATGATTAATTAGCTTTCAAGGATTTCCGATATCATGTTTTGATTTTTAGATAAAATCTCAGAGCTAATTATTTAAGGAAATATTTATTTTTTGTTATCCTTTTCAACCTCTGTCGCCTCTGTCATCGTTGAGTTTGTTATTACAAAGGTTTGAATTTGGTTGATTTACTCGGTTCACTAAGAATCGGTTTGCTTCTGGTTTGACTTGATGTTGTTTCTATTTCACTCGTTTGATTTGGGTGTTGAACATTAGCTGAATTGTTTATTAATTTGGTTGACTTGGTTTATAAGTAACCGAGTTCAAGTCTAGTTTTATTATTGCTTTGCAATTTTTCAGCTTATGGTGGTGGTATCATTATAATTTTTGATATCATACTTGTGCTCTAGAATAATTTATTCAACGTGATTCTAGCAATTTGTCAAACTGTTTAACTGCCTGTGTGTTTAGCTGAGCATTCAATATAATTTATCGACTGATTTCTGGAATTTTTTGTTTATTCTGAAATTATTGTTCACATTATTTTATATTGAATTTGTGTGTTTGGTTTAATTAGTATACTAATTCGTTTTTGTGTTTGTGAACAGATTCGATTTTAAATATGACTAACAACGAAAACCAAACTTTGGTCGATGCTCAAATCAATGACGCACCGATTGAGACAACCGTTGGCAATAGAAACGGGTCAAATCAGTCGACGCCCCAAATTAAGTTTGGGAGTGGTCTGCCATTTGTGAACTCTTTAGTGCCTAGCGCTGTAAGCATAGGATTGATGCCAGAAAAGACATATAAGTCTAAGGGCGCAAGTTTTCAGAAATTCGCACTAGCGAAGTTTCTAGAGTTCGAAATGGTGGATTCAAAACCCATCATGGAACAAGTGCAAGCAATGCAATTGCTAACGCATGAGATAGAGACTGAAGGCATGTTCATTAGTGAAATGTTCATGGTGAACAACTTAATTGAGAAGCTCCCTCCTAGTTGGGAAGACTTCAAGATCAATCTCAAACACATGCGGAATGCAATATCCCTTGTAGACTTGATTGTTAGGCTGCGAATCGAGTCTCCAAACCGTATTGAATATGGTGTTCAGATTTATGAGCATGATGCCAACGTTGTTGTGGTTAAGAATAACCCTATGGAATGGTGGTATGATATGAGTTCCACTACTCACATAGGCATGGATAAGGATATGTTTAAGACCTATCAAAGATGCGAGAGTGAGGAGCGGTTGTTCATGTGTAACACCGACTCGTCCAAGATTGAAGGTCGTGGCACAGTGGTGCTAAGGATGACTTCGGGAAGTGAGATTACACTCCAAAATGTGAAGCATGTGCCAGACATGCGGAAGAATCTGATTTCCGGGATGCTGATTAGCGAGGATGGATTTACGGTAACTTTGGAGTCTGATAAGCTTGTTCTCAAGAAGAATGGGATGTATATGGGTGAGGGTTATGCTGAAAGGGGACTAGTCAAGATGAATGTTCTGACAGTCTTTCCATAATAATGTTGTAACCTATAATGTTTCCTTTAATGAGAAAAACCCATTTGAATATTTGGTTGAGTCTTTCAATATTTGGTATGATAAGGTTAGATATGTGAATTAATAATCTATCAAAAAGATTGATTAATTTGAACCTAATTCTTATATGCAAATCAAGTAAAAGACTAAAGTGAAGTTTGCATAGAAGCTAAACTCACTAAAACACCATCCCATCAAATGGAGAGAACAACCAATGTGTGTGATTTAGTGTACACAACATTGGATACATGAGGCGAAAGAGAAGTAAATCCCAAATCGAATAGAGCCAATCCGAAACGGACTTGGTTTGAGATTAAATTTTGGTTTTGAATTTGGTCAATGAATTTATTTTCTTGAACCAAATTTGAATCAATATTATGATTAATTTTGTAATTAAAATTATCATAAATCTCCACTATAATTTGATATTTCTAACGTATGCAAATGAATGGTGTGGGATGGTGCGATTTAACTTTGATTTCTAAAATTAATGAAAGAAACGTTTGTGTCATTATGGGCATAAGATACGTTGTTTATTTGACTTTCCTATAAGAGGAGAAACATTCATCAACCAAAGAGACATATTGAGATAAAATCATCTCGGAAAAACTATAAGAAATAGTTTGTAGTCTTAAAAAGATGAAAAATACGTTGTTGGAGGAATCTGGATTAGTCCAAAAATGTGGGGGACAACGTCGCTTACCACAAATTATATCCTAGACAGAATACCACACAAGGTCATTGGTTAAACACCGTATGGACTATGGAAAGGTGTTGTACTTTCGTACAAATACCTAAAAGTGTGGGGGTACCTGGATTAACGTCGCAGTGCCACCTCCTAGAAAGGTCAAAATTGGACCTAAATCAGTGGATCAGTCAAATTATGCGCTTGTTAAGTGGCATGTTTGATGTGAATGACTGATTAATATGTATAATGGTAAATTTCGTCATATGAGAAAATGACATAAAACCATTAGACATTTCATCTCAAATTGAGTAATCATGATGATTACATCAAGTAAAGTGACAACCTAGAGGATCCTTAAAGGTTGGTCTCGAGATCATGTGGTAAAATCATCAAGAGGAATGGGTTTAAAGCCTATGACTTAAGAGGAGGTTTGGCGGTAACTCCACCTACGTGACTGGAGATCCCAAGATGTAGATTCAAAGAGAAAACAAAGTCAAACTGAATCTACTAAGAGCACTGTGAGACTTTTGTCTCTACCCAGTTCCTAGGATGATTGTACAGTGCTACCTGTATGTGTAGAGGATAAGCATTTGCTTTTAATGATTTGAGTCCATAGCTTTGAAATATAAGTGAAGTATTACAAGATACTTCTTAAAACAAAGCTAATGGCAAATCACCTTGTGAGTGTGAAATGGGGCCGAATCTAGGAGAATGAAGGAAAGGTTATATTCTCCAAGTTCACTCATGATTATCAGGCATGTTGACGGCCAAAATGAACACAATAGAGAACCTAGTTCTGTGAGAGAATGAAACTGTGATATAGTTGTTGTTTCGGTTTACATCAAAGTCCGGGTGGTTCAAGACATCATGTTCACCTCCTGGTCGAGTAAACCTACAACTATTAATAATGACTGGTTCAAGGCTGAAAAGCTACTAGCTCAGATACAGTGGATTTTTCGCTTGTACTCTCAAAAGTCCGTTTTCGAGTCGTCATGTGTACAGAGTCATTTCTATTCATGTGGGGGATTGTTGGAACTCGTTTTTGACGAAATGATTTTAGACCATTTTCCGGTATGGTTTCCGGTGGAAACGTCTATCTGAATGACCGGTTTTTGGGGCACGATGAAATCGTTGTCGTGAGCACTATAACATAGTGTATCTAGTTGTCAAAATCGGAGTTAGTTTGAATGAGAAAGGGAGGTCCAAAGTGGGTATCTTGGAAAGCTTGTAAAGCTTTAAATTTGGCTAAGTGTAAAAATTAGCAAATGACCCAAATTGGAAGTTTGGATGAAAAATCCAAAGTATATAAAGTGGAGAATTCATAAGAAGGTTAAAAACCTTGTGTACACTTTAGTGTATTGTAAAGAAGAGATATCCGGGCCACACTTTAATCTTGGGCTTTGGAGTTTTTGAAATGGGTCTTTGATTCAAAAGATTAATTCTTTTGGTCTAAATCATTTTTGAATTATGTGTGGATAAAGTCAACACATATCTCTTCTAATTAATGAGATTAACGTGAATTGATTTTGGCCTTTAAGCTAGAAATCAGTTTTTATTATTTTGTAACATCCAAATAATAATCACGTTAATAATGAGAATGAATTCTCAAATCTCCACTTTAAAGCCGTACATTTGTGTACGCTGGCTTAGTGGCTATATATTGAAGCCATGACATTTCTCATGATATAGAGAATTACCAATACAAATCCTTCACAATTCTTTTTTCTCTTTTATTTTTTTGATTTGTGTCTGAGAGTACACACATAATTTGGGTTCGTTAGCTTCCATTCTCGAGTATTGCTGAATAGTCGATCCTGTGGTTGTATCCTGGGATTCTGATTGCATCAAAACCGTCACACTACGGGCAATTAAAGAATTAAGGAAAGAGTGTCTCCACTCCACACAAACCATTCTTCATTCTTCGTAATTTTGGTATTGATCAAACACTATCTTGTTGATATATCATGGTTTTTACCGGTTTTCGACCATGGTATAAGTCCTTTTATCGAGTCTTTTCGTTGTATTTCGAGTCTTTTTAGTGTCTTAACAGGTTATTACACGTGAGGAGCTTATATGGTGAATACGGTGCATTTTGAAGCGTAAACAAGGTTGGAGCCGGATTTTGCAAGAAAAGAAGTTGATATGAAGCGGCCTGTCGATCGACAGCCCAAAGAAGGACGATCGATCGACAGCTACATTGAAGCCTGTCGATCGACAGACACATAGACGATCGATCGACAGGCCAGCGCAGAAACCAACTTAAATACGTTTTAAAGAAGGAAATTCGCCAGTTAATGGGCCGAGAGCTACAATAGACCGTCATAAAAGCCCACCACGAGTTTTACCTCTATTAATAGTTTATTTTAGGTTTTTAGATTAAGGACTTAGATTTAACTTAACAAAGTTTAGAGAGAGATTTTTAGGGTTTTTAGGGAGACAAGTTTACTTCATTACTTTGAGATTCTTCGAACCCTATTGTAATTCTTCTTTTACTCTTTCTTTATGCAGTATTATTCAGCTATGATTTGCTTTGCTGCCATGTCTGAGTAGTTTGCTTGTTAGGTTTAGGGTAGTTCGAATGGAATGATGATGAATTGTTAGGGTAAACTCACTTGTTAGGATTATCTGTTAGGTTCTTCACCTAGATTGCTTTAACTCTGATTTAGAATTGATCACTCTAAATTAGTTATCTTAGGTTGATAGATTGACACGAAAGTGTAATTGATTAGCCAGAACTAGATCTTAGGTGAGCAAAATTACTTATTCGCAAAGAAATTTGGTTTAGGGATTTTGTGAACAAATTGGACTTGAATTTAATGCTTGTTTAAATTGATTGAATTCGCAAAGAAATTTGGTTTTCTAGGGTTTAGACATAGTTAGTTTTCGCAACGACAGTTGGTTAATTATACATTAGTGTTCCAAGTTCTAGAACGGTTCTTAATTAAATCCTGATTCTGTTTAACCTGCAATTCTGATTCATCCTGAGAATTACCCAAAAGCCTAGCACTTTGTTTAATTGAATTTTAAATCAACAATCTTTCTCTATTTCGATTTGCTTTTGTCTTTATTTTATATTATTTTACTTAGCCGAATTTGAAGTCAATATTCCTATCGTTTGATTTGACTCCCAGTGATTCGACCCCTACTACGACGACCTCTTAATTTGAGAGAGTAGCTCAGGGTAAATTTGAGCATATCAAATTTTGGCGCCGTTGCCGGGGAGTCAAAATCTTCCATAGGATTTTGATTCTATAATTCTGACTAAGTTTTTATTTTTCGTTTTTACGCGTTTTTCTTTTGTTTTTGGTGTTTCAGGTTTATGCCTTCTAGCAGAACCAGAAGCAACAAGGATAAAGAGTTAGCAGATTTTGTTCCAGAATTGGGAATTTTGGAAAGGGAAAACAGACGACAAGCAAAGTTAGCTAAGATGGTTAATCGAGCTGTAGTCGTTTTTCGGAATGCTGAAGGAGAGAATGTTGATCGAGATGGTAATCGATACAACAATCAGGGAGACCCAATTGATGAAGCTGGTAATATCATCGAGTTTGAGGATCCGATTGCAGCAGAGCGTGCTGAACTAGATCATCAAAGGGTTGAGTTAGAGCGCCAGCGCGCTGAGATCGAGCATCTGGCTCGGGCGAATCGTAGACCTCAGGAAGTTGTAGTGAACCGACGCGCTTTGGGTGATTACAACCGACCTGAAGAGTACTATGCTAACAGGGCAGCGATCCGAGCTCCTGGATTCGCTAGGCAAGACTTTGAGCTGAAGCCTGCTTTCTTCTCACTAGTAGCTCAGCATCAATTCCATGGACATCATGCAGAACATCCCATGGATCATCTTGAGAGGTTCGAAGACCTCGCATCTAGCATCAAGGCAAATGGGGTGTCTCTCGATTACATCTTCTGTAAGCTATTCCCACACTCTCTAGCTGGGGATGCAGCCTACTGGCTGAAGCAGTTGGAGCCTGGCTCACTGACCACTTGGAACGATATAAAGAATGCTTTCCTCAGTCACTTCTATGATGAGTCACGTTCAGAAGATCTACGAGCTAAGATCCAAACATTCTTTCAGAATCCGACAGAATCTTTCAAGGCTGCGTGGGAAAGGTTCAAGGGATATCAGAGAGATTGTCCTCATCACGGGTTTACAGAGGTTCAGTTGCTGGGAATATTCTACAGAGGAATGGATTGGAGACATCAGATGACTCTAGATGCTTCGAGTAATGGAAATTTTAAAACCAGGTTTCCAGCTGATTGCCTTGAGCTCATCAAGAACGTGTCTACTAGCAATAGTACAAAGAAGATTGATGAGGAAAGGAGAAGAGGAGCTGGTCAAACAAATGGAGCTGAGATTGTTGAGGAAGATGTTAATTACATCAACCAGAATGGCTACCAGAATCAGCGGTATGGGAATCAGTCAGAGAATAAGGGATACAACAATTACAATCAGAGGAACTACGGATCTTCATCGTATCAACCGACTCCTGCTAAGTCTTCAGAAAACGACATGAAGAGTACACTCGAACAGATTCTTGAAGGCCAACAAAGTCTAGCAGTAAATGTCAATGGGAAGATTGACGGGCTTTACACTACTCTCAATAGAAAAATGGATGGGTTCTACACTGATCTCAATGGGAAAATAGAAGCCATCAACATTCACTTGAAGAAGCTTGATACTCAGGTTGCTCAGACTGCTGAAAATGTAATGAGACAAGAAGGTCGTCTTCCAGGGAAATCTGACATGAACCCAAAGCATTTCTCCAATTCAATCACGTTAAAGAGTGAAGAACAACTGTTTCCAACTGTTGAGAAGTGCGAAGATGAAGCCTTGCTCGTGGTTCCTGAAGAAAATTTTAATTTTGAGATTTCGGAGGGCCTGTCGATCGACAGACCAGGTGGTTGTCGATCGACAGCTACAGAAAATCTCTATACGAACACGATTTCAGCAACCCTGTCGATCGACACACCTTGTGTTGATCGATCGACAGCCCCGAAAAATGCAGAGGTTTTCGAATGTCAGTCTGAAACTGCCATTGAACGTGTCTACAAGCCCAAGATTCCGTATCCAAGGAGTCTGTACCCCTCATGCACCGACCAAGGCAGTCAAAGAGCATCTAAGGTCCAAGAGAAACAAGCTCCAACATCATTGAGGAAGCTGCCAAAGTTGTTGAATCCAGGGATGTTTGTGGTTCCCTGTTCGATCAATGGTGTAGAATTGAAGGATTCTTTATGCGACACAGGAGCTAATGTGAATGTTATGTGTGAAGCTGTTGCAAAGAAGCTAGGAATCTTGGAATTACAACCCTTAAGGACTCCTATCGAGCTCATAGATAGATCATGTACGATTTCTAAAGGCTTCATTCCTGACGTATCGATTCAAATAGGAGATTGTCTTGTTCCTACGGACTTCTACATCATTGAGAGAAAGGATGAAATCTGTAAACCATTGGTTCTTGGTGCACAGTTCCTTGCAACAGTGGGAGCAATGGTGGATTTTCCTAATAAGCGGATCTCCTTCTCGAACATCAACAAGAAAGTTTTCTATTCTTCGGTTCTTGTCACAGCAGCTTCCTGTATGAGTGTCAATGTTGGAGATACGCTGGGTTTTGAAAATGAGACGAAGAAGGTTCGAAACATCCTCAAGCTGGTTCCTCCCATTCCACGTCATGATGACAACATTCCAGCAAGTTCGAAGTGCCAAAAGATCCCCAAGGTGAAGCGCAGAAAGACCTCTAAAGCATTCTCCAAGTTCAGAATTGTCATTCCTTCGGAGTTGAGGGAGAAGGGAGAGGTAGTTGTCCAAGAGATGTTCGAAAATACTATGAAGCTCTTTCCTGGTATTGTTCCTTGCAAGTCTGGGGGAGTGCATTTCAGTGATCCACCTCCAACCTGAACATCATCCGCAGTCTAGCTAATGACCGAAAACAAGCGCTTGGTGGGAGGCAACCCACCTGTAAGTTTTTCTTTTCTTTTGAGTCATTTTTCTTTATTTGAGTCAGTTAGTTCTTTGTTTCTATTTGCTTTTTCAAAATTTGTGGAACTTGTTGTTTGCGACTCTATGCTGTGGTATTTGATGGTGTTTTGTTTCAGTGATCTTCAGTTTTCCTTTAGATTTCTCCAACAACAGAAGTCGTCAAAGCCAAGTTTTCAGAATTTCCGAGAGCTTGTCGATCGACAGCCCCATGAATCCCTGTCGATCGACACACCTTGTGTTGATCGATCGACAGGCCAGCAGAACAGGTCCGAATTTCATTCTTTTCACAAATTTTCTGACTTTTTCTTTTCCTTTTCACCAATCTCAGATTTAATAACACTGGGGACAGTGTTGTTTAAGTCTGGGGGAGGTAGTTACTAACATTGTTTTCTATTTTGGAGTCAAAAATTTGTTTTTATTGAGTCAAAATGTAGGGAATAATGATCTTTCTTAGGAATAAAGCTTAGTTTTTGAAACTTTTAGCTGTTGCGATGAAGCCTTTGGATGGAACGAATTCGAAATCAGATGATAGTACAGGTTCCCCTCTTATCACAATTTGCAGAACGAAGTAGATCAAACTCCAGACTAGCACACTTGATCTCCATTTCGCTATATTCTCTTTGATGATATCACGACAGTAAAACATTCAGGACTCCTTATTCTCTTTACCACTCTTTGTTGTTCCTGAATGGCCAGCTCATTTTTAGTTGGTACCCAACCCCTAACCTTAACCATTGTTCAAGCCTCATGCAATCTTTTTCCTTTTGTTTTATGTGCAGGCATGTGTATAAACTCCGGAGAGAAAGAGGTCCGACGCAGTTTTTCATTCACAAAAATTGCACGGAGAAAGGATTTGGTAGGAGTACTTGAAAGAGAGCAGCAATGCTAAGCGTTCTTTGGGACTTAATACACAACAATGGTAATTTTCGAGACTAATATCTTTGTAAAATCATTTCCCCCCTTAGAGTTATGGAAAAAAAAAAAAAAAAAAAAAAAAAAAAAAAAAAAAAAAAAAAAAAAAAAAAAAATCTTTTATTTCGAAAAATAAGTAAGGGAAAGGGAAATGATTATTTAAATAAGTCTCTAGCTTCAAAAGAAAAGTCCCAAAGAATGAAAAAGTTGGATGTGGAAAGTGGAACGTGATTATATGAAGGTGTTTGGTTCCTGATAACGTTTTGGAGGAGGGAGTGCAATGTGAATGAGAAACTGTGGGCATCAACTGGACCCGACTCTCTCTTGTGATTATGCATAATGTCTGCATCCACCAAATAGAATCCGGTAACCCTAAACACTCTTTAGCTCCACTTAAACACAAAAGCCTTTTACATCACACCTAGCCCTTTTACTTGGTTGATATCATTGGAGAGAATTCCATCATCACTTCGATCGAGTGTACGACAGTTAGGAGGATGTGAAACTGATGGGTTTGCAGGTTAAGATTTGAGGCCCAACCTATGATGGTTGAGATTCGTGACCGCCAAAGGTACTTTGTTTACATGCAGCGAAAGAGTCGAGAAAGCGAAAGCAATGTTCCCAAAGATAAGTAAGTTCTCGCGATTTTCAAACCTCAACTTCAGTTTTAGTCTCTAGTTTGCTTGAGGGCAAGCAAAAGCTAAGTCTGGGGGAGTTGATATATCATGGTTTTTACCGGTTTTCGACCATGGTATAAGTCCTTTTATCGAGTCTTTTCGTTGTATTTCGAGTCTTTTTAGTGTCTTAACAGGTTATTACACGTGAGGAGCTTATATGGTGAATACGGTGCATTTTGAAGCGTAAACAAGGTTGGAGCCGGATTTTGCAAGAAAAGAAGTTGATATGAAGCGGCCTGTCGATCGACAGCCCAAAGAAGGACGATCGATCGACAGCTACATTGAAGCCTGTCGATCGACAGACACATAGACGATCGATCGACAGGCCAGCGCAGAAACCAACTTAAATACGTTTTAAAGAAGGAAATTCGCCAGTTAATGGGCCGAGAGCTACAATAGACCGTCATAAAAGCCCACCACGAGTTTTACCTCTATTAATAGTTTATTTTAGGTTTTTAGATTAAGGACTTAGATTTAACTTAACAAAGTTTAGAGAGAGATTTTTAGGGTTTTTAGGGAGACAAGTTTACTTCATTACTTTGAGATTCTTCGAACCCTATTGTAATTCTTCTTTTACTCTTTCTTTATGCAGTATTATTCAGCTATGATTTGCTTTGCTGCCATGTCTGAGTAGTTTGCTTGTTAGGTTTAGGGTAGTTCGAATGGAATGATGATGAATTGTTAGGGTAAACTCACTTGTTAGGATTATCTGTTAGGTTCTTCACCTAGATTGCTTTAACTCTGATTTAGAATTGATCACTCTAAATTAGTTATCTTAGGTTGATAGATTGACACGAAAGTGTAATTGATTAGCCAGAACTAGATCTTAGGTGAGCAAAATTACTTATTCGCAAAGAAATTTGGTTTAGGGATTTTGTGAACAAATTGGACTTGAATTTAATGCTTGTTTAAATTGATTGAATTCGCAAAGAAATTTGGTTTTCTAGGGTTTAGACATAGTTAGTTTTCGCAACGACAGTTGGTTAATTATACATTAGTGTTCCAAGTTCTAGAACGGTTCTTAATTAAATCCTGATTCTGTTTAACCTGCAATTCTGATTCATCCTGAGAATTACCCAAAAGCCTAGCACTTTGTTTAATTGAATTTTAAATCAACAATCTTTCTCTATTTCGATTTGCTTTTGTCTTTATTTTATATTATTTTACTTAGCCGAATTTGAAGTCAATATTCCTATCGTTTGATTTGACTCCCAGTGATTCGACCCCTACTACGACGACCTCTTAATTTGAGAGAGTAGCTCAGGGTAAATTTGAGCATATCACTTGTATCTGTTTTTTATTATTAATCGAAACAATATTCAGTTTAGTTTTGCCATATCGTAGAAATCGGGTTCCTATAGTTTGGAGAGGGTCAAAGAATTTAGACGCCCTAAGGACTCAACCGCTGATTGCCCAGTTCATGCCATTCTTTCAGATACTGATTCAGAAGGCGAAGAAGAAGAATCTGAATCTGAAGATGACGACAATTCAATTGACAGTAGTGATGAGTAACGTCTACCACATCTTTGGTGATTTCTACAATCATTTGGACAAGTAAACTCTTGTTATGATCATTTTGAAGTTTGCTATGACAAACATTATCAGTTGCAGTGGTTATTGTTCTCTTTTTCGATAATTTCATAGTTTCAGTGGGTGTGTGTATGTCCATCTTTGCTCTAATGAACCTTATGAGCGTGTAAGTTCCTTGACAGAGTTGGAAGAGATTTAAAACATTTCTTGCAACGCAAATCAAACTCTTTCAGGAAAATTGCTTTCTTTTCCGAAAATGGATCCTAAAAAAAATCTGACTAACAAGACTAGCAAGATTGTAGAAACAGAGTTCAAAACATAAAAACAACAAACAAACAGAAAAATAGAGCTCTGAAGAAACAAAGTATAAGTCTAAGCATCGCCCCACCCAGTAGGGCAGGTCGAAATTCATCACGAGGCTAACTTGTACTGCCTCTCCCATCATCCAGTATCATGTCTCTAAGCCGCACTGATTCTCCCCTGGAAATGTAGGTTTGATATCGCTTATCCCTGGTCACACTCTTACCGATCTCAAAGGCTAGCTTATTAGCTAATCAAAATGTGAGAGAGTGGACTTGTTTCTGGTTGAGTCACCCACTGTACAAAGGACTAAGACCAACGGCTATGGTGAATAACCTCACTTGTCTGGTTCCGAGAAAGCCATGCTACACCTTAATTTTCCGTTGCGTTTCTCCATGAACTACTAATATCTTTATCCTTCTTTCTATAAAATATTATGCTTCTTCTCAAATAGTGTTAGAATCCACACAAACAAATCCATAAAATGTGAGATATTTGGTGTGAAACCAGTCTAGTTGAATTACATTTGAAAACCAGAGTCTTCACGATTGTTGGGTCATAAACCAGAAGGAACCACGTACGTTGAAGAATTATATGGGCCTAGGCCCAATATTTCATTAAAACATTGGCCCACGACAAGACAAACTGTTCTCGTAAATACATATGGTAAATTAGAGATGGAATCGGAAAGGTCCGAAAACTTAAAGATACAGAAGTCGAACGGTCTGAAACTAAACTTGACTCACTTGTTTATATATTTGAGTGATGTAACATATGGGGCCGCCTATGGAAATCAACAAATAAATGGTGGTGTCAGACCTCTTCTTGCACAACACAACTGATTGGGATATAAGGAAAATCAAAAACTTACTCCCCAATTATGAAGCAAACATATTCCAAATCAAACCAAGCAGGATGGGAGCCGAAGATAAATGGGTCTGGTTAGGAACACCCTCCGGGGAGTACCAAGCAAAATCAGGGTATCACGCAGCAAAAGCAAACACCCTCTTTGAGACCAGTTCCCCAGCTTCAAATGCGGACTGGAATGCAGAAATCTGGAACCTCAATACTTCCCCAAAATTGAAGCTTTTCATGTGGAAGGTCCTGAGTGGTGCTCTACCAACCGGAGAAGCCCTGAATACACGGGGAGTTACACAACAGTCCCTCTGCATACACTGCGGCTTACCAGAAAGAACGCTCCACCTCCTCTTCCAATGTGATTTCGCCAAACAAGTTTGGCAGAACCTCCCAGTCAAGGTACCACTCATAACTCAGCTGCTCCCTGACGCCTTAACGGGTTGCAAAGAAGTGAGAAAACTCCTATGTCTGCCACCAATTGGCATTAACTCGGCCCCTTTACATCCATGGGTTTGCTAGAACATATGGACCACAAGGAACAATAAAATTTTCAGCAAACGCTCCTTCTCTCCGAAGGAAACAGTGTCCAAGGCACTGGAAGATGCTAAGGAATGGCTCAACAGCCAAGAGCTACTCCGCAGTACCAATACGATGAGTAATCGATCTCTTCAGAACATACCTGGGCAGAGTGTAGATGGCGATACAGAGCAGTGGTTCACGGATGCGGCCTGGCTAAAGGAAGACGGTGCAGCAGGTTTTGGATGGATAAGACGGAACCAGCACGGCACCACAACCGATCTGCAATCATCTTCTATGCTCCAAGTCTCTTCGCCGCTAGCAGCTGAAGCTTTAGCTATGCGCGAAGCCCTAATGTATGCGATGGCTATAGACCGATGCAACTTCCGATTGGCCTCAGACTCACAGATCCTTGTCAATCTAATCAAGAAAAGAGAAGAAAAGTTTGAGATTCATGGGATCCTCCGAGACATCTCACTTCTCGCTTTCAATCTTAATGTAACCTTTGATTATGTTCAAAGGGGAAAAAACATAGAAGCTGATTCCCTTGCAAAATCAGCTCTCTTAACTGTACCGGTTCAAACCGGCTAAACCAACTAAATCGCATGAACCGAAACTTTTGATCAAAAAAAAAAAAAAAAAGAGTGATGTAACATTTACTTTTTCCCCGGAAAATGGCTTCATCCTCTACCAAGCCTCCTCCTCTGCTGGTGAAAGAAAACTGGTATGGGGTGACTGTTTGAGACTTTTGTCTTGCATTGTTATTTTAAATGGGTGTAGAGGATTTATAGGAACTCTGGCTTTAAAAAATTAAAAAATTAATTTTAGAGACTTAACAAAAAACTGTCGAACAAAGAGGAAAAAATAAATGAAATGGCTGTGAGAACTTACAATGTTGTTTCCTTGTACTTTTATTTCCAGAGGAGACAAAATCAAAGTTTATGTTCGACGGTTGGATTTGTAAGAAATGGACAGAATCAGTGAATTCGCTGATGATTTAATGGTGAAGATACTATATTTCGTTCCAACAAAAGTCGTTGTATCTACTAGCATTTTGTCTAAGTGATGGGAGTTTCTTTGGATGTGGTTTCCTAAACTCGACTATGATAGTTGGCACCCTGCAGTTGACAAGTGATATATCATGGTTTTCGCGGGTTTTCAACCATGATATAAGTCCTTTTATCGAGTATTTTCGTTGTTTTCGAGTCCTTTTAGTATCATAATAGGCTATTATTCGTGGGGAGCTTAATTGACGATTATGGTGCATTTTGGAGCATAAATGGGAGAGAATCCGAAGTTACAAGTTCAGAAGAAGAAATTTGGTTCTTTGTGAGTGTCGATCGACACACTCTATGAGTGTCGATCGACACACTCGTTTTACAAGCGAAGAAGCAGAATTTTAGGCGCCTGTCGATCGACACACCTGATGAGTGTCGATCGACACACACACTAAAAGTAACGACGGCTTGATTTTTAAAGAATTGAAGAATTTCCTTTTTGTCCCAGAAGTTATCAGAGAAGCCCACCATGAATTTCAAAACATTATTTATACTTTGCTTTTTAGTTTTTAGCTTTTTACCTTAGTTTCTATTGAACAAATTGAGAGAGAGTTTTTGAGAGTTTTAGGGAGACAAGTCTACTACGTTCTTGAGATTCTTGGAACTCTTTGTAACTCTTCCTTATTCTCTTTCTTTATGCAGTATTATTTAGCTATGTCTTGTTTTGTATCCATGGCTGACTAGTTCTCTTGTTAGGTTTAGGGTTATTCGTAAGGATTGAAGATGAATTGTTAGATTAATATCACTTGTTATGATTATCAAATTGGTTCTTCATCTAGATTGCTTTAACTCTAATTTAGGATTCGCGACCCTAAATTATATATCATATGTTGATAAATTGACACGGAAGTGTAATTGATTAACTTGAACTAGATCTTAGATGAGCAAAATTTTCTATTCGCAAAGTGAATTGGTTTAGGGGTTTTGTGAACAAATTGAACTTAGACTTACGCTTGCTTAAATTGATTGAATTCACAAAACAATTTGGCTTTCTAGAGTTTAGGCATAGTTATAGTTTTCGCAATGGAAGTTGGTTAATTATACCTTAGTGTTTCAAGTTCGAGAACGGTTCTTAATTAAATCCTGACATTGTTTAATCTGCAATTTTGATTCATCCTGAAAATTTCCCAAAAGCCTAGCTATTTGTTTAATTGAATCTTAAGAAACCAAAAATCACCATATGCTTTAAATTAGTATTTGCTTTTACTTTACAATATTCGCTTAACTTAATTCGAAGTCGAACATCCTATCGTTTGATTTGACTCCCAGTGATTCGACTCGTACTACAATTGATCTCTTAATTTGAGAGAGTAGCTCAGGGTAAAATTTGAGCATATCAAATTTTGGCACCGTTGTCGGGGAGTCAAAATCACCTATAGGATTTTGATTCTAGAATTTTGACTAAGTAGTTTATTTATTTTGTTACTAATCTTTGATATCTTCTCTTTTGTTTTTGGTGTTTCAGGTGTATGCATTCTTGCAAGACCAGAAGCAACAAAGATCAAAAGCTAGCAGATTTCATTCCTGAATTGGGAGTCTTAAAACAGGAAAACAGAAAACAGGCGAAACAAGCTAAGATGGTGAATCGTGCTGTTTTTGTAATTTCGAACGCTCAAGGTGAGTTGTTTGTCAGAGAGGCAAACAGGTATAACGACCAAGGAGAAAGGGTCGATGAAGCTGGTAATGCTCTCATTGAGGCATAGCAGGTTGATGACACAGTAGCAAGAGAGCGAGCTAAGCTAGATCGTCAACGAGCTGTGTTAGAGAATAAACGTGCTGAGCTAGAACGTCAGGTTCAAGCGAATCGTCAGATTCATGATGGTGTAGTAAACCGACACACTTTGGAAGACTCCAACCGCCCTGTGGAATACTATGCCAATAGGGCAGCGATTCGGCCTCGTGGATTTCGTATGAGAGATTTTGAGTTGAAGCCCGCATACTTCTCTTTGGTGGCTCAACATCAATTCCATGGGCACCCAACCGAACATCCCATGGATCATCTTGAACGGTTCGAGGATCTTGCGTCGAGCAGCAAGGCTAATGATGTATGTGAAGATTACATCCTATGTAAGCTCTTTCCCTACTCTCTTGCTGGACAGGCAGCCTCTTGGCTAAAGCTGTTGGAGCCAGGCTCACTGACGACTTAGGATGACACCAAGAACACTTTTCTGAACCATTTCTACGATGAGTCGCGTTCAGAGGATCTGTGAGCTAAGATCTCAACATTCTCTCAGGGGCCAACCAAAGCCTTTAAGGCTTCATGGAATCGTTTCAAAGGATATCAGAGAGATTGTCCTCACCACGGGTTTACAGAGGTTTAGTTGCTGGGCTTCTACAGAGGTGTGGATTGGAAGCATCAGATGGCTTTAGATGCTGCGAGTAATGGGAACTTCAAAACCATATTTCCAGCTAACTGTCTCATGCTCATCAAGAACGTGGCTACAAGCAACAGTACAAAGAAGATTGACGAGGAGAGACGAAGAGAAGCAGGTATGTCAGGTGGAGTTGAGATTGCTGAGGTAAAGGCTAAGATTGATTCGGTTCACAATCTTCTAGCGGGGAAGAAGTCGGTTCAATTTGCTGAGGAAGTTGACACATTCTTTCAAGATGATGATATGGAACAAGAAGATGTCAACTACATCAACCAGAATGGGTATTCGAATCAAAGGTTTGGGAATCAGTTAGAGAACAGAGGTTACAACAGTTACAATCAGAGGAACTCATTCTCGGGAACTCCTAGCTCTCCTAACTATGCTCAAAAGTCTCAGTATCAGAAGCCATTTGGCAGCAGCAACAACCAAAGGAGCTATGGATCTTCATCTTATCAGCCAATTCCAGCTAAGTCTTCTGAAAGCGACACGAAAGCTATGCTTGAGCAGCTTCTTAAAGGACATCAATAGTTGACAGTGAACCTCAATGGGAAGATGGACAGATTTGAATGGAAAGATTGAGGCTATGAACATTCGCATGAAAAAGCTAGATGTCCAGGTTGCTCAAACTGCCGAAAGTGTGAGAAGACAAGAAGGTTATCTTCCATAGAAGATGGACATTAACCCAAAACACTTCTCCAATTCGGTCATATTGAAGAGTGAAGAACAAGTGATTTCAACTATTGACAAGTGTGAAGATGAGGATTGGCTCGTGGTTCTTGAAGAAAACTTGAAATTGTGGAATGCAGATTTTGCGTCGATCGATACACCTCCTGGTGTCGATCGACACCAAGATCTGACGGCAATTTCGAAACAGACAGTGTCGATCGACACACTATGAGTGTCGATCGACACCTATGGAAAATTTCTGTACGAACATGAATCGATCAACAGTGTCGATCGACACCACTGGGGAGTGTCGATCGACACCACTGGGAGACACATAAAACTTGAAAAATCAGCCTGAAATCGCCGTCGAACGTGTCTACAAGCCCAATATTCCGTAACCAAGGAGTTTATATCCTTCACCTATCAACCATGGCAGTGACAACGCACTTAAGGATAAATGGAAACAAAATCCAACATCATTGAGGAAGCTACCTAAGTTGTTGAATTTAGGGATGTTCGTTGTTCCGTACTCAATCAAATGTAAGGAATTGAAGGATTCTCTTTGTGACACAGGAGCCAATGTGAACGTCATGTCTGAGGCTGTTGCAAAGAAGCTAGGGATTTTGGAGTTACAACCTTCAAAGACATATATCGAGCTTATAAATAGATCGTGTACAATTTTAAAAGGCTTCATTCCTGACGTGTTGCTTCAAATAGGAGATTGTCTTGTTCGTACAGACTTTTACATCATTGAGACCAAAGATAACAACAGTAAACCATTGGTTCTTGGTGCACAGTTCCTTGCAACAGTGGGATCAATGGTGGATTTTCCTAATAAGCGAATCTCCTTCTCGAATATCAACAAGAATGTCTTCTATCCTTCAATTCTTGTCACACAGACTTCTTGTATGAGCATTAATGTTGGAGATGAGACGAAGAAGGTTCAAAACGTCCTCAAGATTGCTCCTTCCACTACATCTCATGAAGTCAACAATCCAGCAATTTCCAAGTGCAAAGAGACCCCAAAAGGCAATCGCAAAAAGACCTCAACCCCATTCTCCAAGTTCAGAATTGTCTTTCCTTCAGAGTTTAGGGAGAACGAAATGGCAGTTATCCAAGAGATGGTGAACAATACTATGAAGTTTTTTCCTGGTATTATTCCCTACAAGTTTGAGGGAGTGCACTTCAGAGATCCACCTCACATCTAAACAGCTCCGACATAGTCAAGCTAATGACTGAAAACAAGCGCTTGGTGGGAGGCAACCCACATGTAAGTCTTTTTTTTTCTTTGAGTCATTTTTCTTTCTTTTGAGTTAGTTTGTTATTTGTTTCAATTTGACTTTCAAATTTGTGAAACCTTTTATCTCATGACTATGTGTTGTGCTATTTGATCGTGTTTCGTTTGAGTGATTTACTGTGACCTTTAGACTGCTAAAATGACAGAAGCCCCAAAAAGCCATGATTGCAGATTTTCAAAGGTGTTGTTGATCGACACAGTTAGTGTGTGTTGATCGACACATCCACGCACGCCCTGTCGATCGACACACCTGATGAGTGTCGATCGACACATCCACTACACAGGTCCAAGTTTCTCGTTTTCACACAATTTTTGAGTTTTTTTTCTTTTCCTTCTCACCAATCTCAGATTTAATAACATTGGGGACAGTGTTGTTCAAGTCTGGGGTGGTAGTTGCTAACATTAATTTCTGTTTTATTGAGTCAAAATGTAGGGAACAACGATCTTTCCAAGGAACAAACGCTCAGTTTTTGCGACTTTTAGCTGTTGCGACGAAGCCTTTGGATGGAGCGAATTCGAAACCAGATGATAGTACAGGTTCCTCTCTTATCGTGTTTGCAAAACGAAGAAGATCAAACTCTGGACTACCACACTTGATCTCCATCTTTCTACTTTCTCTCTGGTGATGTCACGACAGTAATCGATCCAACATTCAGGACTCCTTTTCACCTTTTTATCAACTTTTTTTTTTATCCTAAATAGCAACTTCACTTTTAGTTGGTACCGCACCTTTAACCGTATCCTTTTTCTCAAACCTCATACCTTCTTTTTCCCTTTGTTTTATGTGCAGGCATGTGTATAAACACCGGAGAGAAAGAGGACCGACGCATTTTTTCATTTACAAAATTGCACAAGAAGAGGATTTGGTTGGAGTGACGATCGCTAGGCATTCCTTGGGATTTCACAAATACGAATGGTAATTTTCGAGACTAAATTAATGTAGATAATTCCCCCCATATTATTTAGTATATATAAAAAAAATTGACAATTTCATAAGGGAAAGGGAATGATCATTTTCAATAAGTCTCTAGCTTCTACAAAAATCCCAAGGAATGGAGTGTATGGATGTGGATAGTGGAACTTGTTATTCTTATGCTTTATGATGGTGTTTGGTTCCTGGTTACGCTTTAGAGGAGAGAGTGCAATGTGAATGAGAAACTGTGGGTATCAACTAGACGAGTCTTTCTCTTGTGTTTATGCATAACGTCTGCATCCACCAAATAAAATCTGGTAACCTAAACACCTTTAACTCCACTAAACACCAAAAGCCTTTTAACATCATACCTAGCCTTTTACTTGGTTGATATCATTGGAGAGAATTCCATCATCACTTTGATCAAGTGTGCGACAGTTAGGAGAATGTGAAATTGATGGGTTTGCAGATTAAGATTTGAGGCCCAAACTATGATGGTTGAGATTCGTGACCGCCAAAGGTACTTTGTTTATATGCAGCGAAAGAGTCAAAGAAGCGAAAGCAATGTTCCAAAGGATAAGTGAGTTCCCGTGATTTTCAAACCTCGACTTCATTCTTAGTCTCTAGTTTGCTTGAGGGCAAGCAAAAACTAAGTCTAGGGGAGTTGATATATCATGGTTTTTCCCGGTTTTCAGCCATGATATAAATCCTTTTATCGAGTCTTTTCATTGTTTTTGAGTATTTTAGTATCTAAATAGCTTATTGTTTGTGGGGAGCTTAATTGACGATTATGGTGTATTTTGGAGCATAAATGGGAGAGAAGCCGAAGTTACAAGTTCAGAAGCAGAAATTTGGTTCTCTGTCAATCGACACACTCTATGAGTGTCGATCGACACACTCGTTTTACAAGCGAAGAAGTAGAATTTTAGGCGCCTGTCTATCGACACATCTGATGAGTGTCGATCGACACACACCAGAAGTAACGACCGCTTGATTTTTAAAGAATTGAAGAATTTCCTTTTTGGCCCAGAAGTTATCAGAAAAGCCCACCACGAATTTCAGAACATTATTTATACTTTGCTTTTTAGTTTTTAGCTTTTTACCTTAGCTTTTATTGAACAAATTGAGAGAGAGTTTTTGAGAGTTTTAGGGAGACAAGTCTACTACGTTCTTGAGATTCTTCGAACTCTTTGTAACTCTTCCTTATTCTCTTTCTTTATGCAGTATTATTCAGCTATGTCTTGTTTTGCATCCATGGCTGACTAGTTCTCTTGTTAGGTTTAGGGTTATTCGTAAGGATTGAAGATGAATTGTTAGATTAATATCACATGTTATGATTATCAAATTGGTTCTTCATCTAGATTGATTTAACTCTAATTTAGGATTCGCGACCCTAAATTAGATATCGTAGGTTGATAAATTGACACGGAAGTGTAATTAATTAACTTGAACTAGATCTTAGATGAGCAAAATTTCCTATTCGCAAAGGAATTTGGTTTAGGGGTTTTGTGAATAAATTGAACTTAGACTTAACGCTTGCTTAAATTGATTGAATTCGCAAAGAAATTTGGCTTTCTAGAGTTTAGGCGTAGTTAGTTTTTGCAACGGAAGTTGGTTAATTATACCTTAGTGTTTCAAGTTCGAGAACGGTTCTTAATTAAATCCTTACATTGGTTAATCTGCAATTTTTATTCATCCTGAGAATTTCTCAAAAACCTAGCTATTTGTTTAATTGAATCTTAAGAAACCAAAAATCACCATCTGCTTTAAATTAGTTTTTGCTTTTACTTTACATTATTCGCTTAGCTCAATTCGAAGTCGAACATCCTATCGTTTGATTTGACTCCCAGTGATTCGACCCCTACTACAATTGATCTCTTAATTTGAGAGAGTAGCTCATGGTTAAATTTGAGCATATCAACAAGAATCTGTCATTACATAGAGCTTTGGTCATCGAAAGCTTGCGTCTTGAATTAAGTCGTTCTACTAAACCTGAAGTTATCAGACACTGGGTTGGAATTGCAGTCTCTCGCTATGTACGTGAGCTGGAAATTGTTAATTATTATTCGGATAATGATGAAGACATGTTTCTGAGTAGCTTCTATACCTGCAAATCGCTCGTGGTCTTGAAACTCAGTCACGTGACTCTCATGGCTTGTTTTCATTCTCTGAAAACTTTGCAAGTTAACAGTGTGAAATACACAGATGAAGCATCTCTTCAACAGCTTCTTTCGATTTGTCCTGTTCTTGAAAAGCTATCTGTGTATTTTGTTGAAAATGACGATGATTATATAGAAGACTTCACTATTGCCGTCTCATCTTTGCAGAGTTTATCACTCTTTATACCTGAGGATTGTATTTTAGCTGGTATAAGATAGATATTCTTCTTTGAAGTATTTCAAACTTGAAGATTGGAATGATTTTATACACTACTACGTTGAGATTAAGAAAAAGCCTGTCAAGAAACTTAGTTTGATATAAAGAGTTTCTTGTATTATTAAGATGTTAGGGTCTCCCCTTATATACACAATCGGTTTAACCTAGTTACAAGAATGTAAATTACAAAAAGCAAAATAATTAACATCTAATTACATATGATCCCATATATCCCTCAATACCCGCCCTTAAGTTGAATTATGTAGGTCACAAATACCCAACTTACGCCTAAATAAATCAAACTCTTGAGCACCAAGAGCTTTGGTGAATATATCTGCAAGTTAAGTAGATGTGGAAACATGAACATGAGTAATAACGCCAAGTACTATCTCATCTCGTATGAAATGACAATCAAAATGAACATGCTTAGTCCGTTCATGAGCAACCGGATTAGCGCTAAGATTTATAGCCGAGAGACTATCACAATAGACAGGAATAACATATGCGCAATCAACACCAAAAGTCTCGAGCACTTGGCGAAACCAAAGAACCTCGCAAACAGTTTCAGACATGGACCGGTATTCGGCCTCAGTCGAAGAGCGAGAAACCCTATCTTGCTTTCTTGTCTTCCAAGAAACAGGTGAACCGCCCAATTGTATGAACCATGCGGTGAATGAACGATGTGTGAGTGGACAAGCACTCCAATCAGAATCACAACAAACACTAAACCGTAAATTAGAGTTAGCTCGTAACAAGATACCTTGTCCCCGACTACCTTTCAAGTATGGCACCACCCGTAATGCAGCTTCCCAATGATCAGATTTTGGAGCCTGCATGAATTGGGACCGAAGATGAATGGCGTAAGATTGTTCAGGACGTGTCACGCCAAGATAAATAAGTCTCCCTACTAAGCGACGATAACGTGTCGGATCTGAAATAGTATCACCACCAGCTAAACCCAAATTATGATTCTGTTCAATAGGATGAGACATTGGTTTAGCGCCGAACAAACCACATTCTGCAATAATATCCAAAGCGTATTTTCGTTGACATAAGTACATTCCAGACGAGTTGCGAGCAACCTCTATTCCCAATAAATATTTCAAAATCCCAAGGTCTTTCATGGGAAGACACGTACTAAGGTAGAGGTTGAATGCATTGATAATGGCCACATAACTCCCTGTGATAATGAGATCATCAACATAAACCAAAATATGTAGTCGAGTATCACCATCCAAAAACGTGAATAGAGAATAATCCTTTAAGCGTGTGTAAAACCATAATCCTTAAGAGCATGTGATAACTTTGCAAACCAAAACCGGGGAGCCTGTTTAAGACCATAAAGTGATTTATGTAAACGACAAACTTGAGATTTATCGTTTGTGGAGGAAGTCGAATATAAACCTCCTCGTCCAAATCTCCATGTAAAAATATATTATGAACATCCATTTGATGAACTTTCCAATCACGAGCAACCACAACATCCAAGAATATACGCACGGTCATCATCTTACAAACCGGTGCAAACGTTTTATTATAATCCAAACATTCAGTTTGGTTATTGCCAAGAACCACCAGTCTAGCCTTATATCGTTCCAAAGTGCCATCCGATTTATATTTCAAGGTAAAAAACCATTTACACCCCAACGCTCTCTTGCCCGGTGGTAATGGCACGACCGTCCAAGTGCCAGCTTCATGAAGAGCATCCATTTCACTACCAACTGCACATCGCCAATTTTCATCAGCTTCTACTTCGGCGTATGTTTTAGGAATAACACCAGCTGTGAGTGCTGCAAGAAAAGCTTAATGAGGAGCTGAAAATTTTGAACAATCAACATAATCATCAATAGGGTACCATGCCGAATCAACAAAATCACTATCAGACCCATCATGAGTCGTAAGTGTGACGTAATCTTGTAATTTTGGGGGCTTGATTTTTTGGCGACAACCTTTTCCCCTAGGTTCATCTTGTTCATCTGTACGGAGTGATGAAGTAAAATCCGGTGGTGGTGTATCACCAACATCAGTTGAGGAGAAAGAAGTTGTAGTTGGGGTCGTACCGGAAGTCGCACTCGATGTCACACTTTAAGTTGCACATGGAGTCGTAAGTGTTGGGAAAAATAATTCCATTACTTGGTCAATCTTGGTAAACCTGGATTATTCTCCATTGGGACATCAGGCCTGTTAGTACATCGTTTATGCCAAGTAAAGTGAGGTAATTACCTGCCATTACATGATGATACATCGTCTACGTCAGGAAAAGTGAGGTAATTACTTGTCAATACACTACAAGAAAACAGGTAATTAGTGACACCCATATTCGTCACTAAATCATCACAAATGGTCCATTTTTGACGATTTAGTGACGTTAAACGGGCGTCGCAAATTCATCGTCGCTAATTTCTGTAGTCGCAATTCAGTCACAAAATAGCGACGCAATAGTTACATATATTTTGTCGTCACAAAAAAACGACGAATTAGTGACATTTATACAAACGTCGCATATTAACGACGAATTGGTGACATTTATACAAACGTCGCATATCATTGACGAATTAATGATGATGACACAAACGTCGCATATTAGCGACTAATTAGTGACAATATTACAAACGTCGCATATTAGTGACAATGTGTGGGGTGGGAAATAAACGACTAATTTGTGACGGTTTTTGTAGTGGTGAAATTAAGACTAATTTGTGATGATCTAGGTAATCGTTAATTAGCGACAGATTAAAGATAGTCTTGGTGATGGATCAAAGTCATTCTTAGTCACAAGTTAGTCTTAAAAGTATCACAAATTAGTGACGCCGAATGTATATACAATCAATTAGCAGTTTTAATTAGTTACTAATTTGAAACGGAAATAATTTAGATTTGAGTGTTTTCAAATGCAAAAATCAAAAACAAAATGAAAGATAAACATCTTACAATTATATGTAAGTTAAGTTTTGAAGCATTAAGCTTCACAAAAGAAGGTTTAAGATACAGAAAACAGAGTTTTAGAGTACCAAAAACATAAACTTAAATGCATAAGAGAGTTTTATTAGATAGAGCGAGAGAGTTAGGTTCCATATCTTTCTGATCGAGTATCACATTAGACAGGGTTGCTTGTGGGTTCTGCAGCAGGTTCCAGAGCAGCGGAGTCGATTGAGTGGTCGTTGTTCTTCATCAACGTGTTAACCATCTTCTCCAGTTGAGCAATTCGAGACAGACTGTCCTTTAACTCGTTCGAATGACGCAGATTTTCTGCATCTCGACGCTGGTTATCTTCATCTTGTTCAGCAATCTTTTGACGAGCCTTCTTAAGGTCGTCCTGGATCTCGAACAGCGATGACGTAGATGATTCAACCTAGCTGCTTTTCCTTTTTCCATTCCCTTTCTCAAGCTGATATGTCAGTTGACCCATTCCATAAGGGTTACCCTTGGGATCGAACCTAGTACACTGCAACATACACAAATAGAATATATTCAGAAGGTCAAATCCAAGCTATAACAAGTTCACTTCTAGTCATAGACCTAAATCAAGTTCAACACCAATATATTTGAGGAACAAATAACCTTAGTGAGAAATAGTAATAAACAATGAATTCAATGGTAGAGACAATCATTCTGAAGCATAAAACACATACAAAACAAAAACAGAGAGCAAGAGAAAGGATAAAAAATCAAACATAAATTAGGAGAGAAGATTACCTTAAGGAAGATTTCGTTCTTCTGAGCCACAGTGAGATTGCGGTGAGTAGAATTCTCAGAAGCATCTGAGTTTTCTGGTGCATCTGCGTCCTGTTCCATAACCTCTTGCAGTGCGGTCTCATAAGTGTGTGCGACTTCCTTAGCTCAATGAAGGATCCATCTTTATTTGTATGAGTCCTCACAAACACTTCTCCCCATGAGACAGGACGGCCTAGTTCCTCCTCCTGCACCAGTAGAGAAGATTGATTAGGCTGATAAAGTTTGTAACAGAGAAAAATGAAAAAATGTATTACCATGTCTTGTTGAATGGTCAAGTACGATGATTGGCCTGATCTATGCCTGTGAGCTCCTAGGCCGTTACGATGCGATATACGAGAGTTTGCAGCAGTAATGCTCTTGGCCTGAACCTCTGGATTGTCCCAATGGAGGCACATATGATCCCAAAGTTTTCCACCGATCCAGATTGGCCTCACCCCTTTGGTCTTAGCTTGACTCACAATTCCCCTCATCCGCTTTGTAGCAATCGCGTTGAAATGAAACCTAACCAGCTGAGTGATCCCTATATCCGAATTGTACATGCTCTACAAGAAAATAGAGAGTTAAGCATGTATATCAGTGTAATGGAACAAAAATTGTAAATAATAAGCATGAAGCATGAAACATTACCACAAATGTTCTGAAGTATCTTTGCTGCTTGTTGATAGGTGTCACAGTCCAACTATAAAAAGGACAATCGAATTTGTGACGAAAGATTCCAGCAATGACACGGGTCAGTTTGCCTTTGTCTCGAGTAAACCTATCAAATAAAAATAAACAGAGATTAAAGAACCTACTGAAAAGAACCATGAACACACATTGATCCAAAGAGAACAATGATTAAACAACTTAGCTAACAGAAATTAGACAATGATGCAATAGGTATAAAAATACTTAACAGAAATGAGACAGTGATGAACAGCTAATAGAAATCAGAAATTATATATATAAAACACAAAGATGAGACAAGAATTAACATACCACAAACTCTTTCTCACTGTGGGAACCTCACTCAGGAGTGGCAGATTCTGGCGACCTGGAAGAGCCAAAATATTATCCAGAAGCTGCTGGTAGTCTTCCTCTTCTGCTTCCTAATCACCAACACCTTCGTAGGCACCAGGAACGGGTTCAACCTGCTGATCATCACCTTCGACATCTTCCTCATCCTCAACTTCATCTTCATCATCATCATCATATTCCATCTGTAAGTCTTCAAGATTTGGTTGGAAGTTTAGATTGAGGTTCGGAGATGGATTAGCCGGTAGAGTAGGAGACGCGACTCTCTGAGATGAAGGCCGGTTTGCTGTAGGAGGGTACTGAAGGGGAATACTCCTGGTTCGAGAACCTGAGACATTTGCTTGAGACTCTGGTGTACGCTGAGAAGGAGGCGTATTGCGGTTGGAATTAATAGAAGAAGTCTGACCGCCGGTTGGTGAATCTATGTGGTGTTGGTTCTGCTCTCTGGTTGAAACATCTTCACCACCTGCTACTCTCTTACCAAAAGACTTTGAGAGTGTCTGTGAACTGGCCGCAGAAGCAGAGGGATTCGCTTGAGCAGGTGAGAGTCTGAGAGAACCATCGCCTACAGCAGAAGGCTTCGCTGGAGCCTTTGAGAGTCTGAGAGCAGCACCGCATGAAGCAGGAAGCTTCCCCTGAGCCTTTGAGAGTGCGTGGTTACCATCGCCTGAAGAAGGAAGCTTCCCCTGAGCCTTTGAGAGTGTGTGGTTACCATCGCCTGAAGCAGGAACCTTCCGTTGAGGCTTTGAAAGGTTCTGAGAACCACCGACAGAAGTAGGAACCCTCCGTTGAGCCTTTGAGACGTTCTGAGAAGCACCGCCTGATTCATCTCTGTTAACCACCGACGGTCGCTTAGAAACACCGGTCTTGGCGATTCCACGGCCACGGCCACTTCTACCGGCACCGCCACGACCACGTGAACCTCCTCCTCTAGTTGTAGGCATATCGTAGGTTTAAAGTTTTGCTGACTCGAATAAAAGAGATGATTCGATTGAAAGAGAGATCGAATATCGAACGCAGAAGGATGGAAGAGAAATCAAAGAGAGATTGGATGAAATTTGATGGTGTACGAAGAGAAAACGGAAGATTCGAAGCTATGGCATGGTTTAGGGTTTTCCAGACTCGAATCAAAGAGATGATTCGATTGAAAGAGAGATCGAAGATCGAACGCAAAAGGATGGAAGAGAAATCAAAGAGAGATTGGATGAAATTTGATGGTATATGAAGAGTAAACGGAAGATTCGAAGCTATGGCATGGAATCGCCGTCGCTCGAGAGAGAATTTTTTTTTTTAGGGTTACTGTAGGAAATGAATTTGGGAATCAGATGTGGTTTCGTTATTAAAAAAATTCGTCGCTAATTAGTCACAAAAGCGTCGCAAGAACATTGTTTTGGAGGGAATATAACCCGCCTAAAAGCCCATGTACTTTATGGGTAGGCCCACACAGAATTCACTACAAAACAAAATGAAAATTAGTAGCAAAGTAGTGGCTAATTTATGACTATTTTGTGACACCAATCTGGTAGTGACAAATCCAAACCCTATACCCTAAACAATTTGTACCAAAAATAAGCCCAATTATATTTCCAAACATTTCCAAATGCATTTTGTGACTGATTGTTTGCTTATATGAAGCAGAGTAATAGATTTGTTGAGTTTTGTACTAAAACATCACATATAGTAAATGTTACATTAAACAACCATGTCTTTATACAAACAAAATCAATTGTGGAAACAAAGATAATTGAAAAACTTAATTCAAATTTTTTCACTCCTAAATTGTCTCATTGGTTATACATTAGAGCTAAGTACCTTGTATTTACGAAAAAAGTAATATACACTAACATTATATGGTGTTTACTTTGCAAAAAATGAAACACGGAGTAGGGAATACGTCGCAAAGTAGTCGCAAATAACTTGATCGTCGCATAAGCGTCACTAATAAGTTGGTAATTTATGACGATTTTGTGATATAGCTTTATGTAGTCGCAAAAAAATAACCCTAAACACTAAAACATTTACGGAAACCCCAAATTGTCTCTAAAGAGTCGCAGATTAGTCACAAATATTTCAAAAATAAATGTTTTTCCTACGGTTCGAACACGCCACCTCTAAGTGTGTGGTAACGTTTAGATTGTTCCAGTGTACCATTGAGCTATTGTATTTAATCAGTATTGTAAACCAATAGCACTTATATAACTCAGTCACAAATATTTCAAAAATAAATGTTTTTCCTACGGTTCGAACACGCCACCTCTAAGTATGTGGTAACGTTTAGGTTGTTCCAGTATACCATTGAGCTATTGTGTTTAATCGGTATTGTAAACCATTAGCACCTATATAACTCAATAAATAACAGACACAAAAATAAATGTATCAAATTTATAATACAAAACCAAAAATACCAACGAAATAGCATCAAATTTATAATACAAAACCAAAAATACCAACGAAATAGCATCAAATTTATATTATAAAACCAAAAATATAATTAAAATTACAAAATCAAAAACAAATACAATCTCACGAAATATTACACATAATTTGGAATCAAGGTTCAACTATCACCTTCCTCATCTGAAGATGATAAATTACATTGAAACTCATCTTCTGGATCATCATCTCCAATCTCATAATCGATGTTTTCCATTGGTTATGCTTGATCAACTAAAGAATCGACATTGATTTCCCCTACCGTAGATGACGTCAATCCCTCATCAGAAGTTTGTTGGAAAATGACGAGCTCTTTCTCTTTATACTTTCCTTGAACACGATTTCTTGGATTTACTTTCAATACAGATAGCCATACTTTCCAAGGTCGTTTAGTATTTGGGTATGTAAGATAACAAACCTGATCGGCTTGAGACCCTGACATTAAATAATTTTGTGATTAATAAATATATATCTATAGATAAATTAATTGGGATCATGAAAAATATACCTAGTATGAATGGCTCGTAGTTTGGATATCTCCCTGTTTGAAGGACATCGACAACGCCTGCCGAGCTCTTTCTTGTCCCAATGCATGGAGTAGGGTCATACCATTTGCAATTGAAAAGGACAATTTTCAAATTCAAAGATCCGGGATATGTGAGCTCGATAATATTTTGAACTTTTCCATAAAAATCATCTTCCTGAGACGCGTCAGAATAATTTTGTCCTTTCACACATACCCCATAATTCATTGTTTTCCTATGTTTTCCATGTTCCTTGGTGTGAAACATATACCCCCTTGTAAAATACATAGGCCACGATGTTGCCATGTTTAGCGGACCTTCGATTATATCGTAAACCCACAATGGAAAATCCTGTTGACTTCTTGTTGCATTCACCTGCATATTATGGTTACGTTATCCAATGCTTGATGCAGAAGAACGATTAAATAATTAATTTATAGAAAATACTTACATATTGGTAGATCCATGTGTGAAATTCATCATCTTTTTTTGATGTGACCTCCTCATTAGTTAGGTTAGGATTTTCCAATCTAATTTGTGTGTCCACCATTCTGTGTTGCCAAAACATGATTATAACATAAGGATGGAAAATGAAATAAATATGCTATACGTTTCCATTGGATGAATTATATTTACCTCTCAAACGGCAGAAAATACTCACAATTACGCAAAACATATGAGTGAGCGCTCTGATATTCCTTATCTTTCAACCAGTGATTACTACTTTGGCCACTTAGACGACCCACTTCTTTGAATATATCTGGTACATCTACATCGTATAGGGGCACTTCACCTTCGTCATACCGAGAGTTCCTGAAAACATGAACATGATATTGATATGATTGGAAGAGGAGCATAATTAACAAACATGGTAAGGTAAATTATTAATTACCTTCTTCTTCTAGCTGTGGAAATGTGTGGCGGAAAGTAGTGTTCTGAAAAGTAAGATATTTCCTCCTTCATGTACGCATGCACAATGGACGCCGCGGGATATCTTTTGTTCTTCGCTAGCCCTTTCAAGTGTCCAAAGAACCTTTCAAATGGATACATCCATCTGTATTGCACTGGACCGCCAAGCTCTGCTTCATATTGTAGGTGGATAGGAAGATGCTCCATTACATCAAAGAAAGACGGTGGAAATATTTTCTCCAGATTATAGATAATCATCACAATGTTCTCCTTCAAAACTAGGAGGCGGCTTTGATCCAATGGTCTACTGCTAAGATCACGGAAAAATGCTCCGAGTTCTGCAATTAAATTTTTTTACATAAGCCCAACATTGAAATCTTTATCTAATACGAACATAGGGATGATTGTAATGTAAATATACCTGATATTGCTTGGTGAACATTACGTGGGAGAAGTTCTGCAAATATGAAGGGAAGCAAACGCTCCATAAAAACATGGACGTCATGACTTTTCATTCCTGAAAACTTGCCACCTTTGATGTCTACACAGTTTGCTAAATCTGATACATAGCCATCTGGAAATTAAACTTCATTTTTCACCCACTCTAGTAAGGTAGCTTTTGCTTTTGCTGTTAATCTCCAAATAGGAAATGGGGCTTCGCCACTAGTGTTGAGATGAAGTTCCATCCGAGCACAAAACGTTGCGACATCTACTCTTGACTTGATATTGTCTTTCGATATGTCTTTGACATTCATAGAAGTATACACGATGTTATCATGGATATTCTTCTCGACATGCATCATATCCAGACAATTTCGTAGATTCAGATCAACCCAGTATGGAAGCTCCCAAAAGATGCTTTCTTTATGCCAATTATGCCAATTCCCATAACCACCAGGTTTAGTCTCATGTCCATTTCCACCGCATTGTGATATTTTTTGCACCCCGGTATTTACTATACGCTGGTAATTTTGTTCACCCATCCACGTATCTGGCGGACTATCGTCTACGGCGTTTTTTCCCTTTAGAAAATTAACTTTATTCTTTCGTAACGGATGATTCTCCGGTAGAAATCTTCTATGGTTGTCGAACCAACACGTCTTCCTACCAGCTGGCAAGTAAAAAGCATTTGTATCACTCATATAAATTGGACATGCTAAATTTCCATGTGTTGTCCATCCCGATAACATCCCATATGTCGGAAAATCACTTATCGTCCAGAGGAGAATAGCCTTAAGGTTCAAGTTTTGATTTAACGATACATCATACGCCTCCACTCCATGATTCCATAAGTCCTTTAACTCCTCGATCAATGGTTGGAGAAAAACATCAAGACTGCCTCGTGGATGATTTGGTCCTGAATTCAAAATTGTTAGAAACAAATACTCCCTTCTCATCACCATGTTTGGGGGCAAGTTTTAGGGTGTCATGATCACATGCCACAATGAATGGTTTTTTGACATACCAAAAGGATTAAAACCGTCGGTACATAATCCCAAATACACGTTTCGCGTTTCCTCCGCAAATCGTGGATGTATTTGATTGAAATTCTTCCACTCTGCCGCATCAGATGGATGAACCATTATTCCGTCTTCTGTCTGGTGCTCAGCATGCCACCTCATCGCAGCTGCAGTCCTCTCGGATTGGTACATCCTCTTTAATCTGTCACTGATTGGTAGATACCACATCTTGCTGAACGGTATTTTAGTACGCCCCCCACTAGCCTTGTATCTCGATTTTTCACAAAACCTACAATGCTCCAACAGCGCGTCTTTTTTCCAGAAGAGCATACAATTATCTACACATACATCATATGTATGGTACGGCAGTCCTAACTTTCGCATCAATGTTTCTGTCTCATAGTAAGAACCAGTTGTATTATTACACTACAAGAAAACAGGTAATTAGTGACGCCTATTTGTGACTGATTTTTCCGTCACAAATTTTGCGACTACTTTGCAACGCTTTTGCTACTCATTAGCGACAGGTAAAACAATAGTCACAGAAACGTCACTAATTTTCGACTACCCAAACATGTTGCAGAGTAGTCGCACATTAATGACATTTCTGTGACTAACATAACGCGCGTCGCAAATTTGCAACACCTGTGTGACACCAATAATAGTCACTAATATGTGTCGCAAAGTAGTCACTAATCTGTGACGCTTTTGTTACGATTTCTGGGCGTGGCAAAAGAGTGGGAAAGGAGTCACTCCAGCTATGCTGGTAACCATGTCGGCAAGGAAATAAAGTAGGTGACACGTGAAAAATAAGGGCGTTAGCTTGCCCACCTACTTATGTAGGTTGTCACAAATGCGTCGCAAAGAGTGAGACAAGAGTCACAAAAGAGTGACAATGGCGTCACAAATTTGTGACTCCGGAATTACGTTGCAAAGTAATGGCAAACATTTACCTATATATATGAGTGCATCGGTTGGTATGTTCCTCATTCAGTCCGATCAACCAAAAAAAAAATTTCTTTAAAAAAAAAACAAATTTTCAAGAAAAAAATCATGTGGAACTCATCTAGAGATTGGATGTACAGAAGGATCGATCCGCAGACGTATAATCTCTCGACCGAATTTTTGGAAGGAGTGAAGGAGTTTGTGAATTTCGCAAGTATCCAGGAGTTGGCTATCAGCAGCAACGGTAAGACGTATTGTCCTTGTGCGAAATGTAAAAATGGTGGTAGTGTGAAACCTATTAGAAAAGTTTCAAACCATTTGCATCAAAATGGTTTTATGGAAGATTATTATGTGTGGACCGAACATGGGGAAGATTATAATGTAGTTGGGGCAGGACCTACTAGTAGCAATTACGTAAATGATGATTTTATTAGTGGTAATAAACCAATTAATTATAGTGGTGAGGATGTTTACGCTGGAATGGTCCATGATGCATTTCATGGTTCTATGCCATTAAATGATTATCATCATGATGAACATGGTCATAGTGGAAATGATCATGTTTATGAAGAACCTACCCATGAGGCGAAACAATTCTACGACTTGTTAGAAGCTGCAAACACCCCATTATATGATGGTTGCCAAGAAGGTCATTCACAATTATCATTAGTTGCTAGATTCATGAACAACAAGGCAGGCCACAATTCATCTGAAAATTGCATAGATTCATGGGCGGAAACGTTTACAGAGTATTTACCACAGCCTAATAAGGCGACTAGTTCATACTACGAGACGGAAATGTTAATGCGAAAACTAGGCCTGCCGTATCATACATTCGATGTATGCATAGATAATTGTATGCTCTTCTGTAAAGAAGATTCGGTGTTGGAGCATTGTAGGATTTGTGGAAAACCAAGATACAAGGAAAGTCAAGGACGGAAAAAAATACCGTACAGCAAGATGTGGTATCTACCAATCGCTGACAGACTAAAGAGGATGTACCAATCAACGAAGACGGCATCATCGATGAGGTGGCATGCTAAGCATTAGTCAGAAGACGGAGTAATGTGTCATCCATCAGATGCGGCAGAGTGGAAAATTTTCAATCAAAAGTATCCAAGTTTTGCGGAGGAAACGCGAAATGTTTATCTGGAATTATGTACAGACGGTTTCAACCCATTTGGAATGTAAAAAAACCACTCGTTATGGCCGATAATCCTGACACCCTATAATTTACCCCCGGGAATGTGCATGGGAAGAGAGTACTTGTTTCTTACCGTTTTGAACTCGGGACCAAATCATCCAAGAGCCAGTCTAGATGTTTTCCTCCAACCCCTGATTGAAGAGTTAAAAGAGTTATGGTATAACGGAGTTGAGGCGTATGATGTGTCATTGAAGCAAAACTTCAACCTTAAAGTTGTTTTGTTGTGGACGATAAGTGATTTTCCGGCATATGGGATGTTATCAGGATGGACGACGCATGGGAAATTATCATGTCCGGTTTGTATGGATGACACAAATGCATTTCAATTGAAGGCTGGGAGGAAGACTTGTTGGTTTGACTGTCACCGAAGATTTTTGCCTGCACATAATCCTTTACGGAAGAATAAAGTTAACTTTTTGAAGGGGAAGACGGTAATGAACGAGGACCCACCAACATTTTTAACTAGAGAACAGGTTCTCCGCCGTATCCGGTATGCGAAGGCGCCAAGAACATCTAATTATGGTGGAAATGGACGTCATATCAAACCGGTCGGCTACGGAGATTGGCATAACTGGCATAAAGAACATTTTTTGGGAGCTACCGTACTAGTGTGACCTTGATCTACGACACTGTCTTGATGTGATGCACATCGAGAAGAATTTTTTCGATAACATCATGTATACCCTTATGAATGTTAAAGATAGATCAAAAGACACTATCAAAGCAAGACTAGATCTTGAAAAATTGTGTGCGCGGAAAGAATTGCATGTTGATGATCATGGCAACGCCCCATTCCCAATTTGGAGATTGAGTTCAAAAGCAAAAGATGTCTTACTACAATGGGTGAAAAATGAGGTTAAATTTCCAGATGGGTACGTAGCTGACTTAGCAAGCTGTGCAGACATTAGTGGAGGAAAATTTTCTGGAATGAAAAGTCACGACTGCCATGTCTTTATGGAACGCTTGCTTCCGTTTGTATTTGCAGAACTTCTCCCTCCAAAAGTGCACCAAGCATTATCAGGTATATAGATATATATAAAAATTGTCATTTCATCATGTTATTATTTAGCTTTTTAAATAATACTTATATATACATCGATTATTTGTAGGAAGTGGAGCATTTTTCCGTGATCTAAGCAGCAGATCGTTGGATATAAGTCGTGTCCTACTTTTGAAGGAGAACATTGTGATGATACTTTGTAACTTGGAAAAAATCTTTTCGCCTTCTTTTTTTGATGTGATGGAGCACCTACCCATACACTTGCCATACGAAGCCGAGCTTGGTGGTCCTGTGCAATATAGGTGGATGTACTCGTTTGAAAGGTTTTTTAAACATTTGAAAGGCAAAGCGAAGAACAAAATATATCCAGCTGGATCGATCGTTGAATCGTACATTAATGATGAGATTTCTTATTTCTCACAACACTACTTCGCCCCTCATATTTCTACAGCTAGCAAAAGAAGGTAATTAATAGTCGTGTTATTTAGAAGCGTGCATGTTTGTTGCTTTTTTAAAAGTAAGAAGAATTGTTATTAGTTATTGGTAAATTCATTATGCAGGGCAAGTCGGTACGATGAAGGTGAAGTACCTATCTACGATTGTGAAGTACCAGATATATTTACAGAAGTAGGTCGTCCTAGTGGAATATGTACAGAATCTTGGTTAACGGAGAATGATTACAAGTACGCACATTCATACGTTTTGCGTAATTGCTCATATTTCCGACCGCTTGAAATGTAACTTAACTGCTAGGATCATTATTAAATTAAATATATGAATTGTTAATATTTTTTACCAAGTTATTCATAATCAAGTGTTTCGTAAAACATACAGTTTGGTGGATGCACAAATTCGAATTGAAAATCCTCGACTTACTCATGGTGAAGTCATAGCAAAAAGAGATGATGAATTTCATATATGGGTCCGCCAATATGTATGTATCCATCATAACCAATGAGCGAGGAAAAAACAATGAATTATGGGATTTGTGTGCGAGGAAAAAATTATTCTGAAGCGGCCAGCGAGGATTATTTTTATGGGACCATTAGGAAAATTATTGAGATCCAATATCCAGGATATTTTAATTTGAAAATTGTACTTTTCTACTGCAAATGGCATGACCCTACACCCGGGAAAGGAACTCGAACGAGCACGGGAGGCATTATCGACGTGCTACAATCCGGGAAATATATAGCAAACTCATACGATCCATATGTATTAGGTATGAATGATCTCATCACATACAAGACGGTATACATTATTGTTCTTCTATTTTCTTATATTGGAACTAATTTTAATTATATTGCAGCGTCTCAAGCAGATCCAGTATGTTTTTTGCCATACCCAAATCCTAAACGTCCTCGAAAAGTTTGGCTATCAGTATTAAAAGTTAATCCAAGGAATCGTGTTCAAGGAAAATTTAAGGACAATGAGCTTGTCATTTTGCAACAAACTGAGGATGATGAAGTAACGGAGACGTTCGAAGACATCAACGTTGATGGTCTAGTTGATGGAAATCATCCAATTGAGTACATCGATTTTGAAATTGCTGATTGCTATCCAATGGGTGAATTTCGATGTAATTTATCATCTTTAGAAGAAGACGTAGACGAGAACGAAGATGAAGAAATTTAAATCACATTTTAGATATAGTAGTAATGTATGTTGTAATTGTGTGGAAAAAAAATTGTTAGAATTTAAAATTCGGGAGCGTGTATATATATTTGTTAGTCAGAGAAACAAATAGATGCCTTCAGTGGCCCAACGGTATCGCATCTGTTTAACACTTCCTATAGACCCGAGTTCGAGCATCAGTACAACCACATTTTTTAAAAATGTTCGTCCGCGTGTGTATATATATTTGTTACTCTGATAAGGAAACGAATGCCTTCAATGGTCCAATGGTTTCGCATCTCTCTTAAACTTCCGGTAGACCTGAGTTCGACCGCAGGTACAACAACATTTTTTTTAAAGTGACACGAAAATGTTAATTTTATCACGTCCTATATACCTTTTATTCTGAAAAACAAACGAATGCCTTCAGTGGCCCAATGGTTTCGCATCTCATATACACCCTGCAGACCCGAGTTCGAGCCCAGGTGTAACCACAATTTTTTATTTTTCCTTTTTAGAGTTGTCACTAACTAGTTGCAAATGTGTCGCTCATTTGCAACAAATATGTGACTCTTTAGAGTTTGAGATTATCGTTTGTCAGATTAAAAAATGTGTTACACATTCGTCACAACTGCGTCGCAAAAGAGTGACACTTTAGTGACGCTTTTCCAACTACTTCTAAGAATTTTGCAAAATTATACAACATTGTTGAATTACATAAAGTATATTATCCTATATTTACATTTTCGTAACACACAACAGTCATAACAAGTCTGAAAATAAATAAATTACATAGTCAAGTGGAAATGTGTGATTGTAGGTAAAGTCATAAGGAGTTTTAATGAAATTTAAGGTAAAGTGTGTGATTTTCTTTAGATAAACTTTATTAGTACTAATATCATGCTAAAAAGTCAATTAAATGGATAAGAATACATCAGAAGTTCATATATAAATTCGAAAAGATCAATCTATAAGTAAAAAATGTTTAGGGTTTAGGGTATGGGTCTGTTTCGTCGCAAATGTGTCATAAAAGCGTCACAAATAAGTGACTATTTAGCCACGCGGTTTTGGTTCCAAACGAAAAAAAATTGGGTTAGAACCCGGGAAAATTTTGGGCCTTTTAAGCGGGCACGTCTGGCCCACGAACTTAATATTAGCGACGATTTAGCGATGCTTTTATGACTCGTGACCTACATATATAAACTAAAAACCCCCAAATTAGAAACCCTAATCCCTAATTCGCCTCTCTCTCTTTCATCTCTCTCGAATGTTCTCTCGATTCTCTGTCGATTCTCTGTGAATCGTTCCTCGATTCTCACTAGGTTCTTCATCTCTCTCTCGATCTTTCAATCTCTTGTTCTCTCCTTTGTTCGTCGGTTCTTCTTCTCTCCTTTGTTCGTCGGTTCTTCTTCTCTCTCTCTGTGAATCGAACAGAATCCTTAATCGATTCTGCGTCGGTTCTTCATCTCTCTCTCTTTCAATCTCTCTTTCTCTCGATTCTCTGTCGATTCGAGACAGAATCGTTCCTCGTTTCTGCCTCGGTTCTTCATCTCTCTCTCTCTCGATCATTCAATCTCTGTTTCTCTCCTTTCTTCGTCGGTTCATCTTCTCTCTCTCAATTCTCTGTCGATTCCATTACAAAACCTAATCCCCAAATCGAAAAACCCTAAACAAACCTTTCTCTAATCTCTTACAATTTCCGCTTAGTCTTTTTCTCTGTTCTTCATCTATCTCATTCTATAACTACAGGAGGAAGACCAGAGATAGACATCGCCGGAGAGGTTCCTGCCAGACAGAGCGGTCATACACCACCGCAACGAGTTAGGTCAACCGGTGGTGGTTCGTCGTATTCCTCCAACTCGACTAGTCGTTCTCCACCCGTGGTGAGTAGATCTCAAGACTCTCACGCAACCGTCTCTGTTTCTCGAACCAGGTCTGTTCCTCATCAGTTCGGAGATACGACTAATAGGCTTCCGTTTTCTCAACTAACGTCTAGAGCTACATCCAGTGACCACCTCTCTAACCTCAACCTGAATGACCAACCACGGCACCAATCCTCTCAGTCTCGCCACATAGAAGAAGAGGTTGAGAATGAAGATGAGGAAGATGAGGAAGAAGAGGAAGATGCAGATGATTTCGGAGATGGTGAACCAAACCAAGCTGAAGAATTCGATGGTTATCACGAACCAGAAGGGCTAGATGATGAACAACTCTTGGAAAAAGTCTTGGCTCTTCCAGGAAGACAACGACTACCCCTCCTCAGTGAGGTTCCTATCTGAGATAGCTTATGGTAAGTTTTCTATGTATTTCTCTTCTGGTTTAGCTAACTAGTTTGACTGGATTTTTTCATCTGCTTTAGTTTTTCTTGAATTGCATTTGAACCATTTTCTTTGCCTTTGTGTAAGTGTGTATGTTTGTCTGATGTGCTAGGTTTACTCGGAACAATGGAATATTGACCCGTTGCATTGCTGGGATCTTTCGTCGCAAGTTCGATGTCCCATACTACAGCTGGGGTGTCACTCCAATAGTTAAACAAGAACTATATTTCCGGACGTTTGCGGTAATGTGTCACTCTCCTCCTTCTCTCTGTTTTCAGTTTTTTGCATGTTTCATTCAAATTTTAACTGAGCTTTTCTACTGTATAGCGGAAATACAACTGGGATATAGGGATCACGGAGCTTGTTAGAGCTTACTTCAACAGGATTTCTACGAAACAGATGCGAAGAATAGTGAGTCAGGTTAGGAGGAAGGGTGTTAGGACAATTTGGATTGGTGCCAAGCTTTGGGCACATATGTGCAACTATTGGAAAACTCCAGAGGCAATCACTAAGAGCAACACTGCCTCAAACTCCCGTACCTCTACTCGTGGTGGACTTGGGATCTACAAACACGTCTCTGGCCAAACATCTCACTTGACTGTTGAGCAACAAATGGTAATACTTTAATCTTTTTCTATTATCTACTTACTTAATTATCTTTTTCCTCACTTCTATTTCTACAGGAGGAAGAACTTGGGAGACCTGTCTCCGTTGGAGAAGTATTTGTCATAACGCATACAGCGGCAGATGGAACGTTTGTTGATCTAAAAGCGAAGCAAATCTCTGATGCGTATGAGATGCGACTGGCAGAGGTTCTCGAACAGGACCCAGGCGCTGGAGCAGAGGACCCTGACTTATCCTCTGAGCTTTCCACTCACCGCAACCTCAGAGTTGACGAGAAGAATCAACTTTTCCTTAAGGTTAGCAATCCTTTCTCTCCTGGTTTCCTCTCCTGCTTTCTTTTTCTGTTGCTGTCTTTATTTCTGTTGAGAATCTGGATTTGTGATTGTTGTTGCAGTGTACTGAGTTCGATCAAAAAGGCAAACCTTTTGGACTTGGTGGTTTGTCTCAGACCTTCAACAAAGGGAAAAGGAAGGTACAATATGCAACCTCATCTTCTGCTGCGGTTGACCTTGAAGAGCTCCAGGAAGAGATGAAATCTGCTCGTCAGAAGATAGCTGAACACGATGAGGAGATTAGGCGACGTGATGAGGAGAACAAGAAGCGAGATGAGGAGAACAAGAAGCGAAATGAGGAGAACCAGAAGCGGGATGAGGAGAATAGGCGACGTGACGCTGAACTGCTTGAGCTAAGGCAAAGTCTGTCCCGGGTCTCTGAAATGGAGAAGCTCCTCTCCTTTTTGAAGAAAGACGATCCGCGAATCGCTGCATACCTCGACGCTGCAAATGATGATTCCAACACTTGAATGGTTTCTTTCTTTTGTTTCTCAAACTCTCTACCTTCTCTAAACAATGAACTTACTTCACTTTTTCTAATGTTTAATTAACGGCTTATGTAATGCTATGTATAATTATCTACTTTGCTTTTTGTTTCTTATGTAATGCAAACCTTTATGCAACTTTATGTGATGTTTCTTTCTCCAATTTCAGCATTACTTTTTAATTTGGTTTTCGTTTGGGATTTGTTTGCACAGATTTAGGTTGTTCTTTACTTCCAGTTTAGTAGAAAATTTGCAACACATAACTGACCAACAATAGTTAAAGAGAGACAAAGTTGTGGCTAATTAGTGACACTTTAGTGACTCTTTAGTGACTCTTTAATGACTCCTGCTCCTAAGAGTTGCTAAACCGTCGCTAATTTGTGACTACTTACTCACTCTTTAGTGACCACACACAGGCGTTCCCCACAACACAAGTAGTCTCAGATGCGTCACATATGTACGATGACGTAATCGTTACAAAATCGTCGCCATTTAACGACTGAAAAATCAGTCACTAAGTCGTCGTAAATAAAGATGTCACTCATTCGTTGCTAATTAGCCACAACTAAGTGGTCTCAAAAACGTCGCAATTTTGAGACACCCAACATGTGTCACTGATTGGTCGCTAATTAGAGACTACCTAAAAGCGTCGTAAAGTAGTCACAAATTTACGACAACTTCTAAGTGTCATAAATGCGTCGCTAATTTGCCACGCTTTTGCGACGCTAAAAATTAGCGACGAAGATTTTGCGACGCCGAAATTGTGTCACAAAGTAGTGGCTAATCACTCTTTTGTGACGCTTTTGTGACGCTTTTCGGCGTCGCTAATGATCTGTTTTCTTGTAGTGGAGCATCCAAGCTCTTCTACGTCGGAACTTGCAGAGATCCATGAGCAGCTAGATTTACCTCAGTGTAAGCTTGCTGCTTAAGACGAGGATAATGCTCGACCTGATGAGGAACAACGATGAAGCAACGAGGAGCAACCCAATGGTCAGGAAAAGATCTATGAAATGTCAAAGATCTCTACCACCCATCGCACATCCTTATGGCCATGTCTGACACTTCAACTTCTCCTACCCAACCTTCACTATAAACTTTAAGTTTTATTGCTTTTGAATATATTTTTGACTTTATGTATGATAATTGTATTCTACTTACTTTCTGTACATATGGTTTACTAATCTTTGTTTAGTCTTGCTTTTAGTGTTTTTAATTTTAAGGAAAACAAAACAAATTGAAAACTATTGAAAAAATCATTAATTTGTGTACAGTAATGACCCCAATCTACGACTACTTAACGGAGTCGCACAATGGTCGCATAAGTACGACTGAAAAATCGTCACAAATGAATCGGAAATTTACAACCAACAAAGGAAGTCGCAAATCTGTCAGTAATTTAAGACTACAAATACCCGTCTCATATCCGTCACACTTTTGCGACGGCGATATGTGGTCACAGATTCGTCACAAAAAATGACCCTTATGCGACACTTTTAATTTGCGACGCCATTTTAGCAACCACTGAAATCCGTCACAGTAGAGTCGCAAAAGGACCTTTAGCGACGGATTTGTGACTCCCAAAAGAGTCATAAATCCAGTGTTTTCTTATAGTGTGCGTGCAAGCTTATCTCCTTCATATTCGGGATCCTTGATATACTTGAATCACTTATTTCCTGATATTACGAAGTCTAGATAATGACAAACGTCGCAATATCTTCGTGATATCCGCGTTTGCAAAGTCTCTGCAAGTCTATCTTAAAACTCATGTATTATTTTATATCAAATAACTAACTAACCTGCTCAACGACGTCGTAACATTAATAAGGACTTGACGACGTCGTAATAGCAATGTCTCACTTTGTAGTGACAAGGCATTTCTATGTCTAGCATAATGTAGACAATGTCATGTCAAGTAGTTATAGGTTAATACCTTACTTTACTTCACATAGTCGATGTATCGTCAGGTATTGACAAGTAATTATCTCACTTTACCTGGCGTAGACGATGTATCATCAGGTATTGACAAGTAATTACCTCACTTTACCTGACGTAGACGATGTATCGTCAGGTAATGGCAATTACCTCACTTTACCTGACGTAGACGATGTATCGTCAGGTAATGGCAAGTAATTACCTGACTTTACCTGATGTAAATGATGTATCATCAAGTATTGACAAGTAATTACCTCACTTTTCCTGACGTAGACGATGTATCGTCATGTAATGGCAGGTAATTACCTCACTTTACTTGGCATAAACGATGTACTGACAGGCCTGATGTCCCAATGGAGAATAATCCAAGTTTACCAAGATTGACCAAGTAATGGAATTACTTTTCCCAACAGTTTGCCCCCCACTCTTCAATTTCATATTTAGAATTTGAAGAGTAGTTAGTTCACAACTTCGTTAGGTCACGTTTATCAATGCCTAGTCTTGCTTGATTACATTTTGCATATATGTTTGTGCATACGTGAAAGTATTTTTCCATCATCTTTGAGGTGGAGAGGTCTATGACCTCCATAAAGAGTTTCCATAGGGTCTTGGTTAAACAATCCATTCATAAAGAGTTTTGTTTTGTCATCATGAGAACCAACATAACATGCTCGTGGCATAAGAGCTTTTAATTTCTCCAAAGAGAAACGTTCATTACTTCTTTTTTTGCATTGGAGAAAAGTTACATCGGTTGAAGATGGTTTTATTAGGGACGATGCCTTAAAGTTTTTTTTGTGAGGCATTGTCTGAAATTCCAGCGAGTGTCATTGTATCATCGCTGCAGACCTAGCAGCCTGCCTTGAAACGTTGTGTGGTAACAACTAACATGCCTCATCAACCTTTTAGGTCTCGTTTTCAGTTTACGTCGGTTTGTCATCATGTCCATGCAGAGCTTAATGCTACAAAGGAATAAGTTATCCGTCTCAAGGAGGCTAACCGTCTCCTCAATAACAACGAGTATCGAGTAGCTGTCATAAGATCTTGATGTGAACAAGAAAAAAACCGCGGGCAGACCTGTTGCCACCATCCGCTGTCGTGGAAAAATGGTGCAAGAAGGGAGGTCATGCTAAGAAGTGGGATGCACTACTTGTTTAAACAACACTTCTGGGAGATGGAGACTCATGTTCCTTCTACCTCCACCAAGTAGTTGTAGTCATTTGATCTCTCTTGAGAGTGTTATACATTGTTTAGACTTGTTTTCAAAACTCTTTTGGACCCTTTGTTGAGGATCAACCTCGTAGGATTTTCATGTCTACTTTAGGATATGTTAACCTTTTGGATGCACAGGTATTCATGACCTTATGAAGATGGTCTCTTTGATTAACTATCTATTTCACACATCAATGATCTATCATAGTTATAGTGACCATGTTTGGCACATATTTACTTTGACATAGTTATGTTTAACAATGGTTGTATCATTAGAAGTCTTGCCTCTATTTGAACTTTGTAGCAACATGATGAAAGCTGGCAACTTTTGTTACCTAACTAAAATCACTATTAGTGGAGGTCATGCCTCGTAATTTATAAATATCACAAACTGATGGAGGTATTTCACCTCATTCTAGTCAGGTAGTGACGTTCACTTTTGTCTATGAGGTTGTACCTCTATGTTTTTCAAACATGGACTTTTGTCACAACGTTTTGAGGATATACCTCTTTGTTTGCGAGGTTTTACCTCTGATTTGTATTGACTGCCGTCATACTTTTACGAGGTTGTACCTCTTAATTCGTCAGGTATTTTCTGTTGCCATGACTAATTGAGGACGTACCTCTTATGTCTAGTTGAGGTCATGCCTTCAAATAGTCTATGGTTAACGGATGTAAGTCTAACCACTGGGAAGACTTGCCCCCCATTCGGCTGAATATTGACCATGGTCACTACAAATTCAAGACTTGCCTTTCAATTTTAAGAAGGTCATGTCTTTAGTTGTTCTGACGTGATTACTACTTGAGTACTTATATAAAAGATCTCGGAAGATTAATGAATGAGAAAAATCCTTTATCATGATGTTTGTCGAAAAACTTATTGCGAAACACAAAAATTACTAGGGAGATGTATTGACGTCGTGTGGACAGTCGAGAAACATGAAAAAACCAGTGAAAAACCAAAGCATCAAAAATCAAAAGCACTTAAAAATGGTAGATCTTCAGGTGGAGAGCGTTCCAGCTGTTAGGTTGGACTTTGCCTTTCCCATCTTCCAGCTTGTACGCTCCTGCCCCGCGTACCTCAATTATTTTGTAGGGGCCTTCCCAGCCAGGTCCTAGTTTTCCAGCTCCTTGTTCTCGCGGAACGTGCGTCTGAGGACCCAATCTCCTAGTTGGAATGTCCTTTTTTGTACGTTCGTGGGCAGCTTTGAACCGACGTTTATCTTTTTATCAGGATCATCCTTTGATAGAGTAACCTCATTGAGTTGTTCCACCCCCGGTTCTACACCGTGTAGTACCGGCGATGGACTCTGTAATTACTATAACTGCTCATTTCTACCCTTCAAAGTAGTTTGATAGCATGAGCGCGAATATTCTTGTTCTCCCTTGATTTCTTGTATTCCCCATGGAGTAGGAAACTTAAGAACTTGGTGGAAGGTAGATGGCACCTCTTCCATGTCATGAATCCATGGACGTCCCATAATCACATTGTAAGCAGATGCGCAATCCAATACCTGAAACTTCGTTCGTCGGTTAATACCTCTTGCATACACAGACAATGTTATTTCTCCCATTGTCTATTTTACCTCGCCACTGAATCCTATCAGCGATGTAGACTTCCGTGTTAGCTCTGCTTTGGCTAGGCCCAATGCTTTATATGCTTCCAGGTAGAGGATGTTTGTTGAACTTCCATTGTCGACCAATATCCTTTTTATCAAGCAATTAGCAATCGTTAAGGATATGACCAACGCGTCGTGATGGGGTGCTAGCACACATTCATCAGACGTGAAGCTTATTGAGCATGTCGATGTTGCCTCACTCTTGACTTTGCTGCCTTCTTGACTATGCCTAGTAGCTCTCGTATTCTTTTTAGCTGCTGAGTAAGATACTCCGCTGACCTCCGAACCTCCTATTATGACGTTGATAACCTTCTCATGCCCCGGAGGGGAGGCTGGAGCAGACTTTGGCGAGGTTCCGTCATCGCTTCTCTTGTCAATTCTGCTTCTGCTTTTTAAAGATAGGTATTCCCTCAAATGACCTTTCTTCAATAGCTCGTTTACCTCTATGCTTAATCTGATGCAATCTTCCGTTCGATGACCATGATCATCGTGGAAATCACACCACTTTGAAGTATCACGTTTTTCGCTTGACGTTTTCATTTTCTGAGGCCATCTTACTGTCCATCCCATATGCCTCAGCGCACCAACCAATTCCGCATGCGAAATTGATAAGTTGCTGATATCTGGCCATGTTGAGGTTGAGCGCTTATCAGCGTCACCTTTGCTGAGTGGTCGGTGAACGCCTCGACTGTCGTTGATGCTCTTCGTATTTTCACTACGAGGTCTTTGGTAGGGTTTATCTTCTCTAGGGTTCTTCTCGTGTCTCATCACGCGAGAGTCAGATCGTAGAGAATGGCGATAGCGGCAAGCTGGATCTTCTTCCCACTTAATATGTGCCCAGGCTCTTGAGAGTACATCCTCCATAGTCCTGCATTGGTACTTTGTTAGTTTCTTGTACGGGTCACCGTCGGGAAGTAGGCCTCCTTTTAATGCCGAGATAGCTGTAGACGTGACACAACTTGGGATGGATACTTTTTCTTTGTTGAATCGTCCTACGTACTCGCGTAGCGACTCTTGTTTTCTCTATATTACCTCATAGAGGTCGTCAGCTGTCTTCTGAAGGTTCCTACTGCTTGCGAACTGTTCCACAAAACGATCGGTTAGAGAAGCAAAGGAGCCTATCGACCCATTTGGTAGGTTCGTGAACCACTGGAGAGCTGGTCCTGTGAGACTTGAGCCAAATCCTTTGCACATGCTGGCTTCCCTAAACTCTTTTGCAACCGCGGTTGTGAACATCCGCTGCTTGTGTTGTGCGACGTGATTGTCAGGATCTGTTGTCCCGTCATACATCACTATTGTAGGAAAATTGAACCTCTTGGGCATCTCCACAAGCGCGATCTCGTCCGTGAACGAAGTATCTGCGTAGCAGTTGGGAGCACTCTTGGTTATCGGTGGGGCTAGGCCAGGAAGTCGCAAAAATCATTCTTTCGAGCTCTTCCATGCGTCTGATAATTATGTCAGCATTGTCATATGGTCGGACCGTTATTTACTCACCATGGTGAAGTGTAGATCCAGGGACGTTTGCCCTAGCAGCGTCCACGTTAGTACCATCTTGTAGTACCACCGTCCTAGCACCCCAGGTGGTGTATTTCCATCTAGAGGCTGCATCGGTTCAACGCTTCTTTAATATCGGTTTCGTGCTTCGGCCTCAGTGTTTTTGCCTCCACCGACCAAAGCAGCGTTTTCCGATCTCAAGGTAGTGTTCTCGGTCTCCAGGGCTTTCTGTCGTTCCTCGTTCTGCTTCATCTTCTTGGTGAGTGCCGCGAGTTGAGCAGCAGCATCTTGAGTGTTGTCAACGTTGGTGTCATCTCCAATCGCCATGTCTCACATAGTTAAAATCTACCCTCCTTCTAGCGCCAAACTGTTTGGGCAAAATTTAACCAGGTTCGCAAGTACACAGATCTACGAAATGACAAAGAGAGAAGTATATCTTTATTAATCAACGAAGTTGGCTTGTAGCCGAATAGTATTACAACGTCTAGGTATCTAAAGCGTAAGAGAGAAGTTCGTTGGAAGTAGAAAACAAGGCTAGATCTATTGCTATCTGTGAGATGCTGTGTAGACGTAGCTCTAGGTTTTCTGTGTATGTTTTGTGATCATCCTCTCTTCTACTTGACGTCTCTGTTTATAGGACTTGATCAGATTCATTTTGGATTGGGACTGGACTTGCGTGCAAGCTTATCTCCTTCATATTCGGGATCTTTGATATACTTGAATTACTTATTTCCTGATATTACGAAGTCTAGATAATGACAAACGTCGCAATATCTTCGTGATATCCGCGTTTGCAAATTCTCTGCAAGTCTATCTTAAAACTCATGTATTATTTTATATCAAATAACTAACTAACCTGCTCAACGACGTCGTAACGTTAATAACGATTTGACGATGTCGTAATAGCAATGTCTCACTTTGTAGTGACAAGGCGTTTCTATGTCTGGCATAATGTAGACAATGTCATGTCAAGTAGTTATAGGTTAATAGCTTACTTTACTTCACGTAGTCGATGTATCGTCAGGTATTGATAAGTAATTACCTCACTTTACCTGGCGTAGACGATGTATCATCAAGTAATGGCAAGTAATTACCTTACTTTACCTGGCGTAGACGATGGATCATCAGGTATTGACAAGTAATTACCTCACTTTACCTGATGTAGACGATGTATCGTCAAGTAATGGCAAGTAATTACCTCACTTTATCTGACGTTGACGATGTATCTTCAGGTAATGGCAAGTAATTACCTCACTTTACCTGACGTAAATGATGTATCATCACACTACAAGAAAACAGGTAATTAGTGACTACTATTTGTGACTGATTTTTCTGTCACTAATTTTGCGACTGATTAATGACTAATTTGTGACGCTTTGACGACTAAATAAAAACAGTCGCACATTCGTCACCTATTTGTGACGTTATATATCCGTCCTTAAATCATCGCTAAATAGCGACTAAACAGAGACTAATAACGCGACGTCACAAATTAGCGACCACGTTGTGACGACTGTCGTAGTGACTAACCGTAGTCACAATTTAGTCACAAATTAGCGACACTTTTGTGACTATTTGGAGACTTCTCGATAGTGTCACAAATCAGTCGCAAATATTTATGTCGGTAGTTATGTCCGTAAGCATTTCGGCACTGACGCAAGTGGGTGGACACGTGATAAATGGGGTTGGTTGGTAAGTTACCTAATTTTTGTGACGCCTTGAAGTAGTCACAAAATCGTCACAAATGCGTCGCTAGGTAGTCATATAAGTGTCACAAATTTGTGACTTAAATATTGGAGTCACAAAGTAGTGACTAATTTACCCTATATAAGAGACAACGCTCCTCTCTTTCTCTATTCACAACAACATCTCTCATCTTTCATTCACAACCAAAAAATCTTATTCCTAAAAAAAAAAATTAGAGAAACGAAAAACAAAAAAGAGAAAAAAACATCAAAGAGAGAAAAAAACCAAAGGAAAAAAATATCAAAAAAACCAAAAAATTATGTTCAATTCTAATCGAGAGTGGATGTACAACCGGATGGATCCTCGCACAAATAATCTGGCAGATGAATTTTTGGTGGGAGTACAACATTTCTTGGAGTTCGCAGCTATGCAGGGTTCGGCACTCAGTAGTGGAGGTATCTTATAATGCCCTTGTGCGAAGTGTAAAAATGATAAAGGTTTTAAAGCAGCTAAAACTGTTCGGTATCATTTACATAGTAGAGGTTTCATAGGAAATTATTATGTTTGGACGGCACACGGTGAAGATTACAATGTAGTTGGGGCTGGGGTAGGAAGTAGTAACTATAATTATGGAAATGTTGATTTTGGTAGTGGTAACCAAGAAATAAATTACGATGGCGGAGGAACCAGTAGTTATTATGATAATGGTGATTTTAGTGGCGGTAATCAAGTTTAATAATGATGGCGCAAATGTTTATAGTGAAATGGTTCATGATGCATTTCGTGGTTCTGTGCCAATTAATGATTATCAACATGAACATGATCAAAGTGGAAATGATCATGTTTATGAAGAACCTACTCATGCCGCCAAACAGTTCTATGACATGTTAGCTGCAGCAAATACGCCGTTGTATGATGGTTGTCGTGATGGTCTCTCGCGGTTATCGCTAGCAGCTCGGCAAATGAATATCAAGGCGGATAACAATGTCGCTGAAGTTTGCATGGATTCAGTCGCGGAAATGATGACGGAGTTTTTGCCTGAACTTAATTCACTACAAGAAAACAGATCATTAGCGACGCCGAAAAGCGTCACAAAAGCGTCACAAAAGAGTGATTAGCCACTACTTTGTCACACAATTTAGGCGTCGCAAAATCTTCGTCGCTAATTTTTAGCGTCGCAAAAGCGTGGCAAATTAGCGACGCATTTATGACACTTAGAAGTTATCGTAAATTTGTGACTACTTTACGACGCTTTTAGGCAGTCGCTAATTAGCGACCAATCAGTGACACATGTTAGGTTTCTCAAAGTTGCGACGTTTTTGAGACTACTCAGTTGTGGCTAATTAGCAACGAATGAGTGACATCTTTATTTACGACGACTTAGTGACTGATTTTTCAGTCGTTAAATGGTGACTATTTTGTAACTATTACGTCGTCGTACATATGCGACGCATCTGAGACTACTTGTGTTGTGGGGAACGCCTGTGTGTGGTCACTAAAGAGTGAGTAAGTAGTCACAAATTAGCGACGGTTTAGCAACTCTTAGGAGCAGGAGTCTGTAAAGAGTCACTAAAGTGTCACTAATTAGCCACAACTTTGTCTCTCTTTAACTATTGTTGGTCAGTTATGTGTTGCAAATTTGCTACTAAACTGGAAGTAAAGAACAACCTAAATCTGTGCAAACAAATCCCAAACAAAAACCAAATTAAAAAGTAATGCTGAAATTGGAGAAAAAAACATCACATAAAGTTGCATAAAGGTTTGCATTACATAAGAAACAAAAAGCAAAGTAGATAATTATACATAGCATTACATAAGCCGTTAATTAAACATTAGAAAAAGTGAAGTAAGTTCATTGTTTAGAGAAGGTAGAGAGTTTGAGAACAAAAGAAAGAAACCTTTCAAGTGTTGGAATCATCATTTGCAGCGTCGAGGTATGCAGCGATTCGCGGATCGTGTTTCTTCAAAAAGGAGAGGAGCTTCTCCATTTTAGAGACCCGGGACTGACTTTGCCTTACCTCAAGCAGTTCAGCGTCACGTCGCCTATTCTCCTCATCCCGCTTCTGGTTCTCCTCATCTCGCTTCTTGTTTTCCTCATCACGTCGCCTAATCTCCTCATCGTGTTCAGCTATCTTCTGACGAGCAGATTTCATCTCTTCCTGGAGCTCTTCTAGGTCAACCGCAGCAGAAGATGAGGTTGCATATTGTACCTTCCTTTTCCCTTTGTTGAAGGTCTGAGACAAACCACCAATTCCAAAAGGGTTGCCTTTTTGATCGAACTCAGTACACTGCAACAACAACCACAAATCTAGATTCTCAACAGAAATAAAGACACGAACAGAAAAAGAAAGCAGGAGAGGAAACCAGGAGAGAAAGGATTGCTAACCTTAAGGAAAAGCTGATTCTTCTCGTCAACGGTGAGGTTGCGGTGAGTGGAAAGCTCAGAGGATAAGTCAGGGTCCTCTGCTCCAGCGCCTGGGTTCTGTTCGAGAACCTCTGCCAGTCGCATCTCATACGCATCAGAGATTTACTTCGCTTTTAGATCAACAAACGTTCCATCTGCCGTTGTATGCGTCATGACAAATACTTCTCCAAAGGAGACAGGTCTCCCAAGTTCTTCCTCCTGTAGAAATAGAAGTGAGGAAAAAGATAATTAAGTAAGTAGATAATAGAAAAAGATTAAAGTATTACCATTTGTTGCTCAACAGTCAAGTGAGATGTTTGGCCAGAGACGTGTTTGTAGATCCCAAGTCCACCACGAGTAGAGGTACGGGAGTTTGAGGCAGTGTTGCTCTTAGTGATTGCCTCTGGAGTTTTCCAATAGTTGCACATATGTGCCCAAAGCTTGGCACCAATCCAAATTGTCCTAACACCCTTCCTCCTAACCTGAATCACTATTCTTCGCATCTGTTTCGTAGAAATCCTGTTGAAGTAAGCTCTAACAAGCTCCGTGATCCCTATATCCCAGTTGTATTTCCGCTACACAGTAGAAAAGCTCAGTTAAAATTTGAATGAAACATGCAAAAAAACTGAAAACAGAGAGAAGGAGGAAAGTGAAACATTACCGCAAACGTCCGGAAATATAGTTCTTGTTTAACTATTGGAGTGACACCCCAGCTGTAGTATGGGCCATCGAACTTGCGACGAAAGATCCCAGCAATGCAACGGGTCAATATTCCATTGTTCCGAGTAAACCTAGCACATCATACAAACATACACACTTACACAAAGGCAAAGAAAATGGTTCAAATGAAATTCAAGAAAAACTAAAGCAGATGAAAAAATCCAGTCAAACTAGTTAGCTAAACCAGAAGAGAAATTCAAAAAGAACTTACCATAAGCTATCTCGGATAGGAACCTCACAAAGGAGGGGTAGTTGTTGTCTTCCTGGAAGAGCCAAGATGTTTTCCAAGAGTTGTTCATCGTCTAGCCCTTCTGGTTCGTGATAACCATCGAATTCTTCAGCTTGGTTTTGTTCACCATCTCCGAAATCATCTGCATCTTCCTCTTCTTCCTCATCTTCCTCATCTTCATTCTCAACCTCTTCTTCTATGTGGCGAGACTAAGAGGATTGGTGCCGTGGTTGGTCATTCAGGTTGAGGTTAGAGAGGTGGTCACCGGATGTAGCTCTAGACGTTAGTTGAGCAAACGGAAGCCTATTAGTCGTATCTCCGAACTGATGAGGAACAGACCTGGTTCGAGAAACAGAGACGGTCGCCTGAGAGTCTTGAGATCTACTCACCACGTGTGGAGAACGACTAGTCGGGTTGGAGGAATATGAAGAACCACCACCGGTTGACCTAACTCGTTGCGGTGGTGTATGACCGCTCTGTCTGGCAGGAACCTCTCCGGCGATGTCTATCTCTAGTCTTCCTCCTGTAGTTGTAGCATCTTCGATAACCGTTGCAAGCGTATCAAGACCGCCGGCTCTACCCTTACCCTCTCGCCTACTGACAGGTGGTGGTGCACGTGATGTTGAAGCATCACGACCGGTTTGTTTCACACCCCCAGGAGCTACTTCGGTGCGTTTAGTGAGAGCAGCAGTAGGACCGCTGGGTCCGCTCACACCACCAGTACGACCGACGGTTGGTTTCACACGAGAACCTGAACCGACGGTTTGTTTACCGCGGCCTCGCCCTTGTGTACCTCCACGGCCTCGCCTGTTAGAACCTCCGCGACCTCCTCTAGTCGTAACAACCATATCGATTCGTCGAATCGAGAGAAAGAGAGACATAATTATAGAGAGAGATAGATGAAGAACAGAGAAAGAGACTAAGCGGAAATTGTAAGAGATTAGAGAAAGGTTTGTTTAGGGTTTTTCGATTTGGGGATTAGGTTTTGCAATGGAATCGACAGAGAATTGAGAGAGAGAAGATGAACCGCCGAAAAAAGGAGAGAAACAGAGATTGAATTATCGAGAGAGAGAGATGAAGAATCGAGGCAGAATCGAGGAACGATTCTGTCTCGAATCGACAGAGAATCGAGAGAAAGAGAGATTAAAAGAGAGAGAGATGAAGAACCAACGCAGAATCGATTAAGGATTCTGTTCGATTCACAGAGAGAGAGAAGAAGAAACGACGAACAAAGGAGAGAAAAAGAGATTGAAAGATCGAGAGAGAGATGAAGAACCGAGTGAGAATCGAGGAACGATTCACAGAGAATCGAGAGAGAATCGACAGAGTCGAGAGAACATTCGAGAGAGATGAAAGAGAGAGAGAGGCGAATTGGGGATTAGGGTTTCTAATTTGGGGGTTTTTAGTTTATATATGTAGGTAAGGAGTCACAAAAGCGTCACTAAATCGTCGCTAATATTAAGTTCGTGGGCCACACTTGCCCGCGTAAAAGGCCCAAAATTTTCCCAGGTTCTAACCCAAATTTTTTTCGTTTGGAGCCAAAGCCGCGTGGCTAAATAGTCACTTATTTGTGACGCGTTTATGACACATTTGCGACGACAAAGACCCATACCCTAAACCTTAAACATTTTTTACTTATAGATTGATCTTTTCGAATTTATATATGAAGTTCTGATGTATTCTTATCCATTTAATTGACTTTTTAGCATGATATTAGTACTAATAAAGTTTATCTAAAGAAAATCACACACTTTACCTTAAATTTCATTAAAACTCCTTATGACTTTACCTACAATCACACATTTCCACTTGACTATGTAATTTATTTATTTTCAGACTTGTTATGACTGTTGTGTGTTACGAAAATGTAAATATAGGATAATATACTTTATGTAATTCAACAATGTTGTATAATTTTGCAAAATTCTTAGAAGTAGTTGGAAAAGCGTCACTAAAGTGTCACTCTTTTGCGACGCAGTTGTGACGAATGTGTATTACATTTTTTAATCTGACAAACGATAATCTCAAACTCTAAAGAGTCACATATTTGTTGCAAATGAGCGACACGTTTGCAACTAGTTAGTGACAACTCTAAAAAGGAAAAATAAAAAATTGTAGTTACACCAGGGCTCGAACTCGGGTCTGCAGGGTGTATATGAGATGCGAAACCATTGGCCCACTGAAGGCATTCGTTTGTTTTTCAGAATAAAAGGTATATAGGACGTGATAAAATTAACATTTTCGTGACACTTTTAAAAAAATGTTGTTGTACCTGCGGTCGAACTCGGGTCTACCGGAAGTTTAAGAGAAATGCGAAACCATTGGACCATTGAAGGCATTCGTTTCCTTATCAGAGTAACAAATATATATACACACGCGGACAAACATTTTAAAAAAAATGTGGTTTTACTGATGCTCGAACTCGGGTCTATAGGAAGTATTAATCAAATGTGATACCGTTGGGCCACTGAAGGCATCTGTTTCTTTCTCTGACTAACAAATATATATACACGCTCCCGAATTTTAAATTCTAACAATTTTTTTTCACACAATTACAACATACATTACTACTATATCTAAAATGTGATTTAAATTTCTTCATCTTCGTTGTCGTCTGCGTCTTCTTTCGAAGATGGTAAATTACATCGAAATTCATCCATTGGATCGCAATCAGCAATTTCAAAATCAATGTACTCAATTGGATGATTTCCATCAACTAGACCATCAACATTGATGTCTTCGACCGTCTCCGTTACTGCATCATCCTTAGTTTGTTGCAAAATGACAAGCTCATTGTCCTTAAATTTTCCTTCAACACGATTCCTTGGATTAACCTTTAATACTGATAGCCAAACTTTTCGAGGACCTTTAAGATTTGGGTATGGCAAAAAACATACTTGATCTGCTTGACACACTGCAATATAATTAAAATTAGTTCCGTTATAAGAAAATAGAAGAACAATAATGTATACCGTCTTGTATGTGATGAGATCATTCATACCTAATACATATGGATCATATGAGTTTGCTATATATTTCCCGGATTGTAGCACGTCGATAATGCCTCCCGCGCTCGTTCGAGTTCCTTTCCCGGGTGTAGGGTCATGCCATTTGTAGTTGAAAAGTACAATTTTCAAATTCAAATATCCTGGATATTGGATCTCAATAATTTTCCTAATGGTCCCATAAAAATCATCCTCGCTAGCCGCTTCAGAATAAATTTTTTCCTCGCACACAAATCCCATAATTCATTGTTTTTTTGTTTTTTCCATAGGTCTTTGTATGAAACAAATACCCCCTTGTAAAATACATAGGCCATGACCTAATCTTGCCTTTAGGTCCGTTTGATATATCGCGAACCCACATGGGAAAAATTTCTTTACTTTTCATTGCTTCAACCTATATATACATAGAAGGGTTAAAGTATCACTGCGTTGAGCGAAACAATATATTTACGAACGAAACAAGTGATGATGGATACATACATATTGGCGGACCCATATATGAAATTCATCATCTCTTTTTGCTATGAAAATGTATACATCTCAGCCAGCCAACCAACCAAGACAAAATGTATACCACAGAAGTTAAAATTTTAGAAGCATAAACATAAAGCAATAGCAGAGAACAAAAGAGAAGGGAAAATACCTTGAGGAATATCGCTTTAATCTTAATGAGAACAAAATTTGGTTTATGCTTGAACACAAGAACACAGTAACCGAACTAAAGGCGGACAGAAAGACTTAAACATGACCAGATAAAGATATGGTAAACTGATATAACAAAAAGAATTCCAATTCATATTCACTTGTTCAATTTCTGGTTCACAGCTAATAAAATGGGCAAACAGTTCAACAGATGAATGTGCATAACATTATTGAATCCTTACATTTGCAATAATCAGTGAAGTGTCAAACATAATTGTGCATAATCAAGCAAAAACAACATGGTTTATCAAGCATAACCAGGCAATACAGTACGAGTTCTAACATCACATCATCACTACAGAGGTAGATTAATACTCAAACCCAAAACTAAAAACTTAAACTTTGCTGGCTTTACCTTCCCATCATCAGTGACTTTAGATCCAAACATATACTTGGGATTCTCATGGTCTCTCCAACATAAAACATCACTTGATTGATCCGTTCCAAGGAAATGGTAATACAGCTCATGGTATAGATTAGAATTAGTCTTTGTACCAACATATATCTTCTCTCCCTCTCTACAACAACAAACCACAATCAGAAACAGTAACTAAAAACACAATCTTTTCAAACCAATCCCTCAAAAGTTAAAACGAAAACACTTACTATGGAGATGGATAGCGATTGTAGAAAACCCCTTTACCATCATGTGTCCATGTAATTCCACTAAACTTAACCTGATTTCATCAAAATGTAACATGTCAAATGTTGAAATACTTGCGAGTAATACTAAAAAAAATCTCAACTTTAAGAAACCCTTACCCAAGATAAACCACCAGGCTCCACTTTCTTATCTTGAATCCTCATCACCTGAATCGAAACCCAATCCGCCTCGACTCGAGAAGCAGGTGGTGTGAATCTAGCAGATCCGGTCGCGGATCCACCATCACCACAGCCTGTAGAGAGAGGGTCTGTTGGGCTTCCTCCACCACCACCACCGCCGCCTGCGGCGAAAGAGACTCCTCGGTTTTCACCACTACCACCTGCGACAAGAGAGAAACCGCGGTTACCTCCACCACCTGCTCTGGATGTACCCGCTTCATCATTCGGTCGAGCACCGTTCCCACGGACTTTGAACCTACCAGGATGAAGATTGGTTCCACGACCACCACCAACTCTAACGGTGAAAGAGATCCGAAAGAAAGAAAGAGATGGAGAAGGTATTCAGAAGAGATTCGAAGAACAGATCGGAGGCTACGTTTGGAATCGCCTGTAGCTTGGGAGAAAGTGATGAAATTAGGGTTTTCGGAGAAATAAATTAAAATATTCGCGTTTCGTTATTTCCCCCCTCAAATCTGTCACAACAGAGTGGCAAACTTTATTGGGTTTATAAGTGGGCCACCAAAAGCCCAATTATATGGCGAAATGGACCAAATTATTTTAAACCCAATTCCAAAATCAGTCCCCAAGGTGGGAAAATTACAATCCGTCACAAAATCGTTACAAATATGTGACCATATTATGACTCTATTGGTAGTCACATGTTGAAACTCTAAACCCTATTTTGAAGCTAAATTGTGTGACTTAATCCTTTCCAATCTAAATTTTATATGTTTCCAACCTTTATGTTTATAAATATGGACTTATATGTAACTTAGAAAATCAAATTGGAAATAAAACAATCATTCTCATAGTTTATAATATAAACACATGGACTTTAGGATTAATCTTTGGGATTACCTTTAAAACATTTAAAATTTTGTGATTTTCGAAGATGTGGAAGGTAAATCTAATGTAACTACTACATTACATTAATTTATGTTTGTAAAATACATTCTTTCCATTGTAATAGTTATACCAAATTTATAACCGGAATTGCAAAAGACTTGAGAATTTGTCTCAAAATTGTAAAATAGTCGCAAAATAGTCACAAATTTGTGACCGAATTGTGACTATGATGGTAGTCACATGTTCAAACCTCAAACCCTAAACATTTTGAAACCAAATTGTGTGACATAATCCTTTCAAATCTAAACATCTTCCTGCTACATTTAGTGTAGGAACATATGGAGTTCTATATAACTTATAAAGTTAAATTTGCAAAAAAAATCATTCACATACTTATCATGAAATTAACAAAGACTTTATTAATAATATTTGAGATTGATGTGAAATTTTTTAAAAGTTCCAATTTTTAAAAATATGAGTGGCAAATGTAATGTAATTTGTACATTTAAATAATTAAAATTAGGGAAATAGAGGATTTGTGATGTAATAAGTTCCTTTGTTTCCCAATTTCATACTAGGAGTTGCAAAATAGTTGGGAAACCGTCACAAATGTTGGAAATAGTCACGAAGTCGTTACAAATGTGTGACCGAATTGTCACTTATTTTTGACGTCACAAACGGTTGCCTTAAAATGACGTTCACAAATGGTGTTAAATATGTTCTCAACGGATGATCTGGTTGCCGACACTCGCGACGGAGAGAAAGCATCACAAAATGATCACAAATTTGTGACAGATTAGTGACGTCCTCTACCGACTAATTTCGCAGTTAGAAAACGGTTACAAGCTTGTGACTGTTTTGCGATGCCCCTTTTCTAGTCGGATAATAGTAGCAAAAGTGTCGCTAATATATGACGCTACTACGACGATCTTTTTGCGTCGTAAATTTGCGACGGATTTTCATTGTTTTATTTTTCGTAACAAGTTAGTCGCAAAGACGTCACAAATATCTGTGACGGAAAAAAACGTTACAAAAGGTAGTCACAAATCCTGTGTTTTCTTGTAGTGGCAAGTCTAGTCCCAATCCAAAACGAATATGATCAAGTCCTATAAATAGAGATGTCAAGTAGAAGAGAGGATGATCACAAAACATACACAGAAAACCTAGAGCTACGTCTACACAGCATCTCAGAGATAGCAATAGATCTAACTTTGTTTTCTAATTCCAACGAAGTTCTTTCTAACGCTTTAGATACCTAGACGTTGTAATACTATTCGGCTACAAGCCAACTTCGTTGATTAATAAAGATATACTTCTCTATTTGTCATTCCGTAGATCTGTGTACTTGCGAACCTGGTTAAATTCTGCCCAAACAGTAAGTAATGGTGAAACAACAAGAGAATGAGATGGAGAATATGGCATCGTATCCAATGGTAGAGACGAGTCGGGAAAATGACTAGGAGATGGCATATCAAAAAAAGCATCATCATCCATATTGAGCTTGCCGGGGGGATGTTAGGGTCAAGAAACTTAGTTTGGTATAAAGAGTTTCTTGTATTATTAAGATGTTAGGGTCTCCCCTTATATACACAATCGGTTTAACCTAGTTACAAGAATGTAAATTACCAAAAGCAACATAATTAACATCTAATTACATATGAGTCCATATATCATTCAATAAAGCCTAAGTTGAGGGAAGCATCTGTCGATGTTGGGTTCCATATTCTTGAAAGTGGTATTGGATCCATCACATCTGTCAAGCGTCTTACATTATTTACGGTGGAAATTAGTTTTTATTTATCATATTGCAAGTCTTCAATCTCGTTTGTAAAATCCTTTTGGTATTGCTTTGTATGAATAATGGATTCAGGTCCTAAAAACAGGTGGGGAGGATGTGTATGGTGGTGGTTTTGTTTTCAATCAGCTTGAAAATCTGAAGCTATGTGTGTGCAGAGAGGAATCGTCAAATCTTCTTGCACAGTTGCTCAAAGATTCTCCCAAGTTACAAGTACTAGACATCTCTGACATGAAGGTAAGCTTTTTTGATAAACTTTGTTTTTGTTTCAGCGTAGTATGATCTTGAAAATTCTAAAATACTAGTAGTGAATCCTAGGCCTGGAAATATTTCCCGAACCCAACCCGAAAAACCGGGTTTGGAACGGGTACGGGTAGTCCTAATAACCCGAATGGGTTTTATAATTTAAAATTTCGGGTTCGGGTTCGGGTTCGGGTTAGAGTTAGGGTTACCTGACAATAAAACGGTTACCCAAACTATTCAAAGAACACATATATATACAAAATACACTTACCACCTTGTTTAGTTTCCAGTTTCAAAAACATAAATCTCCATTTACCGATATACGCTATAATTCCACATAATTCATTTTCAATTTTTAAGCTGGAAATCCAAATATTCTAAGGAATTCGTCTCCTCCATCCGAGAGGTTTATAAACCACTCAAAGGTATGTGACTGATACATTGTTGTTTTTGGTTCAATGTAGTTTCTGAATTCGATTTGTATAGGATCAATTTGTCTTTGGTGATTGTTTGATTTCTTTTATTTGATTATATAAAACCTAGATTCTACATAAATCGATTTGGTCAATTTTTCTAGTTTTGGTGAATTGTTTTATAACGAGAGGATAGCATTATAGAGGTCCTAGTCTGATGTTTGGAACAACAATTGTTTTACTTAGATTATCATTTGTTTTATCCTCTATAGGATAGTGATGGTGATGATAAACCATAAACTTCTCACAAAATATTTGTTTAGTAATTTTAGGAAAAAGATCAATACTTTAGAGTAAGAAAAATGCAGGTTATCTAAATTGGTTTATTATTACCACTTGCTAATACAACAATCGTTTAATATGCTTTGGATTTATAAAATGTTTCTCGTATGAACTTGTACAATCATTCTCTGATCTCTATTTGTTATCATAGGAGGAATTAAGAATGGACAAGGGAGGAGAATCCCAAGAGGAAGCTATATTTTAAATTTTCAGTTTGCATTTTAGTTTTATTATGTATTTGAAGTCATGATTTGGTTTTATACATTAGGTTGCTTCTGTTTATGTGGTTGTTAGACATTATGTATGGATTTGAAGTCTTGTTTTGATTTAAATGTTGTTTTAGACATTATCTTGTTTGTCAATTTGTAACTTAGAGTAAATTGCTAAAATTATTTTGAATTTACAGGTTTGATCGGGTTAATTTCGGTTTTTGACGACAAACCCGAAACCCGCCCAAACCCAAAAATACCCAACCCATCTTTCTATATAACCCGTATGGGTTTTATATTCAGATATCCAAAAATCCGATACCCGAAGTACCCAACCCGAAACCCGAATGGATACCCAGATGTCCACGCCTAGTGAATCCAAAAATCTAAAATTTCTATTTGAAAAATCAAATGAGTAGATATGTTTAGATTTCGGATAAAGAATCACTAGTGTTTTTGCAATCGTTATCTAAATTCTTATCCAATTAGATAAGAATCATACTTAAAGATTTAGTAAGTACGTATTTACTTGGATTTTTTTCTTTAAGCAATTTATTACCAAAATGCGTAATTGACTATCTACCTTTTAAAGTTTATACCAATTTTCTCGATTTCATCGATTAAAGGGATATATAATCTTCTCGCAAATCCATCTGTCTAAAACGAACACATCCGAATCCAAATCGATTCAGAAGCAAAATCTAAACCTAGTATCAAAACTTGGAAGAGCTATAGAGCATTTCAAATCCTTAACCGTAAGGTTAGATTTCATTCTATGTATTTGCTTAATATAACTCTAATCAATCATTACTCTCGTTTTAAATTTGCTTAATCTAACTAGCTTGGAATATTAGAGCCCAAATCGGAAAGGTCTAAACACTTGACTCCCTAGGTGATATTTGTTTTTTCTTACTCAGAAAATGGCTTCTTCATCTTGCATGCCTCCGCGGAAGCAATGCGAAGATCAGAGTAACTGGTCGAAGCTACCTTCGGAGTTGACGCTTTCGATCATGCTCCGACTTGAGACTGTTGATATACTTGACAACGCTCAGAAAGTGTGCAGTTCATGGTGGCACGTTTGCAAACACCCATCGATTTGGAGGAAAATTGACATACGAAGACGTACGGCTATGGATGGTCACTACTTGGATCGCATGTGCCGTCACGCTGTTGATCGCAGCGAAGGCGGTTTGGACGAAATCAGAATCAACATCGGCTCCGATTCTCTCCTAGAATACATCGCCGACAGGTTCTCTCTAGTCCTCCTAAATTATTTAGATTTCATTACAAGGAAATCTTTGAGACACAACAAAAATGTCTCTGTAATTTTGATTATAAAGTACAAAATGTTCTATTATTCTGAGATTGGTACATGTTTATGAGCTGATTAGTACTATGATTATTGATTATTTATTTAATACTGTTGTTCTTGGTTTGTGATTTAACTCTAGTAGACGCAATTCTTTGCAGATCACCTAATCTGAAAAGCCTTGGACTTGAATTGTTCTATCCGATCTCGTACAATGGGCTTGTGAATTTAGTCGCAAAACTTCCATTGCTTGAAGAGCTTGAGGTTGTACGCGCATTTTTGAAAATGGAATTGAAACCTATTGGCCGTGCTTGCCCAAAGCTGAAGATATTAAAGCTAAAGTGCACAGGTTGGAGTAGCTTTCTGTACAAAACTGTTGATGATGATGCATTGGGAATTGCTGAAAGCATGCCTGGACTACGTCACCTCCAGCTTCTTGGGAACAAACTAACCAACACTGGGTTAACCGCCATTCTTGACAACTGTCCTCACCTCGAACACCTTGATTTGCGCAAGTGTTCAAACATTAAGCTTTTTGGTGATCTGGAGAAGCGATGTTTGGAGAGGGTCAAAGAATTTAGAAGCCCCGATGACTCAACCGATGATTGCCCATTTTTTGACATTCTTTCCGCTTTCACGTCAGCCGAAGAAGAAGAAGAATCTGAGGAAGAATCTGAATCTGAAGATGACGACAGTTCAATTGACAGTAGTGATGAGTAACATCTACCTCGATCTCTACAATACAATTGGACAAATAAGACTCTTGTTATGATCTCTTTGAAGTTTGCAATGAGACATTATCAGTTGCAAATGATTATTGTTCTCTTTTCGGTAATTTCGTAGTTTCAGTGGACGTATGTATGTGTGTCCCTCTTTGCTACTCAAACTCTTTCGGGAAAACTAGGTGATTACCCGCGCATACGCGCATGTTTTTCGCATTCACAACCTTTTTTACAATTTCATATTTTCCATATAAGCTAGTAAACTATCATTTGAAAAGTACATGGAAATCGTCTTATCAGAGTAAATCAAAGATCAATACGCACCATACGTACGCTTCCCCATATGACATTGTATTCTTTTAACAATGTTTTTTTTAATTGCTACGTTTAAGCAATGTAGTTTGTAGCACTTGAACTGATGCTTACAATGTAGCTTGCTTACATACATTACAAAATCAAAGTTCACATGAGTTGAGTTGAGAGGTTTCTTTGTCTTTCAAATAAACCTGAGAGGTTCGTCGAGGCATGATACATGCTAAATTATAAGTTTTTCTTTGCACGTCCACCTCCCGCAATAATAGTTTGGGAGTCTTGAGAAGCATCGCTTATGCACTATTGGACTGCATGACATGCATTTGTTAGCCTCATATACCTGCTAATCAAATAATTAAATTATATATTAGAACAAACGTAACAGAGTAATATTCCAAATTTTACATATTCTGAACATGGAAGCTGCAAAAAAATTAAATTAGTCGCTAACATGTGGAGCCGTAAATAATATATCATCTTCTACATGGTTCCATATTACACCAGAAAGGTCTTTGGAAATGGGTTAAACAACCAAGGCGTTTGGTCTATCCAAGCCCGGTCCAAACTAATAAAAAATATCATGCCAAAATTGCAAATAATCCTTTAAATCTTATAAAAATTGTAAAAATAGTTTATTTTCTTAAAAAAATAGCTTTAAAACCCAATAAAAAATTGCAAAGATAACATTAACATAGTGCAAATGCACCTCTTGCATCATGCCAACACCAGCCCTGGGTCTATCCATCAATGTGTTACATATATCTGAGAGAAGCACTCTTATTGTTTACTACACAATCAGAGTTGCTTACAACCTGAGACAAGCACTCTTACTGTACAGTACACAAATACAACTCTGAGGAAGCACTCTTATATCTCTTCACTTCTTCCTCGATATGGACAGACTTTTATATTTTTCTTGCAAATTAAAAAGTCTCCCTATTAGAATTATACTGAGAAAAATTTAAGCATGAACATATTGTTATCTTCGTATTTTCAATACAAACTGTTACCCCATTTCGTTCTTTTTCAGAGTATGTTACCTTATTTCTTTAATCATGACCTTGAGAATCGCGAGTTGAAATCTTCTCGTAAGACTTTTTCCAACACTCTGAGTGAGAAAGAAAGTTTCAATACTACTTGTTGGGGTCGGATTTCACCCGCTGAACTTCGACGCTCAAAGTTATGATAGGCAACTAGCATATTTTAACAGGCAGAGATAATATGGCCCCAAAATCATTTCACCTACAAGAAAGGGTGAAGACCTCTTGAATTCCCTAAGTCCCCTCTACCTGGCAAAGGAACCTTCGAAGCTATCTTCACCCCATGAGAAGTCATGAATACAGCGTCGGAGAGGTCACATAGCCAACAGGAGGCGCTGCAGAGGCCAAAGCTACCTGGCACCGATGTCACTGCCCAGTGACACCGATGTGCCTGGCCTCGTCGGCGTCCAGACAGCTGACATCGATGCCCATGCCATTCCCATCGGGTTCAGGTGTTTCGTCGCCCGTCGGAACATCAACGAAGGTTCCAGAAGGTTCAACGCGTTAAAGCCCAGTAACTTGGCCCACATAGGCACGACCGACGTAGGGAAAAAGGCAATCCACGAGGGTTTAGGAAAGGTTGACAGACCGACTTAGGGGGCTATATATATCAATGTACAAACACTTGTAAAGATTCATTCACAATTTTTATCATACAAGCAATACAAAGCAATTACAAACCCTAATTTTTCTTTGCTCATCATTGTTCTTCATAGCTTATCTTCAGAAATCTCTACTTCCTCTCGAAACCCTTACAAATCTAATTGTGCGATTTCCGGCATCCACACTACTCACTTGGTCAAGGTAACCATGCTATTGCATTCACTACTCACCTGAGCTCTATATCTTAATCTGAGCGATTGCCTTTTTAGCCAAATATTTGTCCTCCTTGCCTGCTAAGATGAAGTATTTTATTTCTTCAAATCCTTCCATCTCATTGGGAGAAATGAAACATGAGGTAAATTTAGGAAAGCATTAGACTAACAATTTTGAAGAGATCATGCCAATACATCGGTATAATTTCATGGGAAACTGACAAGTGAAACAAAAGAACTACTGATATATGTTCTCCATGTACACCTTAATTTGAAGAATATTTCTTGTAACAGTTTCAGGCATATCATAGTTACCTATGCATAAAAAGTGTTTCAGGAAAAGGTAAGGCAAAAGAAAAAAATAGAAATGGAAATTATATTAAGATCTCAATACCAACAGTGTCGTCTCAATCTAATCAGAGGCCCCCGGCCAAAAAAATAATTTAAGCCTCTTTTTTAACTTAAAACTTTTTCTTTTTAAGAAATGAGCCCTTATCTTCTTTTACAAAAATATAAAAATTTGTGAAAAATAGGCCTATTTCTCCTTTATAATTTTGTTAAAATTGAAAAAGTCCATAGCAAATGCCCACTTGGCATACCCCTAGAGACGGGCGTAAATACCAATGACTACAAATAGTATGATGTATCCCTTAATGCAGAAAAGAAAAGAAAATAATTCACTTTTATTACTACAGCAAAAAATATACATTTTCCTACAAATTTTCAACTTAAAACTCATTGTATTGATGATTTACAAAAAATTAATCTGATAACCCAATAATTGTGCCCTGACAAGATTAGAGGATAACTATTAGCATAAATCTAGAGAGGATGTAATATGAATGGTGGTGAGGGAAATTTCTAACCTTTGAAAGTAAACAAAGGAGTTTCAGTGTTGAGATTCCAAAGCTTGAAAATTATGTTATCTGGACTGCGTGCTGATTGCTTGCCATTAGGAATAAACGAAACGCAAAGGACTAACACCAAGAAATAAACTGAAATAAGCCACTGACACATGGCGGTTGTGCTCACATTATCGTAATCAAAAGTGTAGTAACTTGCTTGCAAATGTAAACAACGTAGCAATATATTCATCTAAAAAAAAATTCAAGAATAGAAGCATATTGCAACTTATGTCCAAACATGGTTTCGTAAGTAGTAGTAGTCCTATCATGCCTTAAATAAAAAAAGGACTGCAATCTTATAAAAGGGAAACATCATCAGGTACATTAAGAGTCTTTCTCAAAAAATGGGTGTTAAAAGAAGCCATACCATGCCAATTTATAATCATTGCTTATGCCTCATGCAATGAATTCTGATTGCTCCTTGGGCAAACATGGAAGCATTGTAGCAATGTCAAAAGCGTTAGGAACATAAAGAAAGATGAAAAAGCAAATTAGGAAAACAAAAAAAACAAACCTAAGCGAAGGGTAGTATGAAGAAATCAGTAAAGAGTAATTGGCAATCAAAGCATAGTAGAGTTTGGTACTTGTAAATGAAGTAAGAACCATTAACATGTTACCTGTGGAGTTGACCTTCCATTTTCTTTTGAGTATGAAGTTTAAAAGGATCTAACATACAGAACGGTCTGACAAGGGACATAAGTAGACTTGTTTAATAGTAGTAGATATAACTTAAATGTGCGGAATACTGAGAAGCTTGCATCTCACTGAAAGCTAATATTAGTGAAACTCATTTGTTTTGAAAAAGGCTTAGGAACGCTACTTTCTCACGCTATCAATGTTGTGCATCAAAACATCTTGCAACTTGTTTTAATTGATTTTTAGAAACCAGTACTGGAAGCGGATGAGCTGTATACAAGTCATCATAACCTGCGGTAGACGAAGGCAACAAAATATCACGGTTCCAAACTTCCAATGTATGTTCTTAATTAATACCATCAATCTCGCACATGAACTAATTGTGGCCTAAGATTAGAATTACCCCAAAGGTGTTGTTGAAAGGTTGCACAGAGAGAATTTATTCTTGGCCGAGTAGAGCCCTGCTTGAGGAATTGCAAGAAGGAAGCGACGATGGATATTCTCGACCAGTGCATCAAAATAAGAAATGATAAAAACAAAGACAAATTGATGTGTGCAATCAGAGGTGTAGGGACATACCTTTCAGTGAAGTGTTTTGTTTTTTACAAAAGAAAATTAACTGCACGAACCATGATCCTTTTTAGATGATTCCCAAGTTGGAAGACATGATAGGCGGATTTGGATATTGGGGAGAACGTGTACCCCAGAGAAGAGATGAAGAGGGATACATATTGTGGATGGAAAAAGTCCTTCAGAGATATTAATGAATCTGAAGAGCGAGAGTTTACGGCTATTGAATATAAAGATTTTCAAGTTGCAACCATAACTGAGACGAAAAGCTGGGTCAACGAGAGGACGAGACGGGAATGCGAAAAGAGAGACCCTATATTGAAAAGATCTAGTTAATTCTTCTAAGAGTCCATGTGGCATGATTGAAGAAGCTTAGACTGTGTCACAAAGATGGAGAAAGTTAGTTATAGATTCATATATATCTTATATAATATTTTAATGTTTTACTAAGTTAAAACTTGGACAAGTTGCTATGTATCATTTTTGGTCTTGGCAATTAATGTTAATTTTCATATTTAGAACATATTTTTTACTTAATTATGACATTTGCCCTTCTAAAATTTACAATTTTTTTTATTGATTTTTCAAAAGAAAAATGTAATATCAATATTAATTTAAAGTAAACATTTAATATCAAATTATCTTCTTGAATTTATTGAAAATATTTACAAACATATTCTATCATATGTTTTTTTTTTTACAATAATATGATATATTTTAAAATAATTCACAGAAAAATATAAAATTTTTGTTTAATTTTTAATTTTAACTTCACCAAAATTATAAATTATGAGCATAAATCTTAAATATCACTTAATTAACTATATATATATAGAGAGAGAGAGAAAGGAACAAGGTTCTATACTTTTTAATATATACTTTGTCATAATATATTTCCATCTTAATTTGTTGTCTACAAATAACATTGTATATATCCAATAATTTGCTACAAATATTTAGTCAATGAACGTAAATAATTATTTACTATAAACGTCAAATTTCTGTAATATTAAATATATAAATAGTCATTAAGTTAACAACTATTATATATTATATCATGTTAAATTTTAAATCCACTCAAAGCATGGACATACCCTGGTATGATTATATTTTGAACTACAGTAGAGTAGGTTGTAATTCATCACGAGGCTAACTTGTACTGCCTCTCCCATGTTATGTCTCTAAGCCACACTAATTCTCCCCTCAAAATATAGGATTAATATCGCTAGTCACACTCTTAGTGATCCTGAAGGCTAGCTTAATAGCTTAATGAGGAATCACTACTATAGTCCAAACATTGAATCCATTAAGGTAGTCTTGGATTTCGTAAATCAACATGTAAAAGAGTGGACATGTTTCTGGTTGAGTCCTCCCACTGAACATCGCACTTATACAGATTCAAAGGCTACGTTTCGCAGGCCCTTGTTGCTCATGCACTTCAGTGTCCCACCTTAAGTTCATGAGTTCCGCTTCTACTTCACTATCTTATTGGGGGGATATTCTCATAACGAATTGTAATCATAAATACATAATAATACGAGGATTAAATTGTAAATTAGACACAGAAACCGAAAGGTAACTTGACTCATTTGTTCTTATTTATTAAAGTGATATGTGACATTTTCTTTGTTCCTCGGAAAATGGCATCATTAGAGTTTCATCTTATGTCTCATGTATCAGTCGTACAAACTGAAAGTTACATGAGACATCATAACTTAAGAACTAGATATTATTATAGAATGAAAGCTTTTGTTGATACTTTTTGTCGTGTGGCAAAGATGACTACAGGAAAACTCTTCTTGTAGTTGCAGCCGCTAAGAACTGGAGTTTGACACAATTAGACAATTCTAATGCTTTCTTAAATGGTGATTTTGATGAGGAGATTTACATGACTTTACCACCAGGATATACTCCAAAAGATGGTACTACTCTACCTCCTAATCCGGTTTGTAAACTCAATAAATCTCTTTATGGCCTTAACAGGCTTCTCGACAGTGGTTCCTCAAATTTAGCTCCACTCTGATCTCTCTTGGATCCTCAAAGTCTCAGTCTGATTATACCTTGTTTATTCGACACATTGATTGTGTTTATGTGGTTGTGTTGGTCTATGTTGATGATATTATCATCATTAGCAATATTGATGCTGCTGTGGATCAATTAGAAATTGCTTTGGCTGATGTCTTCAAACTCAGGGATCTAGGACCCCTCTCGTATTTTCTTGGTTTGGAAATAGCACACTCTTCGAAGGGTGTGTCTGTATGCCAACTGAAATATACACATGAGCTCCTTGATGAAATAGGGCTCATTGCTTGCAAACCCTCCACCATCCCTATGGATCCAAATGTCAAGCTATGTCTTGACAGTGATGAACCTGTGTTGGAGGATATTTCTTTGTATCGCTTATTGGTTGGGAAAATGATGTATTTGACTGTTACTAGACCTGACATTACCTTTGCAGTCAATTGGCTTTGTCAGTTCACTTCAGCTCCTAAAGGTTCTCATCTCCAAGCTGCCTTTAAAGTTCAACACTATCTTAAAGGGACTATTGGGAAGGGCCTCTTCTATTTTTCTACTTTTGATTTGCTTCTCAAGGGTTTTGATGATGTTGATTGGCATAGGCGGCCCTGACTTAAACCTGGTAAAGCACCAGCATTATGCATAAAAAAATATCATTTATTTGAGGGCACCAAATTTTTGAAGTCTGTTGTGGTGTGGTGGCATGAGCATGAAATTGTGATTGAGGTCATGGGTTCGATGTGCAAACCATGTTGGATTTAAGACATTTTTTTAAAAAAATGTTGTTATTGGGCTTCAAAATATTTTTTGCTTGAGGTATCCGATGCCGACGGGCGGGGCCTGTTGATTGGGGTGCGTGGTGATACACGGCGTTTAACTTCTAGTGTTTGCTTGTTCTTAGGCCCCTCTCTTATTGCTTGGAAGTCTAAGAAACAATCTACAATATCTCAATTAACTGCATAATCTGAATATCGCGCAATGGAACTAGCCGTGAGAGAAATCACTTGGATAGTCAATCTTATGTGTGAATTTTTGGCACTACAATCTCAACTTGTGGCATTCTACTGTGATTCTACTGCAGCTATCCATATTGCAAACAATGCCGTTTTCCATGAATGCACCAAGTACTTGGAAATCGATTGTCATATTGTTCAAGAGAAGATACAACGCGATCTGATAAAGACTCTACACGTCACTTCTGGAAACCAGCTTGCTGATCTATTCACCAAGCCATTGTATCCTGCATCTTTTCACTATCTACTTTGCAATATAGCTATGACTTTCTTATACTTGCTATCTTGAGGAGGGGTACTGGAGTTAACCGGATTATAAATGGTTATAATGTGAAACAATATGTAATTAAGTTGGTTTAGACCATGTGCTCTAAGCTATAAAGAGCACATTAATTGTAACAGATTCATTAACTTGAATAACAAGAATTTTTGTTTCTCTCTTTCCATGTTCTACTAATAGTGGGGAAAACTATCATTTTATTCCCCAAGTATTGAAATGTTGCAATTTCATTCCTCAAGCATTTTGTGTGCACTTTTATTCCCCAAGTTCTTGTTGACTCTTCAAATTAAGGCTTACTCAAAGTCAATCGTTAAACACTAAACGACAATTGTTAAGAATAAAACGAGGTAGTTTGTTTAACATAAAATATCGTTTTGATCTGAGTTTTCTCCAAAGTAAAACCCACTAACCCTAACTTCCCTCAACTCTCGTCTTTTCCGTCAAACCTAATTCTCGAACAAACCCTTTTGAATTTGATTTCGAAGGGTCTTTGTCGAATCCCAATGGCGAAGACTCGAGGAGGAATGACGCCTAAAGGTGGTGTGATGGCTAGACGAGAAGGCTCTAAACGAGGAGGAGTGACGAAACAAGTAGGAGAAGGCTCTCAACGAGGTCATGGAGGAGCTACGATGATTGCTGAAGGAGGAGCGGTGAGAGGAAGACGACGTAAGCTACCAGCTCGAAGGGGGCGAGGCAACAACCGAGGTAAAACCATACCTTCTTTGCTAATGTTGTACCTCGTAAGGACTATGTATAATCTCATTCACTGTGAACCTTCTTTGGTTTATCATATTTTGTGAGTGAGATTTTAAATTAGTTAATTTTTTGGTAGGAGAATGGATCATGATTCAAGTGTTGTTGAAGATGTAACGTTGGAAGACGCTACTATGGTGGAACCTGATAATGGAGCTATAGACGAAGAGGTAGAGGGGGATGATGTTATGTCTGATGATAATTCAAGTATTGATGGAGATGATTGTGAAGTAACTGTGGAAGATACGGCTGGATACAAAGAGAGCGAAGCAGAATTGAATGAGGAAACAAAGGGAGAGAAGGAAGAAGAGGAAGAGTTTATTAATGTAGAAATATGTCAGAATATAGAAGATCACTTTGGAGAAGAAGCTCGTGAAGGTGCTGATGAGAGTGATAATGACAGCGGGGATGATATTTGGAATGATGATAACATCCATGATCCATCAAACAATTCTGATGATGATTTAGAGGGCGACCCAACTCCTGTGGTACATCCTGACGAGCTCATAGGTTTAGGCAAAATATTTAACAATGCAGATGAGTTTAAGTACGCCATGCTCATGTATTCTTTAAAGTCTTAGTATGATATCAAGATGTTTAAATCTTCACATGATAGGCTTGGTGCAGAGTGCACAAAGTGCATAGAAGAAAACTGTCCATGGAGAGTCTACTGTTCTTTTGAAAAGGGTAAAAACAAGCTAATGATTAAGACATGTGTCAATGAACATATTTGTGTTAGATCCGGCTACACAAAGCTTCTAAAGAGTGGAACAATTGGTCAGTTATTCGAGGAAAGGCTTAGAATCAATCCGAAGATAAAACCAGTGGATATGGTCGATGAAATCAAAAGGGAGTACAATATGATTGTGACTGAAATTCAGTGTAGCAGAGCTAAAAGGTTGGTTGCTAAGAACAGGAAGAAGATTCATGAAGCTCAGTTGGGTAGAATATGGGACTATCAGAAAGAAGTTTTGTCATCTAATCCAGGTTCAACAATGGAGATTGAGACTATTCGTGGGGCATTGCCGGAAGTTAGCAAAGGTTTAACCGTCTGTATATGTGCTTTGAGGCTTTGAAAGATTCTTGGAGACAGTCATGTAGACCAATAATCGGTTTAGATGCTGCCTTTATGAAATGGGATGTTAAGGGTCAAATGTTGGCTGCAACTGGTAGAGTTGGAGATAACAGAATCTTCCCCATAGCTTGGGCAATAGTTGAAGTGGAGAATCACTCGAATTGGTTGTGGTTTGTGCAGCTTCCGAAAAGAGATTTGGGACTTAAGGATGGAGAGTACATAACGATCATCTCAGATAAGCAGAAGGGTCTGCTAAATGCAGTTGCTGATGAGCTTCCTAAAGCTGAACATAGAATGTGTATTAGCCACATTTTAGACAATTGGAAGAAGACTAATAAAGACATACAACTGGAGAGGCTATTCTGGAAAATAGCACGTAGTTACACCTTGGCAGAGTTTGGTAATAATATGGATGCTTTGAAGACATACAACCAAAGAGCATTTGAATCATTACAGAAAACTCTACCACATACATGGTCTCGGGCTTACTTCAAGCTTGGTTCTTGCTGCAATGACAACCTCAACAATCTATCTGAGTCATTCAATAGAAATGTTGGGGAGTCAAGAAGGAAGCCTATTATGTATATGCTATGCGATGTGAGGAGGAAGTGTATGGTGAGGAATGCAAAGAGGAATATTTTGACACTTAAGTGGAAGAAAAAATACACTCCAAAAGCTGACAAAGAGATTGAACTTAACAGAAGAAAAGCTAAGGATTGCATAAGGTACATGACTACAGGAAATGTGCATGAGATTGATTACCATGATGACTCCTACATAGTTGATATGGATGCAAGGACTTGTGGTTGTGGTTATTGGCAGTTAAATGGGATTCCTTATGCATGTTATGCATGTCATTACAGCCTTAAAGTTACCTCTTGATGATTATGTATCTCACTTCTATCTGACTTCACAATCCGTCGATTGTATACTACAGGTATACAACCTGTCCAAAAAATAAGGAATTCGTAAGCTTAGGTCGTTATCCTGTTCTACCACCACCATCAAGGTGGAAGAATGGTAGGCCAAATAGTCATGCTCGCAAGAAGGCTCCTCATGAGTCTTCTTCCAATCCAAACAAGTTAACTCGTCATGGTCGTGTTCCACTGTGCTCAAACTGCAAGCAAGGAGGACATAACAAGACTAGGTGTTCTAATCCAGCAGCACCTACTCCACTAAGAAGGTCAAGAGGAAGACCAAGGCTAAATGAGGTTTGTTTTTGCTTGTTGATTTACTTATATTTTTCATTTGGTTTTCAGATTTTAATTGGTTCAGATTTTTTTTAGGGAGAAACATCACAAGTAGGATCACAAGCTGGATTTGGCTTCTCTGTTTAAGCTTTCAACGTGTAGGAGCTCTTGTCTCTGTTTAAACATGGATCTCTTTGTTGTTTTGTGTCTTTATTTAGACAGTTTTTGAGTTTATTTAGGGGAAAATTCCTGAAAAATACCCGAACTTAATTTAATTTGCTGAAAAAATACACTAATTTTTTTGGCTTCCCAAATAATACATCAAGTATTTAACATTGTCTTTTAAATACCCCAACTTAAAAAATTTGTTGGTTTTACTACATCGACGTTAACGGTGTTAATCCGACTAACAAAAGTTTATAAACGCTGTAAACTTTTAATTAACACGTGGTAACAATTACAATAAATGACAGTTTTATTTTTCTACTTCTTGTTCTCCAAATGGATTTGAGATTTAAAACCCTAATGCTTTCTTCAGCAAAAATTCGTTTCAGATCTGAAGTGATTAAACATGGTTATTATGCTATGGAAGTAGAATAAAGGAAATGGTGATGGTTTTGCCGGCTTTAACCCACCGAAACAAAATTTGTATTTCTCAAAATTTCAGATTTGATTCAAGGTTTTCTTCTTCTTGGTTTTTGTTTGTGATAAAAATTTCTCGATTATGGAATCACTCAATTCGAAATTCCTTCTCTATGCTTTCCGTTTAAATCTTGTTAAAAGTCTGACTCACAATTCTTTAAAGATCCCACATCTCGGATCTGTTATTAAACTTGGTTTGTGTTTTGAATTTGTACTCAATCTAACCTTAGGCTTCATTTCAACTTCATAAAAAAAACTTGGATTGATGTGTAACAAAGAGGAGAAACAAAATTGTGATTTTGGATTTTAGGGTTCTTAAATTTGAAATTGATTTGGGAAAGAATAAAATCCAGTTTTATTACTGTAGCACGTTAACAGAATTTGTAAACCTCTGTTAGTTAGATTAACACCGTTAACGTCGATGTAGTAAAACCAACTAATTTTTAAAGTTGGAGTATTTAAAGATAATGTTAAATACTTGATGTATTATTTGGGAAGCCAAAAAAGTTTGTGTATTTTTCAGCAAATTAAATGAAGTTCGGGTATTTTTCAGGAATTTTCCAGTTTATTTAGACATCTTTGGACTTTGCTTTGTTTAAAACGACCATCAAAAAAAAATTTGAAAAAAATATCATTTATTTGAGGGCACCAAATTTTTGAAGTTTGTTGTGGCGTGGTGGCATGAGGGTATGAAATTGTGATTGAGATCATGGATTTGATGTGCAAAGCATATTGGATTTAAGACATTTTTTTTAAGAAAATGTTGTTATTGGGCTTCAAAATATTTTTTACTTGAGGTATCAAATGCCGACGGGCCAGGCCTGCTGATTGGGGTGCGTGATGATACACGGCGTTTAACTTCTAGTGTTTGCTTGTTCTTAGGCCCCTCTCTTATTTCTTGGAAGTCTAAGAAACAATCTACAATATCTCATTCAACTGCATAATCTGAATATCGCGCAATGAAACTAGTCGTGAGAGAAATCACTTGGATAGTCAATCTTATATCTTAATTTTTGGCACCAGAATCTCAACCTGTGGCATTCTACTGTGATTATACTACAACTATTCATATTGCAAACAATGTCGCTTTCCATGAATGCACCAAGTACTTGGAAATCGATTGTCATATTGTTCAAGAGAAGATACAACGCGATCTGATAAAGACTCTACACGTCACTTCTGAAAACCAGCTTGCTGATATATTCACCAAGCCATTGTATCTTGCATCTTTTCACTATCTACTTCGCAAGATAGCTATGACTTCTTTATACTTGCTATCTTGAGGAGGGGTATTGGAGTTAACCGGATTATAAATGGTTCTAATGTGAAACAATATGTAATTAAGTTGGTTTGACCATGTGCTCTAAGCTATAAAGAGCACATTAATTGTAACAGATTCATTAAGTTGAATAACAAGAATTTTCTTTTTTCTCTTTTCATGTTCTACTAGTATAGTGTGTATTTCTTTCCAACTTTTAAGAAACTTTGAGCCCTGGCCTCGGGTAAATAACTTATGGGATATAATTGGAACAATGACTTGAGACAGTGTACTACGCTGAATTAAAAACAAAGCTTATCAAAAAATCTTCATGAGGTCTATGTTTGACTCATTAAAAAGTTTATCAAGATTTTATGTTTCTTAAAGACACAATGACTTGAGGATCAAAGATTTGAGATGACTCAATGATACTATTAGATGAATTATGATTGATTACATTGTTAAACTAAATTTTCATGAGGTTGGTCATGAACCAGAAGGAACTACCTACGGCAAGTTATTGGGCCGGTTAGCACAGACAGTTTCCGTAAATACATGATACTACGAGGACTAACTCGTAATTTAGAGACAGAAGTCAAAAAGTTTGAGATTAATAAATACCTGGGGTTTTAGCAAAATGGGTACCTTTTTGAAAGTAATTGGTGGGATATGGCCTTGATTGGCAAAGCATTTAGAAGAGCATTATGCTATTTATTATCCAATCAAGTTTAGTTGACAAAGCATTAAGCAGAGCATTTAGTAAATGCTAATGCTCCTAAATCCTATCACCTTCAATGCTCTCCAATAGAGATTTTCGAGAGCATTTATCCCTAATATATTTCAAAGCATTGAAAAATAAAATTATACTACTCATTTATTTTTATACTTATATAAAAACGAATTCTATAAACTTTTAATTACTTTAATACATATTTATCATTATTTTATTTATTATATACTTTAAAATAATATTATAATCAGATAATATACCAATTAAATGTAATTTAAATTTGAAAAGATTATAAGAAATTATGTTATACCTTATAAAAATAATTTATATACAATATTAACATATTAAATTTCAGAATTTATGAATATATTTATAATAAATTAAAACTTCATATATATATATAATATTAGTTTGTCATATTATTTGTTAAATAGTATTATAATAAATAATTTAATAAAAAATATTTTTTTAAATGATGTTCATAATTTATGACTAATATATATATATATATATATAAGATTTTTTATAATACATATAAATAAATATAGTTAATTAATTTTATTTTAATTTTATATCTAACTAATTTACCAATCAGTTAAAATGTGCATTTTAATTGGATGTTCATGCTTCAGCTGCTTCATGCTAATGCTTCTTCATGTTAATGCTCCTATATGCTCTACCAATCAAGGCCAGAGTTTACTATTTATATTTAGGAAACAAGACACCTTTTACCATTGCACTAATAGAGATTTAATATAAAATCACATAATTGCCTTGGTAATCCACATATTAAAAAAGATATTCTGGTTTGTCTACACCGCCTTATACACTGTCGGGTACGCCACCCTATGCACCGTCTGATACAACTCCCGATACACCATCCGATATAACTCCCGATACACCATCCGATACAACTCCCGATACACCATCCGATACAACTCCCGGTATACTGTCCAGTACACCGATCGGTACACTGTCCAGTACACCGATCGGTACACCGTCCTATACACCGTCCGATACACCGATCGGTACACCTCCATGTACATCAAGCAGTACACCAACCTGTACACCGCCTTGTACACTGTCTGGTACATCGACTGGTACACCGACCGGTACACCAATTCTAAAAATTCTATCTAATTTACAAATTCTACTAATTTTCAATTTACAAATTCTACTAATTTTTCTGAGAAAATCTATAATCTCATGTTATAACAAAAATCACATTTCTTCTAATCTAACATAAATCCTAATTTCCAATATAAATTGTTCTCTAATTCCACGTCCTAAAAAAAAATTATAAATAATGGAACTACTTAACCCACCATTTATCTTTTTCCATTACCGTTCATCAACATTGTCATCTCCATCTATTACACCACCACCATATCACATAAGAAAGTACAATAACAATAATCAATTATAAAAACAAAGTATATAAACTAGAGATCTCATTGAACTAAATCAATTTAATTCTTTTAAAAAAAATATATAGGATAAAAATAATTCAATGTTTCTTTGATCAAAACAAAAAATAAATCTGTAAAAAAAAAATTAGGCTTTTCATTGCTTCAAAAGACAATCTAGGTTTTTTCCAAAAACTAAATGAAATGTAATCTAAATCTAAAATTATTTCAACCCAAATCTAAAATTATTCCAACCCAGATTTAAAAAGGAATATTTGCCAAATTGCCATGTTTTGAAAATCATTTTGTCCCAATGCCCATTCTACCATATTTTAAGTCCCATTAACCTCCCTTTTAGTTGAAACTCTAATTTACCCTTTGACTTTAATTAAAAACTATTTTCGAAATTATTTTTAAAATTCATTAAATAATAGAAAATAACTTATTTACAAAAAATAAAAATAGATATGGGTTATATAATATATTGAATATTTTTTTGTAGAATATAGTAAATAAGGAAATATAATATATATTACTTTTGTTGAAAAAAACGTTATATAAATATTTTAATTAATATATATATATATCTATTTACCCTTTAAATTTAATTAAAAATAATATTTCAATTTGTTTTCCAAATTCATTAAATAATAGAAAATAATTTCTTTACAAAAAATCAAATTAGATATGGGTTAAAGAATATATTGAATATTTATTTGTAAAATATAGTAAATAAGGAAATGTAATATATATATTTTTTGGTTGATTAAAAACGTAATAGATATATTTTTATTTTTAATTAATAATAAAATTTTGTTAAAATATTCTTTTTTTTTAAATAAAGAAACGTTATAATTATATTTTGTCTAAATAAGGAAAGAAAATATTAAGATCCTACATTTAGGGAATTTAATGTTTTTTTTTTGGCAGATTATATATAATAATTAGAAACCAAATTAGTCATATAATTCTATAATTAAAAAACGTAACATATATTTTAAAAAAATTATTAGACAATTGTTTTCAAACATATATTAAATAAGGAAACGTAATTATTGTATTTTTTTTCTAAATAAGGAAAGAAAATATTTAGATCCTAGATTTATGAAATTTAATAAGGGTTTAATAACTAATCCGTAGAAAACACATTCTAAAATTCTCAATAGATGTTTGATGATGTGGTAGAATTTATATTCTAACGCTAGTAGATTATAATAAAAACGGCAGAATGCGTAATCTACCGTCGTAGAAAATAGTACACATCGTGGAACACACATTCTACAAACTGAAGAACATATAACACCTCGTAGAACACAGAATCTACGCTTGGTGGATAACAGTGTAGTTAGCAGAACCAAAAGTCAACAGTTCCGTAGACGTAGAACGTGGATTCTTGAGCCGTAGAAGCAGATTATAACATTACTTTTGAACATAATTTTTAACTTATAAAAATATTTAAAAATATAGAAATGACTATTATTTAGATGTTTATAATTTTAAGATTTTTAAAAAAATTTAAAACATTTTATTTCTATTTATTTATTTTTGGGTTAGGGGCACTTTAGACCAAAATTGGTCAAAAAGTGAAATGGGCATTGGGACAAACACATTTTCAATGTGGGGCAATTTGCAAAATCCCCAATTTAAAAATTTGATAATCTAAATCCTAATCTCGTCCAGTATCGATTGATTGCATTTTTTATTGCATTTATCGAAAATCAGTTAGCTAAACAAGTTAGATATGATTCACAAACATTTTATGTTATTAATTGGATAACCTAACAATGCTTAGTAAATAATGAATGGAATATTACACCAAATTCATTCTTTACTTATGCAACGTTGAGATTTTCGGATATAAAAATAATTGAGCAATCGAGTTATACATACATTAGTGTCTTCACACACAACCAAAACACAAAGCGCCATAAAAAAAAAGACTTGTCACAATCTCCTTCAAATACTTTTAAACAGAAAACCTACTAACCTCGTAACAGAAACCCGTAAAAACTAAAGAATACCAGCTACAAGATACAATTACATGGCTCCACTCCACAAAACAAGTGGAGTATACTATCAGATCTAGGTACAAGTCTACACTTTTATGAAGGATGTTCATCAACTTTGACCAGTAATGGTAAAATCCAAAAGCATATTAATTGTAGACTTGTTTTTTTAAACATCTAATTATCGACAATGTTTTTAAAATTTAAATCTGTATATGAGAATGATCTAAACTACTATTTTAAATTATCTATATTGTTCTTTAGAAAGAAAAAAACGATGACGAATATGTATGAAGCAATTGAATTAAGAAACGATTCGTTATTTTATTTTTGCAATAAAAGTTAGTTTTTTATTTCACATAAAGATAATTAGATGATTAATTTCTTACCATACATTTTTTATTCATTTTCCTCTTCATTCCTATTATTTCCGAAGGGGTCACCAGTTAGAGCCTTAATGTTCTCAAATTTCTGAATCTCTATCGTCCCCTTTGTCTTCCTATTTTGGTTAGTCTAGTTATTTCAAATGTTTGGATTGTTGCTTGCTTCTCTTTGGCCTCCGTTCCCTTTGTGAGGGCTTTGCTTCTCTTCCTCGACTAATATTAGTTGATTAGTTTGGGGTTGAGCTCTAGTGTTTTTAGTATTTTGGTGTTATTTAAGAGAATTTAAGTGGTTATTGAGGTGTGGAATTTGGAAGACTATTGCAGCTATCGGGTTCGGTTCGTGGTCATCTTGATAGAAGCAAGTCTTAGAAAGAGATTCATCATTTTCAGAAACTATCATACTTCGTGTTCGAGTTACGCCAAAAATGTGTCACAGCCCGTTATCGTATAATTTTGTTGTGCGGAAATTCTTTATGGTGATCACGTGAAAGACTCGTATCAAGGCTTTATGATATCATCAATGTGTCATTGAAAACCCATCATCTTCTCTTTATAGGAATTGGTATTGAGCATTATTTTCTCTTGTGGTTTAGTTAGATCCTATGTTATTACCATATATCCTCTTTGTACTTTACTATCAATATATTCAATCTTCCGGTGAGGAAAAAAAAAAAAAAGTCAAGTCAGTAGTCAAAGTTGCCTAAACATCTAATAGTATTTAGTAAAGTGCCTAAATGGCATATTAGACAAGTTAATGGTCAAAGATTGATTTTTTTCTCTTTTCAACAGAGTTTTTATGAAATAATAATGGTAAATTGTAGATTTCAAGACGTATTAATTGGTTTTATTGAATTACTAGTGGTTTAAACTTTTAGAAAATTGTTTAGTGTAAAAAATAAGATATTTATAACTAAACTTTAATGTGTTTTTTTAATATGTGTAAAAATTCTAAAACATCAAATAATAAAGAACGGAGGGAGTAGTATTTAGTAAACTGCCTAAATGGCATATGGCCAATTTTTCTTACCATCCATTTTTTATATTCAATACGACATAGATATATATCTACAAAAAAATGATTTGCAAAATTAGCTCCCGCGTGATTTAGCGCGGGTTAAAGACCTACTAGTGTAAATGTAGTAAACTATTTTTCCTAAATACCTTTGACATTTTATGTTTGTTACTGAGAAAATGGCTTCTTCCTCTTGCATGCCTACGCGGAAGCAATGCGAAGATCTGAGTGGCTGGTCGGAGCTACCTCCGGAGTTGACGCTTTCGATCATGCTCCGGCTTGACACTGTTGATATACTTGACAACGCTCAGAAAGTGTGCAGTTCATGGTGGCGCGTTTGCAAACACCCATCGATTTGGAGGAAAATTGACATGCGAAGCCGTACGGCTATGGATGGTCACTACTTGGGTCGCATGTGCCGTCACGCCGTTGATCGCAGCCAAGGCGGTCTGGTCGAAATCAGAATGAACATCGGCTCTGATTCTCTCCTCGAATACATCGCCGACAGGTTCTCTCTAGTCCTCGTAATCTTTGAGACACAACAAAAACGTCTCTGTAATTTTTTATTTTAGTGAGGATTAGGGAAAAATGTCTCTGTAACTTTGATTTGAATGAGGATTAGGGCAAAATGTTCATTGCTCTTCATTATAAAGTATAAAATGTTTATGAGCTGCTTAGTACTATGATTATTGATTATTTCTTTAATACTGTTGTTCATGGTTTGTGATTTAACTCTAGTAGACGCAATTCTTTGCAGATCACCTAATCTGAGAAGCCTTGGACTTGAATTGTTCTATCCGATCTCTTACAATGGGCTTGTGAATTTAGTCGCAAAACTTCCATTGCTTGAAGAGCTTGAGGTTGTACGCGCATTTTTGAAAATGGAATTGAAACCTATTGGCCGTGCTTCCCCAAAGCTGAAGATATTGAAGCTAAAGTGCACAGGTTGGAGTAGCTTTCTGTACAAAACTGTTGATGATGATGCATTGGGAATTGCTGAAACCATGCCTGAACTACGTCACCTCCAGCTTCTTGGGAACAAACTAACCAACACTGGGTTAACCGCCATTCTTGACAACTGTCCTCACCTCGAACACCTTGATTTGCGCAAGTGTTCAAACATTAAGCTTTCGGGTGATCTGGAGAAGCGTTGTTTGGAGAGGCTCAAAGAATTTAGACGCCCCAATGACTCAACCGATGATTGCCCATTTTTTGACATTCTTTCCGCTTTCGAGTCAGCCAAAGAACCTGACAACAATTCAGTTGACAGTATTGATGAGTTACTTCTTTGGTGATCTCTATAATCATTTGGACAAATAAGACTCTTGTTATGGTCTCTTTGAAAACTCTATCTACTGTATTATTTTCCTTACATTTGTGATATCTTTTTTACTGCTGTCTTCTTTTTAACTTGATTCATTTGAAGATTGCTCTTTTCCTACAGCTCATTCATTTTCACTCCACGTCTCTTTACTAGTGTTCTATGCAAAGAAAAATCAAGTTAATTGTTGGTGGGTGTTTTGTATTGGTTGATGTTGATACATCGTGATTGCACTGACACTCTGAGCTATCCTTGTATATAACTCAGGAGGTCATGCCCACAACAGATCTACTCTTGAAATTCCTATCTTTTGGCTCACCAATAGTGATCCGCTGCTGATTGACAAGCATTATCAAGCAAAGGCTCTTTCAAATATGGTCGCTGTTGTTCAGTCAGAGGCATCTTCAATCTGATTCTTCTGATCAGGCATAGTTCAACCTGAATATGTCGTTGAACACTACATCACTGTCTCTGCATTTCTATACTGTTTGATCAAAATCCTTCTATCTTTCATCCTTTTCTTCTTCTTCTTATTCCTCCTAGATGATTTACATTGGGAAGAGATGAAAACTTGTCTCTCTTTGTATTTGGTTTGAATGGTTTCTTCATTTGTCATTACAATATAATGACTTGATAAAGACAGTTTGAATGGTTTCCAATTACATTTGTCCCTTTTTCTATGCTTTTCATATGAAAACTTATTGCTGTAAAGAGAGCTTAAGGTTTGCAATAAGGGAAAAAGAATAAGTTATGTTTCAAGCTTGGCTTACAAAAATTTACTCTAATATGTCTTTTACATTCAAAACAAAAACATGAAAAGGTCAATTACACATTCAAAACAAAAACATGATCATATGAAGTCAGTTTACAGGTTGTCCCTTTTTTTGAAGTGAGAATATGTTTTTCGTCCGCATACTTTGTTTATGTCTTTACATTCAAAATTTTGGGAACAAGAATAAGCTATTATCGAAGCTTGGCTTACAAAATTTATACTCTAATATGTCTTTTACATTCAAAACCAAAAACATTAAAAGATTTACTACACATTAATAAAAATCTGACAACTTTCTACTAAGTCATGATCATATGATCTGAAGATTGAAGCATCATCATCATCTTCATACGATTCTCTTCCTTAAACCTTGCTTTCTCTTTGATTTGTTGAACTTCCATCTGAATTTTGTCACTAGCCATCTCTTCTTTCTTCATCGTTACTAATCTCTCTCCATTGATCTCACCAATCAACACTTTCCTCCTCAAATCCGGATTGTTACTATCTCCCATGTTGAACAAAATTATTCGATACTTAGCTTTTTCAGGTCCCATGAAACAACCTAATCTCTCAAACATCATAGATTCAACCGAAACAGCCACAATCAAAGGATCACAAGTCAAGACTCGTTTCTTCATCTCAACGTCAACAACTTCATTAGCAACTTTAGACAACGATGTCTTTAGAATCTCACGGACTTTGTCTCTCTTAGAATCTCCTGTCGAAAACTCAACACGTTTCTTCACCGGATCTTGATCTCTTTCACGAACTACTCGGCTCCTACCGGTTGCGTAAAGATACTTGAGCCAAAGATCCATAAGAAGCTTTGATTCGGATCTGATTCTAGGGTTTTTGTGATCCAAGAAAACTGTGGAACTCTGTCCAATGGAGGATGTACAAAGTAGGTCACAAACAAGTGACTCAGGAGCTTTCTTTAAACGATTTATTGCGTCAATACATCTCGAGACCTCTGATGATTTAGCCGCTCGAGTTGCTGCTTCAAACAGTTCCAAGAACTCTTGTTTCTCCATCGCTATGGTTCTTGGTTCTGTCTCGGCTTAGTTAGGGTTTCGAAACAATAAAAGAGGAGAGAAATTTGGAATTTTTTTAGAGAGGTGTTGTTGTTATCACATCAGGTAGGATTTGTTTAGTTTTATAGTCCTTAATTTACTTGAGACCCAAATGTTCTAGAAAGTTTCCTTTTTTCATATCGGATAAGTTTTCTATTTTTCCACTATTTATTTAGTAACAGCGTGATAAAGATCCTCGGTGAGTAGAATCTAGAATCTCTGGAGATATGGTTAACTGATAAAAGGCTATTTTTTTTTTTTTACAAATTAATAATTTTGGTAAATAATCAAAATTTGTATAATTTTATATTTTCTTTAGGAAAGATTCTATTCATACGACGATTTTTCGAGAAAAATAATTATATTGTAAGCGATCGATCGAAAGTAAAATAGTAATATGTAGGTGAATTAGGTTAATATAATATTCTAACCGATTTCAAAAATATTCAGGTCTCAAAACTTCTTTTAGAAAACAACTTTTATTTGAAAACTTGAACAATGCTTCTTTTTTTTAGAGATTTGAGACTACACAAAATGCTTGAGTAAATTGAGCACAACTAAAGGTGGCACAGTTGGATTTTCACGAAATAAAAGATAACATTTTATATTATGTTGTGGTAAAATTTTAGTCTAATCCAATGGTAGAAAGGTCTCCATGTGATGAAAATGGATAGTTTGTTTGGATTTCAAATCAGAACATCAGTAAAATGTCAAATCAAATAGTTTTTTCATTTTAAAAAAACATCTTATTAAAATCATAATAAAAGCCTAGAAAAACTAAATTAAATCGACAACAATAGATAGGTACATGTCTCCACACAAAGCATAGAAAATATACCGTCAAGACTTGATACAATCTACTTCGCTATTAAAAAGGTCAAGTTCTTCTACTCCTCTTCATCTATATGGCAACAAAATATGCTTCCAAAAGTGAAATATGTTTAGGAGTTAGCTCTCGTGAACAGATCCTTGATCTCCCATGCTCTCCCATGATCTCCTAGATAATTATGCCTTTTTCACATATTAAATGAAAATCAGTTAGCTAAACAAGCTAGATATAATTCACAAACCTTTTATGTCATTAATTGGATAACGTAACAATGCTTAGTGAGTAATGAATGGAATATTACACCAAATTCATTCTTTACTTATGCAACGTTGAGAGTTTCGGATATAAAAATAATTGAGCAATCGAGTTATACATACATTAGTGTCTTCACACACAACCAAAACACAAAGCGCCATAAAAAAAAAAAAGACTTGTCACAATCTCCTTCAAATAGTTTTAAACAGAAAACCTACTAAACTCGTAACAGAAACCCGAAAAAACTAACGTATATTAGCTACAAGATACAATTACATGGCTCCACTCCACAAAACATGTGGAGTATACTATCGGATCTAGGTACAAGTCTACATTTTTATGAAGGATGTTCATCAACTTTGACCAGTAATGGTAAAATCCAAAAGCATATTAATTGTAGACTTGTTTTTCTAAAACCTCTAATTACCGACAATTTTTTTTAATTTAAAATCTGTATATGAGAATAATCTAAACTACTATTTTAAATTATCTATATTGTTCTTTAGAAAGAAAAAAACGATGACGAATATGTATGAAGCAATTGAATTAAGAAACGATTCGGTATTTTATTTTTGCAATAAAAGTTAGTTTTTTATTTCACATAAAGATAAATTAGATGATTAATTTCTTACCATACATTTTTTATTCATTTTCCTCTTCATTCCTATTATTTTCGAAGGGATCACCAATTAGAGCCTTAATGTTCTCAAATTTCCGAATCTCTATCGTCCCCTTTGTCTTCCTATTTTGGTTAGTCTAGTTATTTCAAATGTTTGGATTGTTGCTTGCTTCTCTTTGGCCTCCGTTCCCTTTGTGAGGGCTTTGCTTCTCTTCCTCGACTAATATTAGTTGATTAGTTTGGGGTTGAGCTCTAGTGTTTTTAGTATTTTGGTGTTATTTAAGAGAATTTAAGTGGTTATTGAGGTGTGGAATTTGGAAGACTATTGCAGCTATCGGGTTCGGTTCGTGGTCATCTTGATAGAAGCAAGTCTTAGAAAGAGATTCATCATTTTCAGAAACTATCATACTTCGTGTTCGAGTTACGCCAAAAATGTGTCACAGCCCGTTATCGTATAATTTTGTTGTGCGGAAATTCTTTATGGTGATCACGTGAAAGACTCGTATCAAGGCTTTATGATATCATCAATGTGTCATTGAAAACCCATCATCTTCTCTTTATAGGAATTGGTATTGAGCATTATTTTCTCTTGTGGTTTAGTTAGATCCTATGTTATTACCATATATCCTCTTTGTACTTTACTATCAATATATTCAATCTTCCGGTGAGGAAAAAAAAAAAAAGTCAAGTCAGTAGTCAAAGTTGCCTAAACATCTAATAGTATTTAGTAAAGTGCCTAAATGGCATATTAGACAAGTTAATGGTCAAAGATTGATTTTTTTCTCTTTTCAACAGAGTTTTTATGAAATAATAATGGTAAATTGTAGATTTCAAGACGTATTAATTGGTTTTATTGAATTACTAGTGGTTTAAACTTTTAGAAAATTGTTTAGTGTAAAAAATAAGATATTTATAACTAAACTTTAATGTGTTTTTTTAATATGTGTAAAAATTCTAAAACATCAAATAATAAAGAACGGAGGGAGTAGTATTTAGTAAACTGCCTAAATGGCATATGGCCAATTTTTCTTACCATCCATTTTTTATATTCAATACGACATAGATATATATCTACAAAAAAATGATTTGCAAAATTAGCTCCCGCGTGATTTAGCGCGGGTTAAAGACCTACTAGTGTAAATGTAGTAAACTATTTTTCCTAAATACCTTTGACATTTTATGTTTGTTACTGAGAAAATGGCTTCTTCCTCTTGCATGCCTACGCGGAAGCAATGCGAAGATCTGAGTGGCTGGTCGGAGCTACCTCCGGAGTTGACGCTTTCGATCATGCTCCGGCTTGACACTGTTGATATACTTGACAACGCTCAGAAAGTGTGCAGTTCATGGTGGCGCGTTTGCAAACACCCATCGATTTGGAGGAAAATTGACATGCGAAGCCGTACGGCTATGGATGGTCACTACTTGGGTCGCATGTGCCGTCACGCCGTTGATCGCAGCCAAGGCGGTCTGGTCGAAATCAGAATGAACATCGGCTCTGATTCTCTCCTCGAATACATCGCCGACAGGTTCTCTCTAGTCCTCGTAATCTTTGAGACACAACAAAAACGTCTCTGTAATTTTTTATTTTAGTGAGGATTAGGGAAAAATGTCTCTGTAACTTTGATTTGAATGAGGATTAGGGCAAAATGTTCATTGCTCTTCATTATAAAGTATAAAATGTTTATGAGCTGCTTAGTACTATGATTATTGATTATTTCTTTAATACTGTTGTTCATGGTTTGTGATTTAACTCTAGTAGACGCAATTCTTTGCAGATCACCTAATCTGAGAAGCCTTGGACTTGAATTGTTCTATCCGATCTCTTACAATGGGCTTGTGAATTTAGTCGCAAAACTTCCATTGCTTGAAGAGCTTGAGGTTGTACGCGCATTTTTGAAAATGGAATTGAAACCTATTGGCCGTGCTTCCCCAAAGCTGAAGATATTGAAGCTAAAGTGCACAGGTTGGAGTAGCTTTCTGTACAAAACTGTTGATGATGATGCATTGGGAATTGCTGAAACCATGCCTGAACTACGTCACCTCCAGCTTCTTGGGAACAAACTAACCAACACTGGGTTAACCGCCATTCTTGACAACTGTCCTCACCTCGAACACCTTGATTTGCGCAAGTGTTCAAACATTAAGCTTTCGGGTGATCTGGAGAAGCGTTGTTTGGAGAGGCTCAAAGAATTTAGACGCCCCAATGACTCAACCGATGATTGCCCATTTTTTGACATTCTTTCCGCTTTCGAGTCAGCCAAAGAACCTGACAACAATTCAGTTGACAGTATTGATGAGTTACTTCTTTGGTGATCTCTATAATCATTTGGACAAATAAGACTCTTGTTATGGTCTCTTTGAAAACTCTATCTACTGTATTATTTTCCTTACATTTGTGATATCTTTTTACTGCTGTCTTCTTTTTAACTTGATTCATTTGAAGATTGCTCTTTTCCTACAGCTCATTCATTTTCACTCCACGTCTCTTTACTAGTGTTCTATGCAAAGAAAAATCAAGTTAATTGTTGGTGGGTGTTTTGTATTGGTTGATGTTGATACATCGTGATTGCACTGACACTCTGAGCTATCCTTGTATATAACTCAGGAGGTCATGCCCACAACAGATCTACTCTTGAAATTCCTATCTTTTGGCTCACCAATAGTGATCCGCTGCTGATTGACAAGCATTATCAAGCAAAGGCTCTTTCAAATATGGTCGCTGTTGTTCAGTCAGAGGCATCTTCAATCTGATTCTTCTGATCAGGCATAGTTCAACCTGAATATGTCGTTGAACACTACATCACTGTCTCTGCATTTCTATACTGTTTGATCAAAATCCTTCTATCTTTCATCCTTTTCTTCTTCTTCTTATTCCTCCTAGATGATTTACATTGGGAAGAGATGAAAACTTGTCTCTCTTTGTATTTGGTTTGAATGGTTTCTTCATTTGTCATTACAATATAATGACTTGATAAAGACAGTTTGAATGGTTTCCAATTACATTTGTCCCTTTTTCTATGCTTTTCATATGAAAACTTATTGCTGTAAAGAGAGCTTAAGGTTTGCAATAAGGGAAAAAGAATAAGTTATGTTTCAAGCTTGGCTTACAAAAATTTACTCTAATATGTCTTTTACATTCAAAACAAAAACATGAAAAGGTCAATTACACATTCAAAACAAAAACATGATCATATGAAGTCAGTTTACAGGTTGTCCCTTTTTTTGAAGTGAGAATATGTTTTTCGTCCGCATACTTTGTTTATGTCTTTACATTCAAAATTTTGGGAACAAGAATAAGCTATTATCGAAGCTTGGCTTACAAAATTTATACTCTAATATGTCTTTTACATTCAAAACCAAAAACATTAAAAGATTTACTACACATTAATAAAAATCTGACAACTTTCTACTAAGTCATGATCATATGATCTGAAGATTGAAGCATCATCATCATCTTCATACGATTCTCTTCCTTAAACCTTGCTTTCTCTTTGATTTGTTGAACTTCCATCTGAATTTTGTCACTAGCCATCTCTTCTTTCTTCATCGTTACTAATCTCTCTCCATTGATCTCACCAATCAACACTTTCCTCCTCAAATCCGGATTGTTACTATCTCCCATGTTGAACAAAATTGATCGATACTTAGCTTTTTCAGGTCCCATGAAACAACCTAATCTCTCAAACATCATAGATTCAACCGAAACAGCCACAATCAAAGGATCACAAGTCAAGACTCGTTTCTTCATCTCAACGTCAACAACTTCATTAGCAACTTTAGACAACGATGTCTTTAGAATCTCACGGACTTTGTCTCTCTTAGAATCTCCTGTCGAAAACTCAACACGTTTCTTCACCGGATCTTGATCTCTTTCACGAACTACTCGGCTCCTACCGGTTGCGTAAAGATACTTGAGCCAAAGATCCATAAGAAGCTTTGATTCGGATCTGATTCTAGGGTTTTTGTGATCCAAGAAAACTGTGGAACTCTGTCCAATGGAGGATGTACAAAGTAGGTCACAAACAAGTGACTCAGGAGCTTTCTTTAAACGATTTATTGCGTCAATACATCTCGAGACCTCTGATGATTTAGCCGCTCGAGTTGCTGCTTCAAACAGTTCCAAGAACTCTTGTTTCTCCATCGCTATGGTTCTTGGTTCTGTCTCGGCTTAGTTAGGGTTTCGAAACAATAAAAGAGGAGAGAAATTTGGAATTTTTTTAGAGAGGTGTTGTTGTTATCACATCAGGTAGGATTTGTTTAGTTTTATAGTCCTTAATTTACTTGAGACCCAAATGTTCTAGAAAGTTTCCTTTTTTCATATCGGATAAGTTTTCCATTTTTCCACTATTTATTTAGTAACAGCGTGATAAAGATCCTCGGTGAGTAGAATCTAGAATCTCTGGAGATATGGTTAACTGATAAAAGGCTATTTTTTTTTTTTACAAATTAATAATTTTGGTAAATAATCAAAATTTGTATAATTTTATATTTTCTTTAGGAAAGATTCTATTCATACGACGATTTTTCGAGAAAAATAATTATATTGTAAGCGATCGATCGAAAGTAAAATAGTAATATGTAGGTGAATTAGGTTAATATAATATTCTAACCGATTTCAAAAATATTCAGGTCTCAAAACTTCTTTTAGAAAACAACTTTTATTTGAAAACTTGAACAATGCTTCTTTTTTTTAGAGATTTGAGACTACACAAAATGCTTGAGTAAATTGAGCACAACTAAAGGTGGCACAGTTGGATTTTCACGAAATAAAAGATAACATTTTATATTATGTTGTGGTAAAATTTTAGTCTAATCCAATGGTAGAAAGGTCTCCATGTGATGAAAATGGATAGTTTGTTTGGATTTCAAATCAGAACATCAGTAAAATGTCAAATCAAATAGTTTTTTCATTTTAAAAAAACATCTTATTAAAATCATAATAAAAGCCTAGAAAAACTAAATTAAATCGACAACAATAGATAGGTACATGTCTCCACACAAAGCATAGAAAATATACCGTCAAGACTTGATACAATCTACTTCGCTATTAAAAAGGTCAAGTTCTTCTACTCCTCTTCATCTATATGGCAACAAAATATGCTTCCAAAAGTGAAATATGTTTAGGAGTTAGCTCTCGTGAACAGATCCTTGATCTCCCATGCTCTCCCATGATCTCCTAGATAATTATGCCTTTTTCACATATTAAATGAAAATCAGTTAGCTAAACAAGCTAGATATAATTCACAAACCTTTTATGTCATTAATTGGATAACGTAACAATGCTTAGTGAGTAATGAATGGAATATTACACCAAATTCATTCTTTACTTATGCAACGTTGAGAGTTTCGGATATAAAAATAATTGAGCAATCGAGTTATACATACATTAGTGTCTTCACACACAACCAAAACACAAAGCGCCATAAAAAAAAAAAGACTTGTCACAATCTCCTTCAAATAGTTTTAAACAGAAAACCTACTAAACTCGTAACAGAAACCCGAAAAAACTAACGTATATTAGCTACAAGATACAATTACATGGCTCCACTCCACAAAACATGTGGAGTATACTATCGGATCTAGGTACAAGTCTACATTTTTATGAAGGATGTTCATCAACTTTGACCAGTAATGGTAAAATCCAAAAGCATATTAATTGTAGACTTGTTTTTCTAAAACCTCTAATTACCGACAATTTTTTTTAATTTAAAATCTGTATATGAGAATAATCTAAACTACTATTTTAAATTATCTATATTGTTCTTTAGAAAGAAAAAAACGATGACGAATATGTATGAAGCAATTGAATTAAGAAACGATTCGGTATTTTATTTTTGCAATAAAAGTTAGTTTTTTATTTCACATAAAGATAAATTAGATGATTAATTTCTTACCATACATTTTTTATTCATTTTCCTCTTCATTCCTATTATTTTCGAAGGGATCACCAATTAGAGCCTTAATGTTTCTCAAATTTCCGAATCTCTATCGTCCCCTTTGTCTTCCTATTTTGGTTAGTCTAGTTATTTCAAATGTTTGGATTGTTGCTTGCTTCTCTTTGGCCTCCGTTCCCTTTGTGAGGGCTTTGCTTCTCTTCCTCGACTAATATTAGTTGATTAGTTTGGGGTTGAGCTCTAGTGTTTTTTAGTATTTTGGTGTTATTTAAGAGAATTTAAGTGGTTATTGAAGGTGTGGAATTTGGAAGACTATTGCAGCTATCGGGTTCGGTTCGTGGTCATCTTGATAGAAGCAAGTCTTAGAAAGAGATTCATCATTTTCAGAAACTATCATACTTCGGTTCGAGTTACGCCAAAATGTGTCACAGCCCGTTATCGTATAATTTTGTTGTGCGGAAATTCTTTATGGTGATCACGTGAAAGACTCGTATCAAGGCTTTATGATATCATCAATGTGTCATTGAAAACCCATCATCTTCTCTTTATAGGAATTGGTATTGAGCATTATTTTCTCTTGTGGTTTAGTTAGATCCTATGTTTATTACCATATATCCTCTTTGTACTTTACTATCAATATATTCAATCTTCCGGTGAGGAAAAAAAAAAAAAAGTCAAGTCAGTAGTCAAAGTTGCCTAAACATCTAATAGTATTTAGTAAATGGCCTAAATGGCATATTAGACAAGTTAATGGTCAAAGATTGATTTTTTTTCTTTTCAACAGAGTTTTTATGAAATATAATGGTAAATTGTAGATTTCAAGACGTATTAATTGGTTTTATTGAATTACTAGTGGTTTAAACTTTTAGAAATTGTTTAGTGTAAAAAAATAAGATATTTATAACTAAACTTTAATGTGTTTTTTTAATATGTGTAAAAATTCTAAACATCAAATAATAAAGAACGGAGGGAGTGTATTTAGTAAACTGCCTAAATGGCATATGGCCAATTTTTCTTACCATCCATTTTTTTATATTCAATACGACATAGATATATATCTACAAAAAAATGATTTGCAAAATTAGCTCCGCGTGATTTAGCGCGGGTTAAAGACCTACTAGTGTAAATGTAGTAAACTATTTTTCCTAAATACCTTTGACATTTTTATGTTTGTTACTGAGAAAATGGCTTCTTCCTCTTGCATGCCTACGCGGAAGCAATGCGAAGATCTGAGTGGCTGGTCGGAGCTACCTCCGGAGTTGACGCTTTCGATCATGCTCCGGCTTGACACTGTTGATATACTTGACAACGCTCAGAAAGTGTGCAGTTCATGGTGGCCGCGTTTGCAAACACCCATCGATTTGGAGGAAAATTGACATGCGAAGCCGTACGGCTATGGATGGTCACTACTTGGGTCGCATGTGCCGTCACGCCGTTGATCGCAGCCAAGGCGGTCTGGTCGAAATCAGAATGAACATCGGCTCTGATTCTCTCCTCGAATACATCGCCGACAGGTTCTCTCTAGTCCTCGTAATCTTTGAGACACAACAAAAACGTCTCTGTAATTTTTTAT